>CM076570.1:472334122-472468553 GCA_034641835.2 Pinus albicaulis | reverse complement strand
CCCTACCCCTACGTTGTGCTTTTCTAGGCAGCTAAACTAAACCCTTGTAATTAAATTCCCTATCCCATTTCCCTTGCTATTTTAAATCCTCTCCACCTCCCTAAGGTCCCTAAATCCCCTACACCCTTACTTAAATTTTCCCACACCTATCCCTACTCCCTAACCCCATCATCCCATTCCATTTTCCTTCCCCCTCTCCCCTAAGGTTTCTAGCAAACTAAACACCATGGAGGAAGAGAGAAGGACCTACAACAAAGGAGGGATAATCTCAAGTTTTGAGCCATTAGACACGAGTGAATTGATGTCATCATCCCTAGTAGTCAAATTATTCCAAAATGTGGGTTGTTATGAGTTTTGGGAAATTTTCCAAAGAGTGCAAAGCCATCTAGATTTGACCAGGATCTTCATCACAAACCTCCAAAAAGACCAAGTCACCATTGTAGGGGTGACATTCACCATTCAAATAGATATTATTGCAACAACAACATGGATAACTAATTTAGATGAAAAGTGGTTCAAAACTTAGGAATTGGATGACAAACTATATCAACCTTACCTGAAAGCATCATACAAAGATAAAATCAAGAAAATCTTCCCTTTTTGTCAGCTACTTGACAGGTTTTCTCCCATGATGAAAATCATAATGAAGTATTTCACTTGCGAGGGAAGACTCTCCAGGTTATACAACTACCACATTAGATTACTCATGCATTTCACTAGGGTGAAGCTTCTCAATATTCCCTATTATTTGTACAGGAGAATTAACAAGATGGCCTACAAGGTACAACGTCACAGAGAATATGAGATCCAAATGAAAAGTCTTTTCCATCAACCACTTAACAAAATCATTATTCTTCACCATCTCAATCAATTGAACGTTGCATGGGAAAATTTTATTGAGGCAGAGGTCTTCACATCTCCATCCAACCAGCCTGCTAGAAATATTCCACCATCAACACCAGTTACATAAACAGAGGCTGGTTCATCTAGCAGGGCTGCAGTTAAGAAGAGAAAAAAGGACAAAGAGGTAAAAACTTATCATAGAGGAAATAGGCAAGTGTTTTCTCCATAAATTGTGGAAGGGGCCTTGCCTTCTACATCAACAAAGCAGGGATATTATAAGCAGTAGGAGACATTGAGATGGCGGACTTGGAGTCTCAAGATGAACAGAAAAACCTAAACATAGTCATCAAAGAAGAAGATGCCAAAATCAGAGAGCTACAAGACAATTTGGCAAGGTCCAAGTTTGTTATCTCCTTCCTTGAGCAAGAGAACAAACAGTTAAAGGAAAATAAAATACTCTTGGAAAAGGACCTGTTTAAGTCTATTAGGCAAGATGTCAAAGGCAAAGGAGTAGTTATCAGTAAGGATAAGGCCCATACCACAAGGATAATACCAAGAACAAGGGGCCTAAAAAGATCATTGGAGATAGAAAAACAACAGGAGGCACTTCTTGTGGAGGAACTCACTTTTTAGGAAAGCATTGCCATGGAAATCAATGAAGATAGGGAAGTTTAGCTTGATAGAATAAACATACACCTAGATAAGCTCCTTCAAAAAGCTAATAAGGATAATAAGATGATGAGGCACATGGCCCACCACTACTACACTAGAAACAAGGCCTACAATATCAAATACAAGAAAATGCAAAACAAGCTAAAAGAAACCCTAATCACCAAAAAGAAGAGGGAAAAACTCCATTTTCTAGCGAATGCATCATTGATTGCACAAAAAACCTAATTTTGACCTTCCAAAACAATTTTGAAAATTTTTAAGAAGTTTTTTCGCATTTTTGCCATAGTTTACTAGCTTTTGCACAGTGGGACTACAAAAAGCACAATGTGGGCCATGCTGCGCTTTTTCTGGAGGCCTCCAAATGATGCAAAATTAGTTGGGATGGATAGATATTGGATTCTACATCACATTTTTACTCTCGGAAATAAAAAATCTCAAGTTTTGACAGGTGGCAAAGTTGAAAAACATCATTAAAAAAACACCTTTCTACTAGTTTTTTCAGCCACACGCTGCGTTTTTTGACCAGTTTTGTAAAAAGTGGGGTTTCAGGGGCTTAACTTCATCATTTTTTGTTCTTAAGGACATTTTGGACAACTAGATAGGAACAATTTTCCAATGAGCTATCTTGAGCTCAATTTGGAATTTAGTAAGGCAGTCAAAATTCAACTTGAAGGTCACGTTTCACTTTTCAGGGGCACATTGTGCTTTTTGCACTCACACTGCGTTTTTTCCAGTTTGCTTGTTATCTTCAAAATTTTGAGTTTTTCTCAGTTGGATAAAGAATTTCATGAAATCCTACTTATTTAAATTTGTAAATCAAATGTAAGTATGTATATTATAGTTAATAAAGGTAGATACATTAGGTAAAATTTGTATTTTTGGGTCAAGTGAATGAGTTTCATTGAAAAAAGGGAAAGTTTGTTGATCTCCCTAGTCATTAGGATTCTAGTTGAGGAATTTTGGGAACAGCTCCACAAGTCATGGATTCGACCCCTGAGAGTGGGACAAGTCTATGTTGGTCTATATCTTTCATTTTATTTTTCATTGGAAGGGTTGGATGCTTTTTAATTGAGCTTTGGAACACTAGTGTATTTAGTGATTTTGGCAGGAACTAATAGATAGATTTTGCAACTATTGTGGTGGGATTCATGTGGTATGTGTTATAGCAATGTTTCTTCTTTTTTTTCATATGTTTTAAAGTATTGTTCTCTCCATATTTCATTTCCATGTCTGATATGATCGATTTCTAAGTTTGATAAGGATAATTCATTATTTTAATGCTCTTTTTTGGAGAAATTATCATAATTATGTTCACTTTATTTTGATATAAGAAAATTCATAATTCCTATGCTTGTTTTTAAACCCTATCAGTCTATCACACTCACCAAGATACCTTAAAGTGATAAAGTGTGTGTCTACCTTGCCCCATCACATTCCTGCAAGTCTGATTTTCAGTGCCCTGACTTAGTCTTTCCTAGTCCTAATTTACCATTCATCACCAAATTCAAATCAATCAAACCCTAGAGCCTTCTATACCTAGCCTAAAATATTCATTATCCAGTCAATTTTACTGTGATCTTATTGAGAGATCCCTCCTAGCCTAGTCTGGCTACTTACTAGGTCAAAGTGGTTTTTGGTTACTTTTGTTGGTCTCCTTCTCAGCCTTTGGAGATCCGGTGGAGTGATAACACATTGAAGTTTAGGAAATTTCACTTTTGTAATAGATATTTGTGAAATTTTTTTTTGCTTGATCATCTGTAGGGAAAATGTGCACTTAAATAAATAAATTATGAAGGAGTACTCCGAAGAACTGGATTTGTAGCTCAATGTGTTTGTTGCGCTGATACTGAACTAAATCTTTGGCGAGCTTGATGGAACTTTGATTATCACACCAAATAATGGTTAGATCCTGCTATTGGAATCTAAACTCTGAAAGGATTTTCCGAAGCCAAAAGACATCTTGACTTGCATTAACTATTAGTGAATAATCTACTTCTTCCGAAGAAAGAGATGTAGCATATTATTTTTCACAAGACCAAGTGATAGGACCAAAAATAAGACTAAAATAATAACTTGAAGTAGAATTCTAATCATTAGGGTCACCGGCCCAATTTGAAGCAGTGAAACTAACCAACAAAGGATTTCCTCTGAATTTTAATATATGACAAAGTAAATTATACCTTCACTATATTAAAGTCTTGTTTTTGCTTCTTTGCAACAACTTTCATGTGGGGCTGCATATATTGGGCAGCAATACCAATAAAAAAGAAAATATTTGGATAGGTATGAGTCAAATATAAGAGGCTACTAACTAATTGAAGATACAAAGTGGCATCAACTTTGGGTGTAGTTTAGGTAGCTTAATTTTAACTCTATATGAAAAGTGAAAAAGGGATGGTTAAAAATCTTCCATGTGAAAATAGTGAAGAAGTCCACATGAATAGTTAGATTGGGAAAGAGAAATTCCTTAGTTTGCAAGACTTGGACTCCAAGAAAATAATGCAAATATTAAAAATAACTACAATTTAAAATTAAATTAAATTCTTTTTTAATTTCAGTAATTTTAGAAGTATTATGAGACCATTCTTTAATTTATATATCTCAGCTAGTATGTAGACTAAAATGAAATATTCATTTCCAATATTTTACCCATTATATTTAAATATAATTTAAGCTCAAATTCAACTAGTAAAAATTTTCTAGTCTAAGGTGATTGCATGTGATATTTTTTAATATACTCTTATCATAGTATGAGAGAATGTGATTTTTTATGAATGTACTTTAATTTACACTTTTTTTCCTTTTAAATATATTTTTTTGGGTTAAGTTAAAAGATTTCAATTAATTAATAAACCATATTTATGTGCTTGTACGTGGAAACACCATTTCTATCTTATTTAATAACTAATAACTCTTATAATATATGTCTAAAAGATAATATTATGAAATCGGATGGTCCTAACCCGAGACTCACTATTTTAAGCCTACTGACAGGGAAACCATGAATCATCAAAATTTGACATAGACACCAATGACATATACACAAAATTTCCCAAGTTTGAGTAGAGACAATGCCATCTCTGGAAACCAAGAACCTTCGTGAGTTAATTAGACCCCAAAAAGCATAAAACATAGACAATATTGTAGACAATGAAATTAAACTTGGTTGTTAGCTGCGACACTACAACATAAAGGGGGGTTTTAAGACAATATTTAAGACAATTTTTGGGTAAATTGTCTTAACTTCAAACAAAAGAAAACTTGTGTATTGTCTTAAATATTGTTTTTAAGCAGGTGTCTCAAATTAAATCGTCTTAAAATATTGTCTCTATAAAGACAATATATAACTCAAGAATTTTTGTCTCTCCAGAGACAATTTCATTTTTGTCTCTCCAAAGACAGTTTCATTTTTGTCTCTTTAGAGAGTTCATTTATTGTCTCTTATGAAACATTTCATTTGTTTCTTCAAAGACAATAGTTGGAATTGTCTTTATGGAGACAATGTCTGTAATCCTATCTATTGTCTCTCTAGAGGTAATATAAAACAATGAATCCATTAAAATATCTCACCATTAAAATAAATCAATATAAAAATATCTCATTAAAAAAATCTACAATATCTTTGAATAATTCATGTTAGGGTACAATGGAACGAACCACCAACCTCCTGCATGGCAAGTGCTCTACCATTGAGCTAGAACCCTGTAAAGAATTGTATAATAGGCATTGGTTTTTAAAAATGTTCAACAAATAATGGCATAATCCTTGTAAAATATATGATCATGCAAGCCCCTATTTTAACTTAATAAAAAAATTAACACAATGGAGTTAGCTTTTTAACTTAATAAAAAAAATAGCTCAATGGAGTTAGCTCACTGTGACACCCTTGTAGCTTGAGTTGCACAAAAATATAATAATAAACAATAATCTACAAACAAATTAATCTAGCCATACAAAAAAAATTAACTATAATCTGCACAAACAATACAACCACCACCCAAAGAGCTACACCAGCTTGCTAGTAGGTGTTTGGTCAATTTAGTGTATCCTAAATTGCTACATTAATTTGTCAATCCGGGATTCGTACGCTGATGAAGTGTGGCGCACTATATGTGCAAGATAACCTATCTCTTACTTTTTTTGTCGTTTTTGGTTTTTATTTATTTATTTATCTTGGGGGTTTTTATCTAGGTTGGTTTCCTAATGTGAGATGGAAATTCTAAAAGACAAGTATGGAAATAAATGTTCAAGGCAATGATGTCCTTTATAATAATTTCCAAACTTCAAACTTTAAAAAGGTTTAAAACATGCAATGCTAAAATTAATTCCTAAAAGAAAATGAAAATGTGCCACTATACTAGTCAAAGAAAAAGTGAATTATTGATCATGAAACCGATTACCCTTGCTGCTGTCTAAATATAAAAGAAATTGTGCTCAAAGAAATCCAAGAATTGCAAGCAAAGTAAAGCTAAAATCAAATTACATCAACTCATATTCTGACCCCTCACCATTAGTCTCGCTATGGCTTTCGGAGGTAATCATAAACAACTTGAGCAATCTGATATCTAATTTGCAGAAAAATAAACTATTATCAAACTATACACTCATACTTCAATCCCTCACCATTAGTCTCACTATGGCTTTCAGAGGTAACTGAAAATGACATGAACAATTTAATATCTAACTTGCAAAAAAGTAAACTAATATCAAACTACACACTCATACTTCAATCCCTCACCATTAGTCTCGCTATGGCTTTCGGAGGTAACTGAAAATGACATGAGCAATTTAATATCTAATTTGCAGAAAAATAAACTAATATCAAACTACACACTCATACTTCAATTCCTCACCATTAGTCTCGCTATGGCTTTCGGAGGTAACTGATAATGACATGAGTAATTTAATATCTAATCTAACTAATAAAACAAATGTACAAAGCTGAAATAAATAAAACAGTGCTGGAATTAAAAGCTAAGAAAAATAAGTTAGCAGAAGGACAAAACTGACTCCATGTCATTAGTCATTGTAAAACTATGTGCAAATGCGCTATGATTTCAGAAAGCAATCTAAGTAAGGAAATATGACAAAACAGAATTGAAAGCAACTTATCTAGAAAACATGCAAAACCTCCTTGAATAGCAGGGGCCCTCTGCTACCAATTTGGTGTAATCCTTCTTCATCTCCTTAAAATTGTAATCAAAACACCATCAAGGAACTTCTTTATTGAAAAACTTCACAAATCTACATCCCATTCCATCTTAAGCTTTGTTACAAATCTACTTCCTCATTACTTTCTCATTACCTATGATAGGAGAAAGCTTCTCCTATTTATACAAAATATGAGGAGTCATCTCATTAATGGGAGTCCATGAATCTCTCCTTCCATCTCTAGAGTTACAATCAAAATAGGAAATGATAAGACACATGTCTTTCTAGAGTTTCAACACAACTAAGAAATGAGACACATATCCTCTTAGAGTTTCAATACAACAAGGAAATGAGACACATGTCCTCATGATCCCATGATATTCTCCAACCAAATTCGAATTTGGCCTTAGAGTGCCACATAAGGGTCTTCTAGAAGTCTCCTTTTGACCTACACATGTCAAAAATCTCAACCCACTTGTTAGGTATAAGCATATGCACATTATTTTCTAATTTTTAACCACAAATTCACTTAAAAAGGCTAAGAATTAATACAGTTTGGAAAAACATAAATGTGGCCCAATGATAATGAAGTGGGATGAATGTAGTGACATAGTAGTGAAACGGAGGTGAAATGGAGGGGATATAATGGACATAATAGTGAAAGTGTAATGGAAATGAATGACATTTTCAAGACCCAACATACCCCCCAACTGAGGTTATTGCATGTTCTCATGCAATATATATTACATTAACTCTTTCAATCCTTGAGCTTTGGCTTAACTTTGTATGATATCATTTGATAACTTCATATTTCTGCAAAGTGTTTTACTTGAATTGCAACATGGTTGGTTCTTGTGTTACAACCAATTTTATTTTTTTTGTTGCATTCTATTTTGATCTTTGAACTTTTCATAATGATATTTTTTATTATTTTGCAAAGTATATCTTTATTGGATTGCATGATAGTTGGTTCTTGTGTGACAACCATCATTTTGTTTGTATCCAATTTATCCTTTAAGCACTTTTTTTTTTTGGAAAAGCCATTGTATGCTCATAATAACAATGTAATAGTTAATATATGTTGAAAGTATGTGGGCTCCTGAGTATGATATGGACATGGTAAGATATGAAAATGAATGTATTCCCCCCAACTGATGGTATTGACAATTTTATGAAATGATGAAGAGGAATGTTTTTCCAACAATTATCATTCTAACTTTTTATGGAATTGTATGGTAAAAAGTTAGAAAATGACGTACCTTAACTTACCCTTTGGAATGGATGAGTTGTATGTGTGGTGGATGCAAAATTCTGATCATATTCTTCTTCAAGTAGCTGAACAAGAGGAGTCATGGATAAAGAGATAAGATTACTTTTTATTGCTTCTACTAAAACTTGCTGAATCTGCTCCAAAACGCTGAAAATAATAGTCTTCATGTCTTCGAAACTCATTGGCATAATTCCTACTATGTGAAAAGATGTTCTGATGTCGAACATAGTAGGAAATTGTTGACTTAATGGCCATTAATGGATGCCACTAGTCAACACGAGAACTCTCACCATTGATGACAATGAGAGTCAAGATGCCCAAACACATCTTGCTAGGTACGAATGATTTTGCTGATGTTGAGTCACCTAGAAGATCTGACGAACAAGGGACATTAATGTATTCCCATTGTTTGTCAGCATGAGAACTTGCCATTAAGGCATGCAAGCCTCAAGGTGTTTTTACAAAGAACTTAGACTCAAAGGACTATGGACTCAATAATTTGCATTGAAGAATGGCTTATTTGCGGAATGAAAATGACAAGAAATGGAAGATAAAAATGGAAGATGGCAATGGAGAGTAGAAATGGAAATGGGCAATAAGCATGTGAATGAACCTCTTGCTTTTATTTGTGGTTATGAATGGACAAAAAGAAATGGAAAGTGGATGTGAATGTAAATGGAAAATATGAAGTGAAATGAGGTGAATGGTTTATTATGAGGTATGGATATGATGGAGACAATAGTATCTGAAAGTTTTTCAAGTGTTTGGATCTGATTTTGCATCAGCATATTTTCTCTTTGTTGCTGATCATCCTCTTATGAAACAAATTGGTCTCTTAGAGAGACACCATTCTCTTGTAGTCATTTGTCTTTCCTCCTGGAACCTGCAAAAAACTAATACTTCTTCTGCAATGGAATGTAAGATTATCAAAGGAGAGAGGTGATCAATCTCTCTAGTTATGATATTTACACACAAAACTAAGAATTTGTATTAATGAAACAAGTTCTCAAATGAAAAATCAAAATAATTTATACCTGTTTTGGAATTAGTGCCTCAAGTTGAATGTTGCTTCTTTTCAGTAATTTATTTCATAATTTACCATTTCAAACTCTAATGATGGATTTATCATTGTGTAGATCTTGTTGAGACCTTTCCAACGATACTTAAATCATCAAAATCTGATTTTGTATGAGAAAGTTAGGTTGATTTGAACAATGAGGTTTTTCAGCTGCGGAATTGGAGAACAGCTGCGGAATTGGACTTTAGCTGCAGAGTGTCGACGGTTTCTGTAGCTAAAAATCTTGAATAAAAAGTTACCCATTCATCTTTCATCATCAGTCCAAAATTAATCAATACCTTCAGAAAAGTGAGCAAATAACTTATTCATTTCATTGATTCAAAATTATTCCTTTTTTTTTTTTTTTGAAATAAAAAAATTGAAAAAGAGATTTTTTTTCTTTTTCTTTTTTTAAATAACAAAATTGAAAAAGAGAAATGCAATTTTTTATTTTTTATTTTTTTTTATTTTTTCAAAGAACAAAATTGAAAAAGAGAATTTTTTTTTTTTTTTTTCAAATAACAAAATTGAAAAAAGAGAAATGCAATTTTTTTTTAAATCAAACAGATGGCAGTTATTTTGAAGCAGCTTAACATGAATACATTTGTACAGCGCTAAACATTGCAACTAGAATATTGAACATAAAACAGTTAACATAATCAATTGCACCGGTTAGACGCTTGCCCGAAAATTTGACCCTAAAAAGGCACGCAAATACTCTATGAATGCTCTTCACTTAATGGCATCAAAATCAACAAGAATAAGTTTTGCATCTCTAGCTAGACAGCTCATTGATAATATCTAAAATATGGCTTCTCATCTTTCCAACTATAGATGCTGTCACTCGGCTCTTCAAGGCAGCTTCCCAATCATCACCAGAAATGTTTCCTTCACATGCACACAGCTCTTTCACTATGGCTAAGACAAATAAACCACAGTTATAGCTATTTCTTTGTTGAGGTGTGAAATGCAAGGTCAATGTGGTAGATGATGCAGGAGGACCTATAAAACTCTTAATGTTTTCAAATAATTTCCTTGCATACACTGCGTTGCACTTGTGCAGAACTGTCATAGTGCTCAAAGATATTCCTTCTCCTATTATATACAAGCAAACTCCAATGTGAACCACCACCTGCTGTACTGACGTTTCCATTGCCATTGATGGGGAAGATAACCAGCTCCTTTTCTGGAAGCTTCAGGGGATCAACAAATTGTTGGAGGCTACTAACATCAGGGGCATTCACAATCCAGAATGATATTGAAGGTGCAACAAGAAGGATCTTAGAAGAGCTGGAGGATGCCAAGTACACAATCAACTATATTTTCTTTTCGTCTCCCTACCTCTTGCAAATAATGCTCTGCTTCCAATGCTGCCATGCATCCCGTGCCAACAACGGTGATCTCTTGGCATCGAAATGCATATCCTTCTAATTCATGAATTACACTCTTAGATCAAGAGCCATGTGGGAATAAAATACAATTTCACTTCAAATTTTCTTCTTGGAAGATGCCGTATCCAATTAGAATTGTTATTAACAGGTGTTATGTCTATCAGCAAAGAGCCGTATCCAATTAGAATTGTTATTGATCGGGAAGTGGCAGAGCAGGTGTTATATGGGTGGAAAAAGGCGGAGATGTATAGTTAATTATCAGTATGCCATTGATTTCAAGCCGAATTTAATCAACTGTCAGTTTATTAATTGAAATTCCGTTTTTTTTTCACGCGGCAGGCAAAAATGGGCTTCAAAGAACCAAGAAATTCTCCCAGACCGCCACTAATTCCTTAAAACGATTCTGGGTTATCTAATTGACCCTATTGGCGAAAAAACCCATGTTTTATTTTTTCCAAATTCACCTCCGTTTGGCCAAATCGTGCTTTCAAAGTTTGACGTTTTTCTCTGTTTGCGTTTTCCTGAATTGTTACATTCGGCTGTGAAATTGATTTTGAATTTTTTTTAGATGCGATCACAACACAGACAGATGACTGAACAATACAATTACGACATCCTCCTCTGATTTCAACTTGCCACTATTGTCAACAGGGACAGGTATGAGAACAACGAAATTGGGCCTATCGGGATCAGTGGCCAAGGCTTCTACTGACAGATTATATGACCACCAGACACATAATGTTGATAGGTTCCAAATAGAAATTATTTGTCTCTGGGTTCCAAAATGTGATAAGATCTCCGGCATCCACAGCCAAAAGGGATCCATTTGCAGAAAAGCCAGCACATAACATAGCCTTTTTTTTTTGTATGATCCAACTGATCAGCATCTCCAACCACAACCCTGTCCAATTTCTTGTTTGCTCGGAACCTTTTTATGTTCAACCTATACCTTGAAATTTCCACCATAGGAACAACTTACTGCCATATTCTTTGCTGGATGGAAAACGAGGGCAGAAATTCCAGCATCACTGTGAGGTTCACAATAACAATTAATAAGGAGAAATGTCCATTTCTAGCTTTGGCTTCCTGGAACTTTCAAAGTCATGGATTTTGTTTGGGATCAGATCTTGCGATTAGAATATGTAAGCTTCCAATGCATATTCCACCATCGTTATGATATAAACTCACTTCTAAATGCATTTTTTTAATGATTTTGCAGGTTTGTTTCAGGCCAAAGCTTGAACAGGAATGCAGATTTTCTACTGAGGCCACATTGAAAGCTAGGATTGAAGATAACCATAGATTGTTTTCTTCTTCTTCTTCTTCTTCTTCTTTCTTCTTTTCTTTTCTTTTCTTTTCTTTTCTTTTTTCTTTTTTCTTTTTTCTTTTTCTTTTCTTTTCTTTTCTTTTCTTATCTTTTCTTTTTTTTTTTCTTTTTTTTTCTTTTTTTTTCTTTTTTTTTTTTTTTCTGAAATTGTAAATTTTTATAAGAAGGATTAATGATTTTCAATTTCAGGCAGCAAAGACTTCAAGAAAAACATGCTAAAAACATGACTTTGACTGAGGTTTTAAGCTGATTTTTTTTATCAATCTGGGCTGGGTGACTAGGATAGGATCCATGTCGGGACAATTCTGGAGATGCTCATGTGGTCAGTTTCTTCATTGGATGCCTGTAACCTACTAAACCTTGAAATCAGCTGCGGAATTCACAATTAGTTGCGGAATCAGGACACATTCCGCAACTAGGTTGCAAAATCTTATTAAAACATGATACAGTGTTTTGAGGACCACTACATACCATAACCAATCAATCTTGGACAACTGAACCTATCAAAGCAGTTGAGTTTCATTTTTTTTTTTAAATCAAATGAAATGATGAAAACAATTTTTTTTTTTTTTGAATCAATTGAAATGATGAAGTTTATTTTGTCTCCTTTTTTTTTACATAACAATTCTTTTTCTGATCCTCCAGATCACACAAAGTGCAGGAGGAGAGCATACTCAAGAATTATTAATTTTTTTAGATGTAAGAAATAAGGCTACCTAGTTACACTTCCCCGGCAACGGCGCCAAAATGTTTGGTCAATTTAGTGTGTCCTAAATTGCTACATTAATTTGTCAATTCGGGATTCGTAAGCTGATGAAGTGTGGCGCACTATATGTGCAAGATAACCTATCTCTTACTTTTTTTGTCGTTTTTGGTTTTTTTTTTTTTTTTTTATCTTGGGGGTTTTTATCTAGGTTGGTTTCCTAATGTGAGATGGAAATTCTAAAAGACAAGTATGGAAATAAATGTTCAAGGCAATGATGTCCTTTATAATAATTTCCAAACTTCAAACTTTAAAAAGGTTTAAAACATGCAATGATAAAATTAATTCCTAAAAGAAAATGAAAATGTGCCACTATACTAGTCAAACAAACAGTGAACTATTGATCATGAAACCAATTACCCTTGCTGCTGTCTAAATACAAAAGAAATTGTGCTCAAATAAATCCAATAATTGCAAGAAAAGTAAAGCTAAAATAAAATTACATCAACTCATATTCTGACCCCTCACCATTAGTCTCGCTATGGCTTTCGGAGGTAATCATAAACAACTTGAGCAATCTGATATCTAATTTGCAGAAAAATAAACTAATATCAAATCACACACTCATACTTCAATCCCTCACCATTAATCTTGCTATGGCTTTCAGAGGTAACTGATAATGACATGAGCAATTTAATATCTAACTTGCAGAAAAATAAACTAATATCAAACTACACACTCATACTTCAATCCCTCACCATTAGTCTCGTTATGGCTTTCGGAGGTAACTGATAATGACATGAGCAATTTAATATCTAACTTGCAGAAAAATAAACTAATATCAAACTACACACTCATACTTCAATCCCTCACCATTAGTCTCGCTATGGCTTTCGGAGGTAACTGATAATGACATGAGTAATTTAATATCTAATCTAACTAATAAAACAAATGTACAAAACTGAAATAAATAAAACAGTGCTGGAATTAAAAGCTAAGAAAAATAAATCAGCAGAAGGACAAGACTGATTCCATGTCATTAGTCATTGTAAAACTATGTGCAAATGCCTGGGCTGCCATGAAAAATTATGCTAAAAGCTATGATTTCATAAAGCAATCTAAGTAAGGAAATATGACAAAACAAAATTGAAAGCAACTTATCTAGAAAACATGCAAAACCTTCTTGAATAGCAGGGGCCCTCTGCTACCAATTTGGTGTAATCCTTCTTCAGCTCCTTAAAATTGTAATCAAAACACCATCAAGGAACTTCTTTATTGAAAAACTTCACAAATCTACATCCCATTCCATCTTAAGCTTTGTTACAACTACTTCCTCATTACCTATGATAGGAGAAAGCTTCTCCTATTTATACAAAATATGAGGAGTTATCTCATTAATGGGAGTCCATGAATCTCTCCCTCCATCTCTAGAGTTACAATCAAAATAGGAAATGATAAGACACATGTCTTTCTAGAGTTTCAACACAACTTAAGAAATGAGACACATATCCTCTTAGAGTTTCACTACAACAAGGAAGTGAGACACATATCCTCTTGATCCCATGATCTTCTCCAACCAAATTCGAATTTGGCCTTAGAGTGCCACATAAGGGTCTTCTAGAAGTCTCATTTTGACCTACACATGTCAAAAATCTCAACCCACTTGTTAGGTATAAGCATATGCACATTATTTTCTAATTTTTAACCACAGATTCACTTAAAAAGGCTAATAATTAATAAAGTTTGGAAAAACATAAATGTGGCCCAATGATAATGAAGTGGGATGAATGTAGTGACATAGTAGTGAAATGGAGGTGATATAATGGACATAATAGTGAAAGTGTAATGGAAATGAATGACATTTTCAAGACCCAACAGTAGGCACTGATCAACATATATGATCTACAGCCAGATTCAAATTTCATACCTTCATAGTCTTGCGTCCATCTAGACACCTGCATGAATTAAGACAACATAGCCAGAAACAAATAATACTAATTAATACCGTAAGTAAAACTTACGACAAATAACAGTAACTAATAGCTTCACTATTTCTTGACAACTAACTTATAAAAGGTAAGATATTTCTTGACAACTAACTTATAATAGGTATTGTAAGATTTTAGAAAAAGTTGAAGTGAAAAATGTATAAAAGATTGTTGCATGTTGCTCATGACCATGAAACCAAGTTTTCCATTCTCTTTTGATAGGAAGCTTAAGTTTATCCATACAATATCTAGCCGATATGACTGAGACCTAGGCATCAGTATCTCCACTGCAAAATTTTCAATAAACCAATAATATATCATATAATCAAAATTTTACTTGTAACAAAGAAAAAAATCAAGGTGTTGGACAGTGCGGGTAAGCTAAGTTTAGTATGGAAATTCTTGCATACCTATATACCCATATGCAAAGGCCTCCTGCTATGAGTTTTTGATATATGGGGAGCACAGAGTCCAAGGAATCCTTCCAGTTGTCAAAGAGGGTGTAACTGCAAAATTTGAATTATTCAAAACTATATATAAATCGCTGAGTTTGAGTTAACAGATTTCTTACTTGCAGGGAGCCCATTGCAAAATTTTCCACCTTGAGTTGCATGGAATGCGTTTTGAACATCTGGTCTGTTATAATATTTGATTGCATAGTTATCCAGATACAGATCATAGGATGATCGTGATGTTTTACTAAACCTCCTTTTTAACTGTGAAAGGTGAAACAATACATATTATATGGTTGAAGAAGCATGAGAATTATATGAAATTTGTAACATTTTATGATCAAATATTCAAAATATTTTGAGACCATAAATGACGAATTTAACTTCTTTTAATTTATTGTATTATGTGTGTTATTATTTATAGGATTTGTTGTGCTTGTGGTAGCATTTACCTAGCACTTGGGTGTGTAGAGACTGTCCTTATCAAAACCTTACAAACCATAAAAGTTAGAACATAAGCTTGCATAAAGGAGAAGCAGAACCAGAAAAAAATATTGAAAAGCATAACATGAGGACGAGGAGAATCACAACCGTTCACCATTAATTAAACAAAGGACCGTTCACCATTCCAAGTTCCTGCAAACATGAGATATATTTATAACAAATTGATATATTTCAATAATTAAACAAAGGGTCATTCACCATTCAAAATAATTCAACAGATTCTTGAAGAGTGGGACCCTCTCTTCTATGACACCCATTAAGGGGATAATTATCAATATATGGGACATATAACATACCCATTTGCATTATTTATCCTATTCATTGAATCCAACATATACAACAAGGCTTACGTGGCTAAATTTGGGAATGAAAGGAAAGATCCAAACAAAGACAAGGAAATGGTCGATGGATTCAAAGCAACAATTTCTATCATTTGTCATGAACAAAGGGATCTCTAAAGAACTAATTTACTACATTTATCATAAGGAGTAATCCATTTGAAAATTTAAATGTACTCATTGATATGAGTATTATGAAGCTTATTGCATGTTGATTATATTTTGGTTTTGAAAATCTAAAATTGAAGACGCTTGCATCTCAAGTTTTTCCACAAGTTCCCAACTTCTCAGTAGAAAAAATACCATTTGTACTGCTATTTGGAGCATGTGCCTAAAGATGAGTGTTCTCAACATGTCATTTTCAAAACTTTCACAAGAACCAATATTCATTTAATTTAGATCTCCATGTCCCCAATGATTCAAATTAATCAAGTTTTCAAATCATCCTCCCTTGAGGAATTTTCTAGATATATTCACTTCTAGATTTTACACTCTAATTAGGACTGCTCTTACCTGCTATTTGACTAGAGTCCCTTTTATTCTGCTACTTGCTGAAAAGCTAGAATTGAAGTTTGAACTTTAGTCTCACCAACTCAATTTAGAAGAATCCTTTTGCATTAATATGATGCTTTGAGCATCAATTTTATGTTAAGCTTCTAACTGTAGCATTGAGAATAATATGCTTCTTCTATCAAAATGAAGATCTAAACTCTAGTTGGTACCCAATATTGATTTTCTCAAAAATATGTTCTTATGCCATCATCATACTTCTCAAAGCATGCTCAAACAAAATGTTCATTTTTTTAAAATATAGGACTACCTAACAATATAGTGAATTTGAAGCATGCATGTACACATAAATAGTTGACCTGGTTAAAATATTCCTTTTCTACTCATGTGGACATAGCCATGCAACCAACTATTACATGTATGCACATTGAACATGTAAGCTTTAGCACTTGGGTCATAAATAAACTGTGTTACATGCATAGCTCTATGCATTAATTTTCCAGAGTATTAGACATATCATAAACATGAGGACCCTTAAGATACATCAGATATGATCCACAATTTTTTTGTTCCAGCTCAATGGACCTATCATCTAATATGTATTGTGATATTTGTGCTAAACAGGCTTCAAAGACTTTGGATTCTAAAGAGGCACTTAAAGTTGGACTTGTAGATGATGTTGTGGCTCATTTAGACCTTCTTGCAGCAGCTCGGAAGTGGGCACTAGACATTGATGAAGGTCATTGTCCTTGGCATCGATCTCTCCAAAGCGTAGATAAGATAGGTTCTTTACCAAAAGCACTGGATGTGTTGGAGAATGGCAGAGCTAAAGTAAATAAGACATATACTAATGTTTCCTACCCTTCAGTATTGTTGGATGTAATCAAGGAGGGGTTGGTGAATGGTGCTATTGCAAAAGTTATATTGGTTTGTTTCTTCCAAACCCATGATTTAGAAGTGTTTCTGTCTAAATGAAATGAAATAATTTGCATCCTCTTGTAAATTTGTTCAATGATATATCTAGTTGTTGTAATGATTACGTTAGCATTAGAAATAAACTTCAGAATTGTAGCAACTTGGAAATTTCTGCATCCAATGATAGTGTTCTTTATTTGTGAATTTACTGAAAGGAAAAATTCTTTATAGAATATCATCGAGTTCTTGCAGAATATCTGATGACTTTGATATTTGGTAGGAAGGGAAAGCATGCCAAGATTTGATCAGAACTTCCAAAGCAAAAGGACTCATGCATGTTTTTTTGCATAATGCTCATCCTCTAGGGTAGGCTACAATTATAAGGAAGTTGATTATGATTTATTTATTTATCTTTTGCTCAAGAAAATGCATCTTATATACTTTTAAATTTCACAAAGCTTACATCAAGTGTTACATGACGTGACTGAAGAGCTACTTATGAGGCACTTATTCCTACATAAACAAGAATGGTCATCATGTCAGTCATATCCCCAACCTCACAACATCTTTCCTTAAACAATTCTTCAATTTGAAATAAAATATATTATGTATTACTTGAGTTGCTTATTTACAGGTTCCAATAATTACATAAAGAGGATTGATTCCTCATCCAATTAGAAAAGCAGCTGTAGTTGGAGGTGCTATTATGGGTTCTGGAATAGCAACTGCTCTGGCTTTGAGTAAAATTTCAGTTATTTTGAAGGAAGTTGATTCAAAGAAATAGATGTTGGCATATGGAAAATACATGTTTAGTTGATAGTAATCAAAACTTGTTGCTTTGTATTAGTAGGGATCATCCTTAAAATTATGTTAAGACAAAGAGAATACTTCAGATCATGGCACGTTTTATTTTTGCTACTGATGGAAGAAGCAATCTATCATAAAGATGCATCACCATTTGTGGAATGCTCTTTTCTGTTTTTTTTTGGACAAGTCAGTGTAAAGTTTAAAGTTTAAACTTTAAACACCTATTCTTAGAGCTATATTTTGATCCTTCTTAACATGATTGTATATTTTGTATAGAAATCAGAATTGAAGAGTGGAACTTGGTAAGTGTTAATGAATCATATGATAATATTTGTAGAGACCTCAAAATAGAAAATACATTATCCTAGCACAAATAAAGAAGGCTTGGATGAAAGGAAAGGATAAACAGGCAATGCAAACTAAAATGGAAAGGGAGGCTTACAAGATGGGATAAACATGAGAGAGAAACTGAAAGAACGAAAGATGCTTGAAAATAGAAATTTCAGTGGGGGAATAATTGACCTTTTGCATCTTAAGTGAAGATTGAGGTTCCCCTCTAAAATAGGATATAGAGTTCCATTCATTGGAGATACACATCAAAAAGTTTTAATTTTCAGCCATGAGGTGTCATATAGTGTAGACATGGTGCATATCATGCAACCATGGCCTACTTTTGAGAATTGGGTATAAAATGGTTGGTTAATCTAAAGCTTGTATAAAATATTACTTTTTGCTGACTCTGATGAGTATCACACTTCTGGAAATTCCTTTTTTTTTATATTAAATGAAACGTACAGACACTAACGAATTTGAAGTGGCAATGGGAAACATAAAGAAGATTAAATTTCCTTCCTTGACTGGGATGTAAATGGAAGAAAACGTCTCAACAAGTTCTAAGGATATCATTCTGACATAGCCTCATCTGAAGCTCCAAAGTTCTTTCCTTCTACAAATGAAAATAAACAAATTCCTCCATGATAGTAGAATTCCATGTAGATATTAATACTCAAATTGTCATGTCTTTTGCTAGGCTCTTATAAAATTTCCTGCAATGCATTCTTTAAAAATCTAGTCTGGACTATAGCTCAATCTAAAAGTTCTAACTGTGTTCAACATATTTATACAACACCATGTAGATGTACTTTGCATAATCTTTGAGAATTCCTTTTGTTGAACATCATGATATAACAGATATACAACAATTATATCCTATGTCATGGAAAGACAATGAAGGTATTTATTTTCAAAATACACACAACCACAAACTACATAGGCATGATTCACCACCTAACTGTAAATATCTGCTGAAGATATTAGCCTCATGCTGGGCTATGAAACAAGATAGGTAAAATTTTCCAACCGGTCTCTATCTCCGTCTCAACCTAAATCTGGGCACTACAGTGCTATAGAGCTTTAGCGAATGAACATACACCGTGATACTCCAAGATATGTAGCACTACTCTCGTAATTTGGACAGTTTCCTTCTTGCCACTTTTTGACTATACCTATATTCTTCTACTAAAATACTCTCTCGGGAATCATTTCTCAACCATGGAATAAGGTTTTGGGACCCATAGGAAAAAAATTTCAAGAGTAGTATCAATGTCCTTAAAACAAGAATGGGAAAAGCCTAGTATGAAATAGATGGCCAAAATGTGGATTTATAGTACTTATTAGACCAAGTAGCTTTAAAAGTCTATCCATAAAATAGAGCCATCGAAACTCTAGTATCCTAAAATTCTACTTGATAAGCAAAATGTTAGTTATAAAGAGTGAATTAATTCAAGTTTAACACACTCTGAAATCTGAGTATAGGAATTAATTAGAAAAAAAAACACACACAAATTAAGCATGAGCTAGAACAACCAATACTATGATACTGGAAGATGGATTTCTCATGGAATTTCCCAGGTGGATCTGATGCGTAAATTTTGTAGTAAAAAGAAATTAAGAATGCAGAACACTTTTGCATTGCCCTGCCTATAGAAAAAAATACACTCCAAATATAAGATCACTTAAATGAACTCTATTCGACATCCAATGACATAAAAAATCAATGAACTAAGTTAATAAGTAAGATCCTAGCCTATATAAGAACTCAATACACAACATACAAACTAGAACGTCATTATAGTTTGACATGCTTTATTAGTCTGAGTGAAGGTTAGAAAACAAAAGTACATTACTCATATAGTTTCTGATTGTTGTGACTTGGCTTGTGATTTTTCCAATTCCATGCTAAATGTTGATTTGATCTTCTAGTGGTATCTAACTCTTCCCTATCTCTTTTACATGAAGCCAAATTATTTGAAAAACCGTGCTTCAAGTGGAAAAATTATAGAGGAGGAGGAAAGAATATGAAAGACAATATAGTGAGGTAAAACTTATTCGAGAAATATTTTGTCAAATTCTAAAATATTTCTAAAATCTGAAATAAACATAAAAATGGCCCATATATTCTATATTATACTCCAGGCATACAATTTAGTATTCTTATAAAATAAAATAAAATTTGAATGAATATTTTGAAAATACATTTTTCTGGTTAAGTGTTTTCTTTAAGGATGTTTTTAGTGAAGGGCATTTGAAGTAAAAGTTAACTCGCAAATACCCACCAACATTAAGGACGGCCAAATCATTAAGCAATCTCGTTAACTATTTTCTGTGTAACAGATGGGCATGTCCTCCAGGTAAGTTTCCCCTGAAATTCGACGTAGAGGAGGCATTTTACCTTGTGAGAGGTAAGGTTAGAGCATATATGAAAGGATATTCAGACCAGTACGTGTATTTTGCCGCAGGAGATTTGGTGGTCATTCCAAAGGGGGTGAAATGCACTTGGGACGTCTCTGTAGCTGGACAACCATTACTAATTTGAGCAATGACTGGCAGTCTATCAGCCTGTAATTCAATGCTCGTCATGCCATACTTTCCAGGGCAGTCTATCAGCCTGTAATTCAATATTCGTCACACCATAATTTCCATGGGAAAAAAGTCCTAAAAATACCCGTAATTTCGCTGAAGATTGATAAAGATGTAGCACTCATTATTTCTTGTTACAAAAATATGTAAATTCTAAGGTTTCAAGGTATTTCTCACGGGTTGCAAAATTGTAAATGTACATATTTATGTTTATCAAATAAATGAAAACCCAACATGAGGGAGCGTAAGCTTTTGCATTGTTGTCAGCCTTTCATTTCTTTGGATTTTTAAATTTTTAATAGCCAATCATGAATGGTGACTTACAAATTTGACATTTTGACACGATTAGGAGACTTAGTTTCATTGTTTAATAATTTTTTATTGACTTTGAATTCCAACTTGTTTCTTCATTCATGTATGCTTTGATACGAAACCTTGTAAAAATGAGAGTTAGAAGCTACAAACAGGTGCCTAGGTACCTCTCATTACAGTAGAAAAGAATCTCGCATATCTCTGAGATTCTTGGGCTAAATTGCAGGAAGGAAGTTCGGATCAATTCTGAGATTGCAGTGTGAGACTGAGGTCCAGTTTGGGTGCAAAAAACGAGGAAATTTAAGTGAATAAGGGCTAACATACTTTAGTATTGAATCTACTTACCTCTGAAGGACCTACGATACGAAACAGTATCTGAAGATAAGGAAGGACACCTCTGAAATAAGGATCACAGTACATAAGTGTAAAGGAAATACAACGAAGTGTTAAGGGTCATACAACGAAGTGTTAAGGGTCACATAGTGAAGAAGAAAACAAAATAATAGTGCTTGAAGGGTATATCATATTCAGACTAAGTCTGTACTCTTACCTGTGCAATCATAGTAGAGGTCAAAGGTTGTTTCACGAGTGTAATAGTTTGGTCTAAGGCTATAATTAAGAGCAAGAGAGTGCTGGAAGGAGACCGAAGGGAGGAGACTCTTTGACCGAAATAGGAGACTAGTGGAGTCCATAAGGACTAAGTCAAGAGCTAAGGAATATAGAGACCGAGATTCTCGAAGTAATAGTGCTAGACAGTGTAGGGAAGAAAGGACCGAAGTATGAAGGTCGAGGAAAGAAAAAGACAGTGACAAGGTCTTGGAGGCATACAAAGGACAAGAGTCTAGGTCATGTAATGGTACTTGTCACTTCCCACTCTGAGCATACCACTATAAATAGGTTCCTAGGAACCTCGTATTACAACAGAAAATAATCTCACATATCTTTGAGATTCTGAGTCTAAATTGTAGGAAGGAAGTTTAGACCCACTCTAAGATTTCAGTGGGAGCTTGAGGTCTAGTTTGGGTACAAAAATTAAGGAAATTTCAACAAAGAAGGGCTAACATACTTGTGTTGAATCTACTTACCTCTGAAGGACCTGCAATAGGAAACAATATCTGAATATAAGGAAGGACGCCTCTGCAATAATGATCACAATGCGTAAGTGTAAAGGCAATACAAACAAGTTTTATGGGTCATATAACGAAGTGTTAAGGGTTATACAGTGAAGTTTTAAGGGTCACGCAATGAAGAAGAAGATAATAAAACAATGCTTGAAGGGTTTATCATATTCAGACTAAGTCTGTACTCTTACCTCTGCAATCATAGTAGAGGTTGAAGGTTGTTTCAGGAGTGTAGTAGTTTGGTCTAAGGATATCATTAAGAGAAAGAGAGTGTTGGAAGGAGGCCGAAGGGAGGACACTCTTGGACCGAAGAATAGGAGACTAGTGGAGGCTCCCTGATCAAATCCTAAGCTATAACAAACCATAAATATGCCTCGATAACATACCCTATTCAGCTCCCTAATCAAATCCTAAGCTATAACAAACCATAAAGATGCTTGCGAAAGTTAATCTATTGGGTTTCATGTCTGCCAATTTAATTTAAAAAAAAAAAAAAAAAAAACAATCTCCTTACACTGCTTACTCTGTGCATAACCTGCAAGCATTACATTCCAAGAAACCACACCTCTTTTAGGCATTTCATCAAACAGTTTCCATGCATCTCTGTTAAAATACGACATTTGTCATATATGTTGATAATATTATTCCCCACAAACATATCTGAACTAAACCCAATTTTAATTATGTAAGAATGGACCTGACCTCCCTCTTCTATGGATTTTGAAACTGAATAATCGCTCCATCATCTTTTCATGTCGAAGTCTCATCGCTTCAATATTTTCCTGAGTCGAACTCTCCAATGCATATATGTATCGATGAAAGATTTTTTGGCTCGCTCCTCCACTGTCTCTATCGATGATAGAGTTTTCGGCTCCCTACTCCAAGTATGCTTTACTGTGTTGTTAACAAAATGTTATCCCTTTCTAGTTTTCCCGCCAATCCTTGGCCATACCCTGTTAAAATTTAAGTGGAGTGGGAAAAATAAATTCAAATGTGTTAAAATTTAAGTGTTTTGTCATACCCTCTTAAAATGTGGTGGAGTGGGAAATGACTCAAAATAATTTTAATTAAAAGTTAGAAACTTTTGCAATAATGTAAAAAAAATTATTTGAATATAAGAAATTTTTTAATTTTTAAAAGTTATTTAAATATTATAAATATTTAAATATTTTTTAAAAGAAAGGTAGAAATAATTTTGAATTTGCAAGTCATTTTGTCTTCTCAACTTTTATTATTATTTTTATTGTATATCAACAGTATATATCTAGCTTAACTTTCAGATTTACCAAGTGTTTAGAGGGATCAAATATCTTTTCACTCTAAAAGAGTTTTGCACCTTAAGATATTTTGTCCCTTCCTCTTGGTGTTTGGTAGAACCAAATAAAAGATTGATCTAGATTGGTTTAATTATTAATTATAGTTATTATTATTATTAAATTATTTTTAAGAAGACATTACAACATCTCTACCATGAGAGAGGACTTCAACTATGGACAAACCTTAGAGGCTCGTGGAAAAATTGCAAGCGGAGAAAGGGATGTGGAGTTTAAGACTAGAGCAAGGCATACTTTTGACGAAGAGTGAATTGGTTATGGAAAATGTCAGGGTCTGATATTCTTGTCAAAATACAAAATAAGTATGATAACCATGCATTTTTTATCCACATGATATATATTTTTTAGTATAAAGATGATTGCCATGATAAACCTTTTGAAGACACACAACTACTCATCAAATATGATTTTCAGATAAGATGATGGTTTCTTACTATCAGGCCCAAATGAAGGAGTTGGTGGATTATGAATTGGAGGAGGGGGTTTTCAACAAATATGGGCTAGTCCCAAGGATTTTATCCATTCGCATTTGGAATTCAAATCGAAAGGTCACTATGTCACGGTTTTTGGGCCTACCAAGTCTTTGGAAAAGCAAAGATAATGATTTGATAGGGCAATGATCTGGTGATTTGGAGGCCCTAACCCCTGCTCCAATTGTGTGTTGTTCAAGTTTTATAGTTTCAGCCAGCCCAATGCCCGAGGTGGTTTTTCAAGGGCTAAAAAACTCTTCTTGGGGTTCTCTAGCTTCGAATTGGTTTCCCTTTCATCCCAAAGATCAAAGGAAGACATACAATGTGTTATGAATTTCTTGGGGTTTTCAAAAGTTTCATAAGTTACAACTTTATCCAAATTTTTTTCTTGCTTGTCTTTCATCTCAAGTGTCATTGGCCTTTCCCTCTTTGGGAAAAATATTGAAGGAGAGCCTTGCCCTAGTGACAGAGGAAGTTCGAATTGATGTTGAGAATGGTGTTCAGGTTTTCGAGGAGAAACCCTCTTGTAAACAAGAATGAGCTGGATGGTTGAGGGTGTTAGTTGGATGTATATAGATTAGGAATTGTTGTATTATTTTAAGGAATGGTTTACTACAATGGGAAATAGTGACATAGCAATCATATGTTAAATGAGCTCTCCTTGGAAAGCTTTAGAAAGAGATGGTGTAAGGCTTGACACAACATTACTTATCAATTGTGATGACATGACTATGCAAAGGAAAAGTGAATGGTTTAGTCCCTCTCATAGTACATTAACACTCTCACCGAGTTACTTATCACACCATAGGCTAACATACCTTCCCTCACTATGCAAGTTGGCCTTTATTTTTAGAATATTAGGAGTTGGAGGGTAAGAATGATGAGGTTGTAATTTTATAAAGACGAGTCTATCATAAGGATAAGCACTTTAATATTGATCACTCACTTCTTATCATTCCCACACCATAAAAAAACCCTAAAAATGTCATTCTTAAAATCTCTTGTATAGTTTCCTAATGTCATTCAAGTAGAATCTCGCAATTACTTATGTCAATAATGCTGCGATCATTTTTGTATTCTTTTAAAGGAACTCTTTTTATACATGCACCCCATCAAACATAAATCATCAAGTCAAAATGAATGGAAATGAATGAATAAGAGGGTGTATCAGGGAGTGTCAACGAGTATCAGGCATGCCAATGACAAGGCATGTTATGGAATGCTAGGGCATGCCAAGAAGTGCCAGGGTGTGCTAACATGTGCCAGATAGTGCCAATGCATGCCAATACATGCCATGTGTTAAGGCATAACAAGATGTGCCACGTGTTAGTTTATGCGAACACGTGTCAAGGAGTTTCATACGAAAAAAGGGAACACCAAGTTAAAATGAAAATAAATGAACACATATGAGGGTTAATAATTCAAGACCTTACCTTGTCAAGAGGGGCACACTAGACATACCAACACTAGTGCCAATACATGACAAAGGCCAAGTTCTAGTGTGTCTTAAGTGCCAAATCATTATCTATTACTTCTCTCTTAATTGTGACGATTGATCTAAAATAAATTTTATCTTAAACCATACCACGACATTATAGGGCATCCAAACGCATGCCAAGAATTTTCAAGTGCCACCAAGAGCTAATACGTTCCAGGGAGTTATAGGGCATGCTATGGAGTTCCAAGTAATCTAAAGAAGGAGTGACAAGATATGTTAGATAGTTCCAAGGCATGCTAGAGTGTTAGGAAAGCATACCAAGATGTGCCAAGTGCCAATGTGTGTTGAGTGTTAGCGAGTGCCAGGGAAACACAAGGGATAAATATGTCAAAATGCATGGAAATTAATGAATAATAGTGTGTGACAGGGATTTTCAGTGAGTTCTAGGTGTCTTAAGGAGGGAGTGCCATGGTATGCTAGGCAACTTTAAGTCATGCTAGTGTGCTTGAGTGGCATATGGCCAAGATGTGCCAAGTATCAAGGTGTGCCAACACATGCTAGGAAGTGTTAGGGAGTCCTAGGGACACACAAGGGAGAACTAGGTGAAAATAATGCGTGAAAATGAATGATTAAGATATCATGACAGGAAGTGTCAATGACTTCCAAGTGTGCTAAGGACAGAGTGACAAGGTATGTTAGGCAGTGATAACACATGCTAGAGGCTAGGGAAACATTACAAGATGTGTCAAGTTCTAGGGTGTGCTAATGCATGTAAAGGAGTTTTATGGAGTGCTAGGGAAAAACAAGGGAGCACTAGTTTCAAATGCATGGAAATGAATGAATAAGAGTGTGTGACAAGGATTGTTAGTGAGTTCTAGGTGTGCTAAGGAGGGAGTGACAAGGTATGTTAGGTAGTGCCAAGGAATGTTAGAGTGCCAGTGCGACATGCCAATATGTGCCAAGTGCCAGGGTGTGCCAATGTGTGCTAGGGAGTGTTAGGGAGTGCCATGGAAACACAAGGGAGAACTAGTTCAAAATGCATGGAAATTAACAGATAAGAGTGTGTGAGAAGGAGTGTCAATAAGTTTAAAGTGTGCCAAGGCTTGTCATGGAATGGTAAGGTGTGTTAGGGAGTTCCAAAGCATTCCAAGGAATGCAGGGGATGCTAACATGTGCCACATAGTGCCAAGGTATTGTTAGACGTTCTAGGTGTTATGGCATGTCAAGATGTAAGCTATGTTTCTTAGTTGTTTTATGGACACGGTTGGACGTGAGCCTTGAATTGGTAACTTGTTAAGTGGGATGAGTTAATATTGGACATGAGTATCATAAGATGAGTTATAAGAAATTATTAGGTGAACAAAGCATATTCTAGTTGTATTAAATGAAAATTGGTCAAGTTATTTTAGTTGAGGCGGGACTTGGTTGGGTTCCCAAGTCTTAAAAAAATAAGGGCAGTTATGAGTATATGATAATTGAGTGCCAGGGTGTCCCAATGAATGAAAATGTGTGCTAACATATGAAAAATAGTGTCAATGTGTGCTAAGGAGTGTTGGGGGGGGCTAGGGCATCACAAGGGAGAACTAGTTCAAAGTGCATGGAAACAGATGAATAAGAGTGTCTGCCAGGGAGTGTCAGTGAATTACAGGTGTCCCATGGAAGAAGTTTTTTAGGAGAATTTCATAATAGGACTTGCATGAGGCAAGCATACTATTGTGATAAGGGGATGGAAAAAGTAGTTTCGGACAAAGGGAGACTTTGGGCTAGACACAAAACTATTTTTTCAATGACATGGTTGGGTTCCCAAGTCACAAAAAGGTAAGGCTATCTATGAGGGCATGACAAATAGGGAGTGCCAAGGTGTGCAAGGAATCCAAGGAAGTGTTAGCACATGCTAGATATTTCCAAGGAATGTTAGGCATTCCAATATGTGCTAGGTGCTAGGGTCTGGCGCCAACACATGCTAGGGAGTGTAAGGTAAATAGAAGGGAGGACTAGTTTCAATTGCATGGAAATGAATGAATAAGAGTGTTGTTACACTAAAATCTGTCATCCTGACATTTTACTATGAGTATGAGCTCATTATTACTCATACTTCCTCCTTTTGCAAGTCTAACATATCTGCTCCTCATATCAATCTTTCAAAATCAGAGAAAAGTTCCTAAAATCCCCTAAATATTGGTATCGCACTTCCTCTATTCATTACCTGCGGTCCCGCACCTAAAGTTCAGCTTGCCTGCGGAACCATACCGCAAGTTCTTTGTGTCATGGGTGCGGACCTCTGTAAAACTCAAAAATGCGAGAAAGTAAAGATAAAAAGTGGATTTCAGATAAATTCTAGAAGATTCTAGATGGGAATTTTCGGGAATGGATACGCTTTGAGAAGGTTCATGCATCCCTCACTTGATGGAGCTAGCCCCTTGATGTAAGGAGCTAATCCCTTTGAAGGAGGATTCTATCCCTTCATATTTGGAACAAGAAACCTCCTCTTTTCCATTATAAAAAGAGGCCTTGGGTAGCCTCAAAGGGAGTTCAAGCTTAAGATATTTGAAGTTAAATGCTGTTGAGATTCAGACTCAGTTAACTAAGACTTTCTGTGAGGTTAAATCACTCATCTCTATCTGTCTTGGTTCAAAGAGTGCAATGCTTGTCAAATTATAAGAGATTCCTGCTTCGGACCCTAGGAAGACCTGCACGACATCAAGGCACAGGTTGTAAAGGTTTTCTTTATTTGAAGTTAATGCAAATATAATCATTTCTCTCATTAAACTGTCTATTCATGGTTTATTTCATAAATTCCTTGATCATTATGATGAGTATGGTTTATAATAATGTCTATACAGGTGTTGTGTAATCTTTTTGCTTGTTTGTGACTGCAGATTCACAAGGAACGTTCTTTCAGTGCACGGGAAGGACTTCAACGAGATCAAGCAAGCGCTGGATATAAGGTAGGCCTTACACCTATATAGTGTTTTTATGAATCTTATATGCTTAGAGAGAGATTAGTATAATTGGATGTTTGTTGCTAGTTACTTTTAGTACTAGAGAGATCGGTCTTGTCCGCAAGACGGATTAATCTACACAACAAAATGGCGACCATACTGGGGAAAGAACTTGTTGTTTTTGGTTCTCTTTTATTTTTGATTTGAGGAAACATTTTTTCCTGGTTTTTGATTGATACATATCTGTCTGGGTAATTTATATTTTCCCTGTTTTTGAAAATTTAGAAATATTTTAAGTTTTTCTATAATTTTTCCTAGGACCGCACTCTGGCTTATTTTGACAGTGCGGGCAGGTTCGCACTTTCTGTAAAGAATACAGTGCGGGACCGCACCTGTCAATACTGGTTACCTGCGGACCCTGTAAAAATTTTAGAAAACCTCTAGATTTATTTTTCTAGTTTATTTTTAGATCTTTGGTTTCTGCCCAGACTGATTATTGTTTCTGTCAAGAATTTTTTGTGAATGAACTCCAACAGTGTTGATGTTTTGATGATTTTCTAGAAGATTTTGCAGTTTGGATTGTTTTTTCACTTGGTCTTTGTAGCGATTCGAACTCTTGACAATTTGCAGTATCTCAGATTACATTGATCTCTTTTTGTCTTTTGAATCCGACCTGATTGTGAAAACATCCTATTTTGAGAAATTAAGCCTTTTGCTTCTTTGCAAATCTTCGGAAAAACTTGGTTGAAAGTTTTGAATTTCATTTTTATAAAAACATATTTTGAGTGTTTTTGATCTATTTGTTATTCTGAATGAATAGATTCTTAGTTTGCTGAACAACTAAGGGAAACATTCATAAAAAAAAATCTTAAAAGCTTTTACTCAATTTAGATTTTAGATCTCAAGATTAGATTTTGTAGTTTTGAGTAGTTTTAGTTTTTCTAGCTTTCTTTCGAAGGAAAATTGTTTTGTAGCTTCTAGTTTGGAAAGGAAAAGGATTTTTCTTGTGAGCTTTGATAGTTTATTAAAAGACAGTACTTTCTTTCAATCATTTTTCATGTTTAAAGAAGGAATTAAAAGGATTGCATTCTCTAACTCTTTCTTTAGATAGTAAGTTCATTGAAAGAAAAAGATTTGAATATCATCATAGGTGCATTTTAGTGTTTTTTTTGGAAGTCGAGTCTTCACATCATCCAAAGTTTCATTTCCGCACCCATTGACTTAAGAAACAACTCCTAAAAGTAACTCTTAATTTAAAATTCATCTAGTAATATTTTTATTTCTAGGGCTCTTATCACCAACATAGCTTAGGCTAGTATCTTGGAGTAGGGAGTAATTAACTCTCCAAGATAGCCAAAACAAACAAGTAGACAAATCTTGCGGTAGGAAGAAATTCCAATTGTTGCATCTATGCTCTGGGAAGCTCCTCCTAAAGGAGTCAAGCACGAGATCATATCTGAACTAGTGGGGTAATCAATCCTTCCTCATTGGGAAACTATAGAAGATATACACATTTATTAAAAACGGTAAACTCTGATAGACCATCACAGAAGCCTGGGGTCACTTGCCTAATCCTGAATTATTTCAGGAGCCTTATAGGGGATTGAGCTTTTGTTATACACTCACCTTGTGTGTGTTTCTCGACCGTAGACTATTCTCCTGTGAGATGCTTGGTAACCTTAGAGGCCACAATTTTAGGATTCTTTCCTAAGGTGACTGTGGGAGGGAAGATCCTCACTATACCCAGAATAGACGTCTCACTAGACTCACTTGGACGCTCCGGAGGGTTATCTTCACTCGAGATGGTATAGTGGAGAAAATTGCACCAGTCTGTTTCATTAAGCAGGTTGTCGGGATAACTGTTCCAACCGCCCTTTTCGTGTTAAAATTATACTAAGTTGGATTTCATCACCAAATAGTGTTTTTAGTACGGAAATTTACTGTTTGTGTGTGGTTTGAACTCTTAGATTTTTAAGCGTATGATTCAATTGTTTGTTTCTTAGAAACATTAGGTGTTTTCATTGAAATTTTTCTTTGTTTGCATGTGATTAGATAATTTTTAATCGTGGCAGAATTGCCGAGACAATCCCGGAGAATACAAGGGAAACCCCTTGAATATTCACCAAGTCAACTTGAAGGGCTTCGTGCTCTAGTAGCATCCAGTAGTAGTAGAATTAGATCAACAGAAATTGGAAGTTCATCTATAGTTATACATCCTGATCATCAAATACCTACAACAGAATACATTCAAGAACCGATTTCAGTTTCTGAAGTTACTGAAAGTATTTCTCCTTCTGTTGAATTATCTGACGAACCTGAAATCTATGAACCTGAAACTGAATCTTTTGTTTTGGAAACATCCTCAGGATTTATTACACCAACTTCTAGCGATCCATGTTCACCTAGGGTAAGAAATATCATTATTAAAATCTCCTCCCTCGACTACTTATTTCTATTGAAGAACTTACCAATCCATTTAAGACATATTCTTCCCAACTCCCTCAATCGTTAAATCTTTAGAGCGTGAATCTATTTTCTACAAATTTCATTCAACTAATCCCTTTGCATTCTCAATTACATTTTTTAGAGAATCCGGGTCTTGATTTTTATCCACCTCGAATTCCATTTCATCCTACACCCAGAGGCTATTATCCGCCATCCTTTATGGCAGGAGAGTCATCCATGTTTTCTCAAACACCGGAATCATTTTTACACGGTGGTCCTTCTGTTCCTTCGGGATATCAGTCTCTGTCTGGTACTTTCTCGGGAGCAGCTCCTCGATCAATTGAAAACGTGTTATCATCTGGTTTTAATGGATTTAACATTGAAACGTCGAACGCAGAGAAAATTTTTATGATGTCTGGTAATATTCCGAATCCTCAAACCTGCGCCGCTTCTTCGGGGCAAATCCCTGTGTGAACTGCCACATTTCTGGGGCAACCTCGTAACAATACAACCTGGGCACAACTCTACAGATGGGAAGAGAACTGGTGGAATCAAGGTTATACTGGGGGCCAACCCCATGACAGACATATACCCCAAGTGAATAACTCAAGGACAGTGCATTCCTCAAGGTCAACCCTAAGCACAATATGCTCCTCAGGGTCCTTATCAACCCCAGCCTCAGTACGCGCCTCAGGGTTATGAACCTCAAGGGCAGTACCCAATTCAAGGTTACCAACAACCTTCTGGTCAACCATCTATTCAAGGAGCTGGAAATTTACCTCTTAATTATCAACCCTACGTTCAACCAAAGTTATATTGTCCATGTCTACCTTCAGGACAATAATTCCTAACTATGGTGTTGATCCATTCCAATATAAACCACCCTTTGTTCAATGTGCAGCTGTTTTATCAACTCGGGCACTTTTGTTTCTCCGGTTCAACCCAACAAACTATTCATCACGATACTATTCAAACTCTTGCACCTAGTTCAGTTCAACATCAGCCGCTTCAGTACACCCGCATCACTTTCAAACCTGGGCCGCAGAATCGCTGCAACGTCTGTTCAACCTGTCACACTTGTTTCTAGAGTATCTATAACACCGACTTCTTCTATCCCTGTATCCGTGCAAATACCTCAAGTCTCTGTACCTCAGTCAGGACCTTCCATTCAGACTACAGTTCAGATGCCTGTAGGACAAGCTGGTACAAGTACAGTTGTTACAATTAAACCTCAATTTACGTATCAACCATACTGTGGGATGCCTGCATCCACTCCATGTGTTTAATCCAAACTATCAAGATTTGTAACCATTCCTCATTTAACTAAACTATCAATCATTTTCAAGCCAGTTCGGTCAGATACGAAAATGGCACGGAATTATTAACTTCGCTGAAACAATCCACGTCTACGTATATTTCTGATCATATCCATGAATGGCGACGTAGGAGACGTTTAATGAAAGTTTATATTCCGGATAAAATTTTGGTGGAATGGTTTGTTAAATGATTGTTACCAAAGATTACTGAAGATGTAGCTAAGGCTGGTGTTGTTACTGAAGAGCAAGTAATTTCTCAAGCTCAGTACCTTGACCTCGTTTATACGCAGTCAGGTACTTTACATGAAAAAATCCCAGACCTTCCAAAAACAGACAAGATTGTCGCTCCCTCTGATCTCAACACTGTGAAGTGATTGGTACAAATTAATTCTAAAAAGCAAGAAGAAAAGGCAAAGAATTCTTCGGAATGAATACTTTGACCCATCTCCAAAGGATAATCTCTCCTCAAGTTTCAATATATTCAGCTCATTGAAACATCTACTACAAAATCAAAAATCCTGCAGTAAAAAGAAGGAGGAACAAACAAAAAGAATCTGAAAACAGATAAAGATGAATCCAATGACGAAAAACGTAAACCTCACTATCCTTGCTTCATTTTTGAACAAGATCATTTCACGAAAGAATGTCCATATCGCGACGAAGTTACGAAACTCGTTAAAGGATCACAACAACCCACTGTCTTGAAGGATCCTTTTCCAATTCAAGATAGTAAAATGATTGGTTCTTCCTCGACTACTTTAGAAGAGCCTATTATGATGATGTCTCATGTAAGGGTTGCGGCACGATCGCAAGATTACGGTTCTAAGAGTCCTGTTGATGGCAAAGAAGCAGAGTCTTCTAATGCGAATACATCAAATACAACTCCTCCTGTTTTCGGTCTGCTACAGATCGAGAAACAAAATCCAGACTTGATAATCAAACCGCCTGCTAAAGGTGTTCTTCGTAAATCAGCTTTCAATCCACATGCGAGAGCTGCTCAGAATTACAACATTGTTGAAGACTTAACTGTTTCTCCTTCAGCAATGTTGGCTTTGGAAGTGTTGCAATCGTGTCCAGCATAGCGTAAATTATTATTGTCTGCCATAGGAGCTGTCGATGTTCAGGATTCTAACCTTATAATCTTCGATTTAGAAAATAGTACACCACGTCTTCCTCACCAAATGGCTTTCCAGATTCCAGTGTTAGTAAAAAACAGGCCTATTTTTCGGACTATGATTGATGAGGGAGCCTCAACGTGTATTATGTTGATTCAGTGTTGGAAATCTCTTGGTTCTCCTACACTTAACCAATCTCTGATGATTCTAAAAGCTTTTTATGGTCGAGGTTTTCAACCTTATGGTATTTTGCAGGATTTACCCATAGGGGTTGAAGGAAAAATCGTTAATCTAGATGTGGAAGTGGTTGATGCCCCCTCTAGATTACAACCTTCTACTGGGTCGTAGTTGGTGTTATGCTATGACTGTTGTTGTCTCTTCGGTCTTTCGACTCATAAAATTTCCATATCAAGGAAAGATCATGACAATAGATCAGTTAACTTATTTCTCGTCCGACCCAGTCTCTACAGAAACAATCCAACATGTTGGTAAAACGGCTATCCCTTATAAGGATGTTGGAGTGGGTTTGATTAAAGATTTTGGTTTACTAGGAACTTTTTCCTTTCCTCCTCCTAACATATCGCCTTCTACTGCAAATATTCACATGATTTTGTCAGACACTGTTATGTTTGATGATCCTTGGATTATACCTTCAGAATCTGAGATAGATTCATTTGATGGCGTGATGCCTTTGAGTCCATTTGAAATTGCATACCAGGCTGTACAGTCATTTTCCGACTCCTCTTCGACCGAAACCGATCCAATGAATGGGATCCAAGAGGAATCACTTTCTATATCTAGTTCAGTTACAACGAAATTTCCTGAACTTGTTCATACAGATGAGAAAATTCGTGAGTTTTTGTCTGTTGATGATTTACCATGGGAAGATCTACATCACCGATCTTCATTTTTTACCCAATTAGATCATTTTCCTTGAAAAATGATTTGGCCTAATTTTTATCATTGATGCCAAGGAACCTCAAACCATTGCAAAATCCCCGATTCGGAGCAATTGTAAAAATATATTCAGAACGTTCCAATTGACATCAAGTGAAACCGTGAACAATTTCGAAACATTCATATAGGTGCTTGTTGTACGAATAAAGAAATTAATTTATAAAGCCCTATTTTAAAGAATTCCGTGATATTTATTCGGCCCTATAAAGAGAAATGCCAGAATTGATCCATCGATCACGCTCATCAAATTAAGACTTACCGATGCACTAACTCAACAACATTAACATTACGCCAAATTCGATCCAGAAAGTCATTAAAATGTATAAGTTGAAAATTACCCGAAAGATCTGATTTATCCAATTCCCTTAACGGATTGGGTATCGAATATTGTTCCTGTGACTAAAAAACAAGGAACGATAAGAGTACGTATCGATTATAGGGATATTAATCGAGCGTGTCCAAAAGATAATTATCCAACTCCCTATATCGTTCAAATAATAGATGATTGTGCTGGTAGTGAATTTTTTTCCTTCATGGATGGATTTTCTGGCTACAATCAAATAAACATACTCCCTGCTGATCAACCGAAAACAACTTTTATTTGTCCATGGGGAATTTTTTCTTACTGTAAACTACCTTTTGGACTAAAGAATGCTGGAGCAACTTTTCAACAGACTATGTCTTATGCATTTCATGACATTAAGCACATTGTCTGTACCTATACCGATGATTACCCATCATTCACATTACAGCGGTCACCATCCTATACCTATTTATTTATAATTTATGGAGATGGTGTATTTATTCCGATAAGGCTGAATCCGCATAAATGTGTTTTCTGCTTAGAATCAGGTCAATTACTGGGATTTGTTGTCTCGAAAGCAGGTATTCACGTCGATCCATCGAAGGTCGAAGCCATCGTTAAATTGCCTCCTCCTTCGACTTTGCGCCAACTCCAAAGTTTGCAGGGGAAAGCAAACTTTTTACATAGGTTTATTCCTAACTATGCCGAGCTCACAAAGGGTTTTACCCGGTTGTTGAAACAGGACATTTCGTTCTTTTGGGATGAGACTGCTGATCGATCTTTTGATGCACTTAAACACGCGTTGACCCATGCACCGTTATTGCATCCTCCTAACTACAACCAAGATTACATGACATTCGCGGTCGTTTCTATTCCACCATTGGGATGGTTTTAGTTCAGGAAGAAGAATTCAACAATGAACATGTGATTTACTATCTTAGTTGAAATTTGCATCCGATTGAGATCAAATACACGGATGTGGAGAAATTGGCCTTGGCAGCTGTTCAAGCTGTCCAAAGATTTAGACACTACATCCTATTACGCAAAACCACAATAATTTCTGACTGTAACCCTATGATGTAAATTTTAACCAAACAATTGCTAGGGGGAAAGTATTCCAAATGGATAGTTATCCCACAGGAATTTGACTTGGAATTTGAAAAATCAAAGGCAAAGAAATCCTTGGTTTTTGCGGAACTGATGTGTGATTTCCCCTCTACTGATACTGAAACTGTGGTAGAGGAGCCCATTGCGGGCGAATATTTGTTTCTTATCAGTACTCTTGATCCATGGTATGGGGATACTATCGTTTATCTCCAAACCCAATCTTTTCGGCCTGAAATCTCATGATCTCAGCGACAGAAAATACGCTTCCAATCCCAACAATATAATATTATTGGTGATACACTTTATCGACGTGGAGCAGATTCTGTTTTCCGACGATGTCTAACTCATGAAGAAGCTGAAAAGGTGTTAAATGACTGTCATTCTGGAGCATGTGGCGTTCATATGTCTGCATATGCCACAACCCAAAAGATATTGCGTGCAGGTTATTTTTGGCCAACGTTGTTCAAAGATTGCATTTATGCGGTTCGGAAATGCCACAACTGTCAAATTTTTGATCGGAAAATGCGCGCGCCACCCGCTCCTCTTCACCTCTATAATTGCCTGCTGGTCCTTCGCAAAATGGGGCATCGATTTTATCAAATGTAACCCTCACTCGGCCGGGGGGCATGCCTATATTATTCTAGCAGTATATTATTTTACAAAATGGGCCGAGGCGATGCCTACATATTCAGCTGATGGCAAGACTGCTGCAACATTCGTATTTAATCACATAATTGCTGGGTTCGGTGTTCCTCAAGCTATTATTACGGATCATGGAAGTCATTTTCGGAACGTCATGATGACTGAACTGACAGAACAGCTTGGCTTGCACCACGATAGTTCCACTCCGTATTATCCACAAGCCAATGGTCTGGTTGAAGCTATTAACAAAGTTTTAGTCACCATGATCAAATGAATCATTGGTATTCACAAGACGAATTGGCATTCCATGTTATTTTCAGCGCTTTGGGCATATCGAACCTCAGTCAAAACATCAATGGTGGTGTTTCATCATTTTCTAATCGGGTTTACGGTTTAAGTCAGGAAAGCACTGATTGAATGCGAAATCTAATACTAAATTGTTTAGAAATTACTTCACCACGTCAAAGAGGAGAGAAAAACGCTTTTGTACTTAGCCCAATCAGATAAGAATCGACGAAACGCTGCAATAGCAAACCAGAGGCTCAAGGCAAGGATGTGCTTCGCATGAGGGTGGGAAATGTGACTCTAAATTTTTCAAGGAGACCTAGTTTTACTATGAGAATTGTTTAACTGATAAGCTATAGCTCGGGAAATTGTGGCCATGTGGTGCTGGTGGTCTCCACATCAGGAAACTAAAGTTAGAAAAAAGGCCTATGAGTTGATAGATTTTGACTTATGTCCCTTTGATAACCCAGAAATGGGATTTATCTAAAGCGATATTATGCTTAAACTTAGTGTGGAGATTTTCTGTTAGATTAGATTTCTTTACTGCTGGTGTGTCTTAGATTAGAAAGGTGTGCCTAGTTTAGAAGAGTGTTTTTATCACTATTCCTGCTTATCTGAGTTTTACTCCTGATATTGCAGATGTCGACATCTCTTCAAACCTACATTGGTTTATTGATAAAAGTCATTTAGTACACGGGAACATTTCTTCCTAAATTGGGTTATCTATCTACCCTATGACGGTTAGTATCCATGCATGGGGTAAGCTCGTCAAAACCACAAATAATACTGTCGAGTATGAAGCATGATTAAGTTGTCCTAATCCAGTATCATTTGGAATTGCTTCATTTGTAAGGTTGATTCAACTTGTTGACATACCAATGGTGGTTTATACCATTAGAAATCCAGTGTTATTACGGTTGTTTTTGAGAGTTTGTCTCTTGGAACGTGAGTTTGATTACATTGAATATCATCATATTCCAAGACATTTAAATACATTAGCAGATTCAATTGCTTCTAGTATGATAAATAGACATTTGCAATAATTAAAAGTAGGAAAACAAACAACATTCACATATGTACACAGATAGCCGTCAAAATAGTGATATATCATAGTATAGGAGTGTTTTAAAAAAATATACATCGTCTTCGATCATAGGTTGGAAACACTTTATGATCGGCAAAAATGATAATACAAAAGACAAAAATATGAGTCTACATGATCATCCCATCACTGATGGTGATCACGATACGAAACCACTGCCCGCGCTACCCTGCATAGGAACCTCCTAAAAGGTCCCGGAACTCCAATCACATATCTCTGTAGCCTGAGAGGAATGTCATCTATACTGGTCTCTGGAATATCTAGAGTCAAGCGCTCTAGATGATGCTCCAAATCAGTCAAAATCTCCGCTGATTGGCCTGCTGGGGCTAGTGCGGACGCAACTGGTTGTCGTCTCTCATAAGGTTGGAGATGAGCTGGTCGATGTGGACCCATGTCTGCATTCAAAAAACTTTTGATTATTAGTTTTCAAAGACGATAAAAAACTAAAAAAAAATTAGAATTTAGCAAACGTTGAAAATTTTTTTTACCTGAATCATCCCACTGTTCCCCTGCTGGGAGAGCCATCTCTCTGTCACCGCGGAAATCTATCCCGACATACAGAAAATCCTCTATCACAAAAATTTTGCGATCCAGCCAACGAAAATATGAAGGAGGGAATCGCACAATCTCAGTGCCCTCAATAGCATGACGAGCCATCAACGCGGACCAACGAACCATTCTCGGTTCTCGAAGTCGACCGGCATCAACAACAATACTCTATGGAGATAACATGGGGATCCTCTCCAGAGCGAAAGAAACGACGATGGATCCATATCCAAAGTTTTTCAGTTTCCCATTTTTTGCTCTGGTTAGTTGGCCTTTCACATTGGCCAACACATCTTCACACCAGTTAAAAATGGTGCCGCGAAACAGTCTACGGCAACACGCATTTGGGAACCAGTAGCTACATGAAGCGCAACACTCCCACACAGTTTGGTAACAGTAAAAGTAATAAATTTCAATTCATGATAGATGATGTGTTTTATGTCTATCCGTTTGTCCCGAGGATTTGCCTGATCATTGCATAATTCTAGTTGGAGACTAGCGACAGTCTGGCCACCTGGCCTAGTCCCAAACAAAGAAACTTTTTCACCCCTCTTGGACAAACCAGTCAAAAAATATATATCCTCCAGCTCAATTTCAAGCTGGTGGCCACCAATGAAGAAGCACTGGTCCTCCACATTCCATCTGTCTACCAGCCATGTCAAGAGTTCTACTTGTGCCCTCATGCCTGAGATGACCCAAAATTTGTATAAGCCACATGCTTTTAATGCACTTTGTGTGGGAAAATGAAGTATTGCGGCTTCATCCACTTCCTCATGCTCACATTCTCGCCAGATAAGCATCTTGTTACTCCTACAATACAGAAAAAGGCAAGTTAGAATAGTTTTATTTGAAAAATTTTGGCAAATAAATGAGAAATCCATGCTTTAAAACTATCCGCGCGGGTACCGCACCCGCTCTGTGTAAACAGAGCGTAGGTCTGCACGCTTAGTGTGTGCCGGGTGTGAAACCCACGCCTTTTTCCTTATAGGAAAAAGTCGGGGTCCGCAGGTAGCCTCTGTCCCACCTGCGGACCCCGCGGGCACATTTTTGAACCATTTTTTGCCCCAAAAATTCAAACTAAAGCCTAAAAACAAATTTCAAACGGATGAAAAAAAAGATAAGGAGGTCGTGGATTACCTGGGACTAACGGTTTTTGATTCCAATGGATGAATTTTCCAGAATATTCACGGGAACTTTCTTACCCAAAAGCTTTTTACTTTTCACTCTGGAACTGAACGGTAAAAATGAAATTGAAAAAGTCCTTTTTATAAGTTTTTTCGAATGGATGAATTTTTAATTTATTTATTTTTCACTTTAAAAAGGGTATTTTGAAAGCATTTTTACTTATTTTAAACAGGTATGTGTAATGTTTCAAGTTTTTGTGCAGAAATTGGATTTTTTAGGAGAATTGATCATTTTTCAACGAAGAGCATACTTTTATCACTTTTTCGGACTCTTTCAAAAATTTTACGAAAAAGCGAAACCTTGGAGTCCTCTTTTAAGCCCTTTTCAGACTCTCTAAATATGAAAAGATTGCCGAGTACTTGACTATTCAAACTCGTTAAAGTAAATGAACAGTCGTCCCTTCAGTATAAGTTTACCCCTTTTACGGACTAAAATGGACTATTTACGAAAAAGGTATACGTTGACTAAATACGGTCAATAGAGTTCTCTCCCGCATGATTTTATCCTTTTTCGGGCTCGAGAGACTAAATTTACGAAAAAGAACACTCATGGAGTTTTCTTAAGTTTTTCTTCTGACTCCCTAAAACTGAAAAACACCGAGTTTCTCCTATACTGGACTCGTTAAAACTTAACAGTAAAGGACCTGTTTAATTTTCAACAGGAACGAACCACTCCTTCTTAGGGTTTGAATTTTAAACTAAGTTGGACTCATCCGAAGGATGAGCTTATAATCAAGAAAATGTTATCCTCCTCAAGCTTGTCAAAAATAAAGAGGTACTTTCCAGAAATGGTGGGGGAAAAGAGAGAAAAATGGGCGTGTTTGTTGTATTTTAAATTTTCGAAAACTCAGTCAACCACTCTTAGACACGACACTTTTTATTCACCTGGGTTGGGAAATCCTTTGCCTAACAGTTAATCAAACCACATTGAAAGTTTTCAGCCGGTTTCTGGGTATTAGCTTTGGGTCAATTGTCACCAAGCCATCTGCAGTGTCGTTATGTGTCCAAGAGAACAGTTCAAATAAAACCATTCATCTGCAAAATATCTGTCATCCATCATTGACCATCCCTGAGTCAGTCCTTGCCAAAATATTTTCAAAACTTGATCTATGATTTCGTGTTGTGGGCTTGCCTACGACAGATCGCTTTCTATCGACATCAACACATTATCTAGGAAGTTGATCCAGAAATCGTCAGTACCTTGAAATCTGCATGCCTCAATGGCAGGTTTCTCGCCTTCGACGACAGGTTGCATCATCGACCTTCGATCGAATGATTCCATGACATGTTCGACTTCAGCTCATTCATTCACATTTCATGGATTGTACTGGGTACTTTGAGAGCCATTGACATTACTGGTGGTTTCTCTCACACTTGTTAACAGTTCACATCATTGATTGGTAATCAAGTGGTTTCTACCATGTTCGACTTCAACACATTTATTCACATGGATAGAATCGTACTAGTTCGAGATGCGGAAATCAAGACCTGGATCTAGTTTCCACCATCCAGGCTGCGAGGAATTTTGTTGTCATATATACAGTTGACTATTTATAAACAGATGGCTGCGTCCATACTGTGTCTACATATATCTGTACTATGATGTATTCAAAATCATTCCTATATCAGAACGATTTGAGTTAGTTTCTAGTTAGTTTTAATCTGAGTATGGGAATGCCTACCTCAGTGATGACATATATATGTATATATTTTGCATTGAATGTTTTTACAGGTTCCGACTGGGGTTTCCACAAGATGATCTTTGAAATGATAAAGTACTGCACTCTTCATATATGACAGACTACAGCTTCATCTATTCCAGACTTTGCACTTTAGGGGGCAATTTGTTACACTAAAATCTGTCATCCTGACATTTTACTATGAGTATGAGCTCATTATTACTCATACTTCGTCCTTTTGCAAGTCTAACATATCTGCTCCTCATATCAAGCTTTCAAAATAAGAGAAAAGTTCCTAAAATCCCCTAAATATTGGTATCGCACTTTCTCTATTCATTACCTGCGGTCCCGCACCTAAAGTTCAGCTTGCCTGCGGAACCATACCGCACGTTCTTTGTGTCATGGGTGCGGACCTCTGTAAAACTCAAAAAGGTGAGAAAGTAAAGATAAAAAGTGGATTTCAGATAAATTCTAGAAGATTCTAGATGGGAATTTTCGGGAATGGATACGCTTTGAGAAGGTTCATGCATCCCTCACTTGATGGAGCTAGCCCCTTGATGTAAGGAGCTAATCCCTTTGAAGGAGGTCCACATCCCTCATGCACTGGAGCAAGAAGCCTCTCTTCTCCATTGCTCAAAGAGGCCTTGAGCAGCCTCAAAGGGAGTTCCAGCTTAATATATTTGAAATTAAATCTCTTTGAGATTTAGACTCGTTAACTAAGACTTTTCATGAGTTTAAATCACTCATCTCTATACGTCTTGGTTCTCGAAGAGTGCCAATGCTTGTCAAAATTGAAGGGTCACAGCGGACCCGAGGAAGACACGCACATTTGTAGAGGCGAGAGGTTGTAAAGGTTTTTCTTTATTTGAAGTTAATACAAATATGTACTCATTTTTCTCATTATTTGTCTATTCTCTGGGACACATTATAAATTATAGTCATTGCAGTGAGTATGGTTTATCTTCGTATGTATACGAGTCTTCACATGTAATATTTTGCTTGTTTGTAGTAGATTCTCAGAGCATTCTTCAGAGAATTTTGGGAAGGACTTCAGCAGATTAAGCAACCTTGGATATAAGGTAGGCCTTACACCTATATAGTGTTTTTATGAATCTTATATGCTTAGAGAGAGATTAGTATAATTGGCTGTTTGTTGCTAGTTACTTTTAGTACTAGAGAGATCGGTCTTGTCCGCAAGACGGATTAATCTACACAACAAGTGTGTGATAGGGAGTGTTAAGATGTTCTAGGTGTGCTAAGGAGGGAGTTACAAGGTATGCTAGGTAGTTCCAAGGCATGATTGAGTGCTAGGAAAGCATGCCAAGATGTGCCAAGTTCTAGGGTGTGCCAATGTGTGCCAAGGAGTGTTAGGGAGTGCTAGAGAAACACAAGAGAGAATTATTTCATAATGCATGTAAATGAATGACTAAGAGTGTGTGGTAGGGAGTGTCAACAAGTTCCAAGTGTGCTAAGGAGGAGTGACAATGCATGCTTAGCAATGCTAAGGAATGCTAGAGTGCTAGGGCGGCATGTAGCCAAGATGTTTCGACACGTGCAAGGAAGTGTTAACTGGGAGTGTCATGGAAACACAAGGGAGAACTACGTCAAAATGCATGGAAATAAACAAATAAGAGTTTGTGATTGGAAGTGTCAATGGGTTCCAGGTGTGCTAAGGAGTGAGCTAAAAGGTATTCTAGGCAGTGTTAAGGCATGCTAGAGGCCAATGCGACATGCAAAGATCTCGTAGGTGATAGGGTGTACCAACACGTGCCAGGGAGTGTTAAGGAATGCTATGGAAACACAAGGGAGAACTAGTTAAAATTTCGTGGAAATGAATGAATAAGAGTTCATGACTGGGAGTGTCAATGAGATATAGGTGTGCTAAGGAGAGAGTGACAAGGTATGCTAGGTAGTGCCAAGGAATGCTAGAGTGCTAGGGTGGCATGCCAAGATGTGTTAGGTGATAGAGTGTGTGAATGTGTGTTAAATAGTGTTAAGGAGTGTCAGGGAAACACAAGGAAGAACTAGATCAAAATGCATGGAAATGAAAGAATAAGAGTGTGTGAAAGGGAGTGTCAATAAGTTCTAGGTGTGTTAAGGAGGGAGTTACAAGGTTATATGTTAGGCAGTGCCAAGGTATGCTAAAATATCAAGGCGTGTAAGGAAGTGTTGGGTTGTGTTAGTGAGTGTAAAAGCATCCCAAGGAATGTAGGGGATGCTAACACATTCTAGATAGTGCTAAGGCATGTCAATATGTAAATTGTGTTGCTTAGTTTTTTTACCCAGAGTTGGATGTGATGAACCTTGTCTTGGTAACTTGTTAAGTGGGATGAGTTGAGATTGAACATGAGTAGCCTAAGATGAGTTACAGGTAGTTCTTAGGTGAAAAAGGCATATGTTGAATTTCCATGAGACATGAGAATCTAGGTTTGGTCTTAGAATCTTTGATGCAAATAAACTCAAGTGCCACAACACATCTACTTTGCACAACGAAATCTAAACACATTAGGGAACCAACTAGTGCACATGAAAATTTTTAATTTTTTCAAACCATTCTTTGTTAAATTAAAAACTATAATAGAATAGGCTAGAGCTTTTATACCAGCGATCATGGCCCTTTACAATCACACTGATACAAGGAATACAACTAGGGCTTTGTGTTAGTCCTTGGACAACCAATCTACCTTGAACAAGACAAAACTTGACCCACTTTTTGATGGTGGCCACACATAACCCTTTTAGTCCACATGTCCTGAACACATCTGGTGGGTCCTCTTGCCTCTCGTTATGCAACTCCTCAATATACCTCTATCAAAAAACTCATCTCCTTTAGGTTACTAAACCCGGCTAAAAAAAAAAATCCCTCTATCTACCTCTTATTCCCTTAAGGTTTGAAAAACTTAGGGTTTTCGATTAGTTGTTCACAACTCTGTTTGTGAACATCTCTTTGGTCTGCCCACTTTTTCCATACTCCTTCTCTAAGATGACAAGTCTAGGGCTATGGAGTTTTCCCTTCTTCTCACTGACTCAATCCTCTACAATACAGTAAAATAGGGCTAGTTGGATAGCCCACTTGATTGCTACTTTAGTCCTTCAAAGTCTGCGCATCCTTAGGCAAAATACACCTACCCCTATACCAATCTTGTTTTCCTTCATAGATATAAGACTTAGGACTCTTATTTGACAGTCACCTAACAACCCTCCAACTGTACTTGTACTGCCATCAATTTTCCCAACCACAGTAAATTATTTTACTAGTTTAGTGCCCACAACACTGCCATCATCTATGACTCTTCAAATCTACCACCTAATAATGATTCGAGTCCTCTAAAAATCACTATTCTTGTGTGCAAATTTTTTTGTTGTCCAATCTATGAACAAATGTGAACTACTCCTCTTATCATCCTTCTAAAAATTTGTAGATGCTTGAACTAGGGTCACAAATCATCCACTAACAGTCCATTGACTAACTATTTATAGGCTACTTCAGATATTTGTCCAAAATTCTATGGACAATCCACAAAAATCAACTCTTCGTGTCAATCCATTCCTCATATGGAACATTCCTTCTACTCAATATTCTACTTAGGTTCCACCTTCCTTTGGATATTCTACATCCAAACATACTTCTACAAATCATCTTCCAAATTTGTGGTATCTATTGCAGAGATAAACCTCTCTCTAAGGGTCATGACCCCTCTTCTTGTACGCATATTTGTTACAGTCTTAAGGGCATACATTATGCACTGAACATGCTAGGAAACCTCCCTAACTAGGTCATTATACTTCTATTCTAATTTCTTTAGAGCAAACCCTGTCCACCCATAGAAAAAATAGAAACTCTTGCCTCCATAAGAGACTCAACCTAGCTCATATTGATCCATATATTTTGGGCATTTCTTTGACTGAATATTAACCTAAACTCTAGATATCTATGACCCTCAAAATATGGTTACCTCAGTCAATATTACACCTGTGACTACTTATGTTCTGGCCCTAAAGTCTAGTGTAGACGCTCCTCCATTTGTGTTAGTATATATCACAAACCTTGCAGCCTACTAAGCACCACAAGATAGGGTCTCAACCATCTCTACTATTTCAAAATTTGATGCAGCCTTCACACATAAAAATCACTGAAATCACATGCCTAAATTCTCATGAGTCGCCTCTCTTGAGCTCGATCTTCCATAAGGGAACCAACTGTATGCCATCCTACTTCTATCTCGAACCCATTAAGGTATGTGACATTCTTGTGAACACTCATGATGATATTGCTCTTGGTGGATGATCATGGCCTCCCTTTAGCAACCCTTACTTGGCCCTCTAACTCGACCTACTTTAGGACTACATCTCTCCTGGCCTCCTTGATCAAATGATCCCCTTCTCACTTGATGTTTTTTCCTTCATACAAAGGCCTCCTTTAATATAATTTTCCTATCTAGGCCTCTTAAGAACCCTCTATAATTTACGAGATTTATCCACTTAGAGCTTAGGAAATATTATTTTTCATTTTTAATTTTATTTTAGATTTTAAACCCCATCTTGGGTCCAAAACCCCTTCGCTTGGGTTCTTTGCTGACAAATCCTTTTGTGAACAAACTCACACAAACCCATATCACTAGGATTGTGGAGTACCTCCCAAGCTACACAATTCAACAACATAGTCTAGTTGTAGTAATCGTAACTTGGTCAAGATCTTGTATTCAAGTGAGGACATCGTTGGGTTCCCAAGTTGAAAATTAAGTAAGGGTAGTTATGAGGGCATGATATCTAGGGAGGGTATGCTAAGGAATGAAAAGGTGTGCTAACAAATGTCGAACAACGTCAATGCATGATGAGGAGTGATAAGGATTGTTGAGGCATCATAAGGGATAACTACGTTAAAATGCATGAAAATTAAAAAATAAGAGTGTGTGCTAGGGAGTGTCAGTGAATTCAAGTGTTCCAATGATGAAGTGTGTTAGAAGAATTTTATAATAGGATTTCCAAGAGGTAAGCCTGCGATTGTGATAAGGGGCTTGACAAAGAAGTTTTAGAAAACGGGTGAATCTATGTTGGGCATAACACTATTTTTCCTTTAACTATTAGTTTTATATGACACGTGGCACACTTTGGATGAATTCTCATGTTTTAAACTATTTTAGACAATTTCATATTGTACATTGTTGTGTATAATTTTTAGGGAACTCGGCTTGTCCCAACTTATATCTTGTGTGACTTGTGTATCTTGTGGTTCTTGCAAGCTCTCAGTTAATTATCTACTGTTTATATGAACTGGACATACATGTGAAATATTTCCTATGTAAGTTATATTGTTGCTTAGTTTTTTTATGACCATGGCTAGATGTGATCCTTGTCTCGGTAAGTTCTTAAGTGGGACAATTTCAACTTGGACATGAGTGGCCTAAGATGAGGTATAGGAAGTTCTTAGGTGAACAAGGCACAATCTACTTCTAGTAGGTTCAATTAGTCAAGTTGTTGTGGCTGAAGAAGGGCAATGTCACATGAACCACGGTTGTTAAGGACTTGATTCGGTTCCCAAGTCGTGAAAAAATGTAAGGCTAGTTGTGAGGGCACGAGTGCCAAGGCATGCTAGGGAATGCTAACATGTTCCAGATTGTTTGAAGGCATGTAAAATATGCTAAGACCTGTTAAGTGCTAAGGCATGCCAAGATGTGCAAGGGTGTCACCGTATGTGCCAGGGACTATCAAGGAAAAGAAAAGGAAAACAAGTTAAAATACAAGAAAATGAACACATAAGAGGGTTGATAAGTCATCAATTTACCTTTTCCAAGAGGGGCATGCTAGGCACACCAACACTAGGTGGAAATAGTGCCAAGTGCCAAGTGTTAGTGCATTCTAAGTGCCAAATCATCCTTTGTTACTTCTCATCTACTTTCCAATAATTGATCTCAAATAAATTTAATATTAAATTATGGAAAAGACTACCAAGGCATCTTAATGAATGCTAGACATGCTAATAATTTCCAAGTTCCAACACATACCAAGTGGCAATGTGTGTTAAGGAGTGATACACATGTTGTGAAGTGGAAGGGAATGTTGAAGAGTGCTAAAGTGTGACAACGTGTGCTAATTCATGATGAGGAGTGTTACGGAGTACTAGGGAAACAAAAGGGAGCACTAGGTCAAAATGCATGGAAGTTAATGAATATGAGGGTGTGCCAGAGAGTGACAAAGAGTGTTAGATATCATGCCAAGGAGGGAGTGAAAAGTTATGTTAAGCACTTGTAAGGCATGCTAGGGAATATCAGGGCATTTCAAGAAGTTCTAGAGTGTGTTAAGGAGTTCCAATGTGTGTTAACATGTGTCAAATAGTACAAAGACATGCAATATGCTAAGGCATGCTAGGATGTGTAGGGTGCCATGGTATGCCAATATGTGTCAAGGAGTATCAAGGCAACAAGAAGAAGAACCAAGCTAAAATGAGACGAAATGAACACATAAGAGGGTTAATAAGTAAAGACTTTATATTTTTCAAAAGGGGCATGCTAGGCACACTAATAATAGGTTCCAATACATGCCAAGTTCCAATGTGTGCCAAGTGCTCATGTATGTTAATGCATTCCAAAGTGTTCCAGGGCATGCTAGGGACTACAAGGCATGCCAACGCATGCTAGGAGAGTGTTATGCTATGCTAGGGCCTCCCGAGATGTGCTTGGGTGTCCTAGTCATGGAAATATGTTCTAGATACAAAGATGTTCTAAGACATGCGAGGTGCCAAGGAATGTTAGTGTGTGACAAAGCATGTTAATTTGTTCCAAGATTGTTGATGAGTGCTAGATCTCTCACATTAATAGAATTGACAAAGCTTGATTATGTATTAAATAATATAGTTTCTACACACACTAGTGAAACTTTATCTAAAGGAAATTTGTTAGATAATAAACCTAATAGAGATGAATCATGTATTGACTCATAGGAAAACTATATTCTCATTACTTGAGGGAAATGATACACACTAATTATTTCTTAACAAATCGACTGACTCTAACCACTATATGGCCTTGGACACACAATAAAAAAGACTCCACAACAATGGTCTTAAATCATTATATTTTGACAAAAAATATAGTAACATGCACATAGTGTCATCAAAAACTCATTGGAATGATCAATGATGACAAAAAATTTTTGACCGTCACCAAAATTAACCAAAAAGAGCATTCATGAGGGTCAATAAAATATCGTCACTAGAAGTGTCATCAAAGAGAGAATTAGTGACGGGCCTTTAACAACCCTCACCAAAAGTGTCACAGAAAATGGCTTTGGTGACAAACCATAAAGTACTGCCACTCTCTGCACTTAAAACAACACTTTTTTAACGACCGTCACCATATGTGACAATGGTGACGGACCTTAAAGGTCCGTCACAGGCATGACCCTCACCAATGTCCTTTTTTCTTGTAGTGATTTCACTTTATTGTAACACATTTGAATATTTGACAACTATTAGGTGAGTTAGGTTGTTGATTCTATAAGATTACTTTCAATCATATCATTTGCATATTGGTTATGTTAAGGCATAATTGTATGGAATTATTATCTACATACTTCAATAAGTGTTAAACTTATGAATTTTAATGATCGTGAAATATAAAAAGTGAGGTGTAGTATATAATCACATAGTTTAAGATGCACCACAAACCTATAGTGATGGGCCATCTGGGTGGGCTAAGTCAGTCTCTGATATGGGTGACTATAGGGGCATGACAATGGGTTTTTAGGTTAAATCAAATTTTACGCTAGAGTACTCTTTCAACCTCCTTCACAATTTCTTTACATATATCTCTATTAAGTGAGGAAGATATACCATATAATCGTTATTCCCTAGTTTGAAATGATATCAATTACTAATATTACTTGGTTTCTTAATAATGCATTCATGGTTTTCTAATTACGAGATGAAAATCTTTACCAACATCTTAATACCTAATAATAAAATTAATATAAAAAATATTAAACTGCATTTTGTATATATTTATATTTTTTACAATATTAGTAGAAAGTTTTTTTACAATAAGAAAAAATTTAAATAGTAAAATATTATCTACGAAATAATTAAATTATTGTTACTTATCTCTATGATATATTTGTTCAACAGTGAAAAGAAAATTGAGATGTGACTATAACACATATGCCAAAATCAAAATTTTGATTTTTCATTTAGAAATAAAATAATGAAGGTTTAAAAAGCATATATGGATGAATTTGTATTTTTTATTTTATTTATTTACGTATAGTTTTGATATATATATATATATATATATATATATATATATATATATATATATATATATATATATATATATATATATATTGAGAAAATATTTTTTTATTTTTTTTAATCGTTATATTGTATTTAATTACTTGCAATTTTATATCAAAGTTTAGTTGAAGTAATTTAAAAATTATCACATATTTAAAAAAATAAACAATTTTAGTTCATGGAATGTAACTCATTTGACAATCACCTTGTTATGAAGTATTGCTAATGGTTTTGTCTTAATTGCTAACTATCTTAAATGGGAAAAGGGTTTCATCTTAATTGTCATTGTCTTAAGCATAAAGTTTTATATTAAAATATTTTTGTCTCAAACTGTGTTTGTCTCAAAATTCTTTTGTCGTAAATATAAATTTTTGTCTTAAAATATTTTTGTCTCAAACTGTTTTTGTCTTAAATATAAAGTTTTGTCTTAAAATATTTGTCTCAAACTGTTTTTGTCTTAAAATATTTTTGTCTTAAATTGTTTTTGTCTTAAAATATTTTTGTCTCAAATTATTTTTGTCTTAAATATAAAGTTTTGTCTTAAATTATTTTTGTCTTGGACTACTTTTGTCTTTAATTTTATATTTAAGATAATTCAATTGATATTAAATTTTAATGGAAAATAACAAAAATAAAAAGTGACTTGTTAAGACAAAAGACTTCTTTTGTCTAAACAAATGTATTAAAAATTCCTTAGTGTAGTAGTGTGACTATAGGAGAATCCCAAAAAAATTACATTTGTTAATAAATTGGTCTGTGAAATTACATGCTAAGAAACTCTTTAAGATAAAAATCGATTAGTGGGAACTTGGCATGATTTTTCTAGGAACATAGATGAAGACGACAACATTGAATTATCCCTTCCAAACTATTGAAGATGACTTTGTTGGAACAAAATTATTGAGTTGATTCAACCTCCTTTATTGATGTCGCGACCCAACAATTATAGGCTCATTTTGCTTGGGAAAATAGTGTTGGTTTTGAGAAAGAAACTTACGTTGGTATGGCCCACCAAAACCCCCAAATTTTTATTGATAATTTGATAGATTCAACCACCCTTTATTTCTATGAAATGCTAATGGCTAAATCATCCCACACAACCTTCTAAATGCTAACACACTATTAAGCTCAGTTGCATTAGCTTCAAAGAATTGTTGATGGCTAAATTGACACACACAAACCTTTTGTATCCTGGTATACTCATAAACTCGGCCTCCCTTGGCTTCCATGAACGACTGATAGTTAAATTGATCGACACAAAATCAATATGAATTCTAGTTGAACCCTCATTTTGGCCAAAAATATGAATCTCCTTCTTCGACAATGAGTTCTTGTGAAGAATCTGAGTCATTATTTCTTATGATCAACTAATATGGATTTGTTTCACCATCGAAACCAATTCTCTTAAGGGTTTTACCCTCCACACACAAGTTACAAGAGCTCTCCAAATCGACCTAAGAAAATAATCAAACCTAATAAAAAGGTGTACTCTAATCTCTTTTTATAACTTTTTTCCATTGATTAGATCTTTTACTCAATTAAAATAAAATAACACCAGTTTAATTATTCACTTCAACTTTATAATTTTTTCTTTTCTCCCAAATGACATTAAATAATTAAATCAATTAATCGCTTTTTAAAGTTACTAATTTAGTCCCTATGAAATAATCACTTGAAAATGAACATCACACAAATTCTAAATTATTTTAAATTTTACTCTTATATATAATTCTAAAATGTTTTAAATTTTATTCTTATTTATAAAATTTCCAAAATATTTTAAACTACATAAATTCAAGATTCAACATAAATAACTAAATAGCTAGAACTTTAGCTCAGACTTTCATTAACAAGTTTTTATTTTTTGACCTAGTTCCACACATTTATGGCAAAACATAAGACAACTTAAATTGATGCGAGGGTAGAGTTATAAGGAATTTCCTGACCTAAGCATTGTGTAACTAGTGCTCCAACTATTTGACCAACTAGGGGAAAGGGGTCAATTATTGGACACCTCGGCGATGATTGGTCCCCCATGCCACCTAGAGTGCCACACGTGCGTACAACAACACGCCATCTACTTCGGGAACGTGTCACGTGTACAGGGAACCCACTCTGTCGGTCGATAACCTCTGCAGTCAGTGGATTTCCGCGTTTAACCATAGACTTCTCGATGAAGCTGTCATTTGTACTTCGAGGTTGGTCTGTGTGTGTTTGGCCGTTTGTTAGTTGCGCAAAGCCTTCACCGATGCCCGACACATCCACCTCTTCCCTCCACGCACTGCATCCCGGGTTATGGAGCTTCTGCGCTCCTAGTTCAAGTGTGGGGTTTGAACTTGGTAGCTATACTTCGGCTCTTTGGTGGTTATACATCGCTCTTTGGTGGTTATACATCAGCTCTGTGTTGGTTATAACTCAGCTCTGTGGTGGTTATACCTCGGCTCCATGGTGGTTATACCTCGACTTAGTGTGGTTATACCTTGGCTCTTTGGTGGTTATACTTGGCTCTGTGGTGGTTATACCTCAACTCTGCGGTGGTTATACCTCAGCTCTGTGGTGGTTTTACCTCAGCTTTGTGGTGGTTTTACCTCATCTTTGTGGTGGTTTTACCTCGGATCTGTGGTGGCTTTACCTCGGCTCTGTGATGGTTATAATCGACTCTGTGGTGGTTATACTCAACTCCATGGTGGTCATACCTCGGCTCTGTGGTGGTTATGCCTTGACTTGTGGTGGTTATACCTCGGCTCTGTGGCAGTTTTACCTTGGCTCTGTGGCAATTTTACCTGCATTTGACTCTACGTCTTTTTCAGGTCTGGATGCTCATAATTCTGTTTTCAAGTGCGTTTTTCAGGTCTGGATGCTCAGAATTGTGTTTTCAGATGCATTTTTTAGTGTGGGTTTTCTTTTTTTTTAATGTTTGTGCTAATTTTTGTGTTGCCTCCTCTATGAATGGTTGTATTTTGATTGGGTTTTTGCATTGTTTTTAGGTCAATGCAGTTGGCAAGGAGGAAGGTAAGGAGGGAGAGGAAGGCAAGGAGAGGAAGGCGAGGAGAGCAGGTGTAAGGTAGGACTCTATCCTACCAGTCATATGCATGTGTTTTTTAACACATTTAACTTGAAGGATATGTTTCTCTCTTGAGCTTGTTTACTAAGTTTTTAAACACTTGGGCTTTCAGTAAATTGACTAGTTTTTTAACACACTTAACTTGAAGGATATGTTTCTCTGTTGAGCTTATTTCCTGTGTTTTTAAACACTTGGGTTTTTTTGTAAATTGACTCGTTTTTTAACACATTTAGGGTAAATTTTTATCTAAATTGACTGGTTGTGTAAATTGACTGGTTTAGGGTAGGGTTTTTGTGTAAATTAAAAGGAATCTGTGTAAATTAAAAGGAATCTATGTAAATTGATTGGTTTTGTGTAAATTGACTAGTTTAGGGTGCTTTGTGTAAATTAAAAGGAATTAGATAGTTCCACCTCTATGGGAGTAATAACAGCATGACTGGTTTTTTAACACAATTAGGGTTTAGGGTTTTGTGTAAAATTATATTTTGATGTTGAAATATTTTTATCCACCACAGAGCCGAGGTATAACCACCACAGAGCCGAAGTATGTTAATAATGTTTTATATTTTGTACATTTTTTCAATTAATTTGATGATGTTTTCTCATACTGTGTTAATAATGTTGTCTAAATTCTCATACTTTGTTGTTAATAATGTTGACATTTTCTCATACTCTGTTATTTACATTGATATATGCACATGTAAAGAAAATGAAGTTGTCTCTATTCAATAACCTTAATTTTACAGTCACTTCCATAGAGGTATTTTACCTTTGTTCCTGGTTTCCCTTAAGGGTTTTGACTTGCATGTGAAGTCTCGGTCTTGCATTCTTGTTTCAATCCAAAAAGGTATAACCACATTTGTTCCTGGTTTCTCTTAAGGGTTTTGACTTGCATGTGAAGTCTCGATCTTGCATTCTTGTTTCACTCCAACAAGGTATAACCACCTTTGTTCCTGGTTTCTCTTAAGGGTTTTGACTTGCATGTGAAGTCTCAGTATTACATTCATGTTTCACAGAGTCGAGGTATTAATTTTACAGTCACTTTGATAGAGTTATTTTACCTTTATTCCTAGTTTCTCTTAAGGTTTTTGACTTGCATGTGAAGTCTCGATCTTACATTCATGTTTCACAGAGTCGAGGTATTAATTTTACAGTCACTTTGATAGAGTTATTTTACCTTTATTCCTGGTTTCTCTTAAGGGTTTTGACTTGCATGTGAAGTCTCGGTCTTGCATTCTTGTTTCACAGAGTCGAGGTATTACAGTCACTTCCATAGAGGTATTTTACCTTTGTTCCTACTTTCTCTTAAGGGTTATATCCCACTACTTCTTAATCAATTAAGAGGCACGATTATTCAATCAGAACCGTTCCCATTGCAAGACACGATTTTTCAAAGTGGGGCAATGGGCCAAAACCAAGTTGGAATTTGGTGTAATATATATATATATATTTTTAAAAAAAAATTTCACTTATGAATTCAATTTCTTTGTTCATACCCTCTGTTTGCAGTTACGAAAGCACTGAAGTAGTTCCAAAATTGCTTAAAACGCTTTAGTAGCTCTTCCGAAATAGGGAATGCCTTTTGGTCAGGCAGTAAAAGGTTTCAGGTTATCATTGGTTGGCAGTTATGATTTTTATATTACATTTCTTTTTAATCAATTAAGAGGTAGGATAATTCAATCACGGTTGTTCTCATTGCAAGAAACAAATTTTTAGAGTGGGGCAATGAGCCAAAATCCAAGTTGGAATTTGGTGTCATAGACCTTTTTTTGCTTATGAATTCAGTTTCTTTGTTCATAGTATCTTCCTTTATTGAGTGATTTTCGTTGATGAAATTAGAAAGTAATTTTCATTGCATCAGTATAATGATACAGGTTTGTTACCCACTGATCTGATTAATTAGATTTTTTTAGCATTATTTATTTTATCTGATTCCCTCACACACTTTCGTTATATAAGTGTGCTGGTTTGCTCCCCGTGTTGATATCATTATTATTTAACAGGATTATTAATAGCTTTTTGTGTTCATGAAGAGCATGTAATGTTAAAGGGATATTTTGTTTATATGTAATAAAAATTGAAATTTTGATGTTTATATTCATATAATATTTTCAACAGAGAAAATGTTCATGGAGGGATTTTTGTTTCTTTTGTATTCTTGGAAAAATTGATCATAACTCTGTTATTAATCAGTATTCAGAAAGATTTTAAGTGGCTTCTATCAATGAATGTGGGTTTTCTTGTCTCTTTAATTAACAAAAATGATGGCACCAACTATCACTTGTTTTAATGGTGTCATTGATGATTGGGATTATGCCTTTGCAAGTGAGCAAATTAGAAATGGCTTACACTGTCAATTTTTTAACTCCCAAGGAATACAAGATATATTTTTGTAGAAATTACCAATTGTTTGATACATACTAATTAAAAATTAAAAATTAAAATTATGATATAGGCTATGGAAAGTGTTGTGTTCTTTTAAATAAGCAATTATAACTTCAACATATTAACAAACTTGTACCAATTAGAATATTTTTGATACATACTCTACAAGGAAAAGACCCTCTAGCGGAGGTTATAAAGGAGGTTTTTAGTGTTATAAAATTGGCCAAAATTATCAAAAAAACATTTGCTACAACATCCGTTTATGGTTATGGAGTTTTTGGCGGAGCTTTTAACGGAAATTCAACACAACTAAAAAAAATGGGTGGCCGGAGGTTATTACGGATGTTCTTTCAGTGGTGCTCAACGTTTTTTTTAATGCATTGGTGTGTACATGTAGAAGGCGCCCCGGGGCGGTCTAAGGAGAATGCACCGATTCGTTAAGGTATAAAACCGCACCGAGCGTAGTATTGGCGATGTAACGCATGGGGAAGTTCTAATTGGTCTTGGGATTTGTGCAGTGCCCATAGATCATATTAACGCCCCGACGCGTAGATTTTTTGAAACGCACCGGTGTGCAGTATCAAACAAATGCACCAAGATTTATAATTGTTATTGGTATTCGTGCGGTGCCCATAGATCATACAAAGAAACCGAGGCTAATTATAAACACATAAAAGCCTTGCTACATAGTACCACACAAACACACTAAGATTTATAATTGGTATTAGTATTTGTGCGGTGCCCATAGGTCGTAAAACGACACCGGTGCGTATAGACACATAAACACACCATGGCTCCGTACCGCACAAACGCCCCGATATTTTTAATTTGTTTTGTTATTTGTGCGGTGCCCATAGGTCGTATAAACGCGTCGGTGTGTTTAATGATACAAACGCACCAATGTACAGTAACTGACATGCACCAGTTTTCATTTTGTATTTTTTAGAAACATTGGCCTGTGACAGTGCAATTATTGTGATTGTTTTAAATTCATTATTCATCAAAAGTAGACACATCTTATAACAATATTCATATTAATTAAATTTTTATTAATGCATTTGAATGTGATATGTTAGCCACCTATAAAATTTTGACATAGAAAACTGGTGGCTACATATGTTTCTAAGTCTTCAAGAGAAACATTTCCCTTGAAAATATATCATTCTTGAAGCCTTCATGTGTCTTCTATCCTTTGAAGAAATCTTCACTGTTGTTTCCATTAAAAAGCCCAGTTGTTTTGTGAAAAAGACTGCTTTAAAAAGGCCTCCATTTTCTCCATTTCATTCCCACAAAATCCCCATTTTTCATTCATATTCCCTCCACAAAACCCCTCTATAATCCTTGATTTTGAACTCTAAACCATCCTAAATCACTTTTAAACCATGTATTTCCCTCTATTTGGTTTTAAAAACCATCCCTTTGATCTACCGAAACCCCTCATTTGGCTTAAAAAACACTAATTTTGGGCCTAAAAGCAGCCTATTTGCACTATAACAGGCTTAAGCCCCTGAGGGCTAATATTCTGTAGCCCCTTTCCCCATATAACCCCAACCCCGAAACCGGGCGCTTATAAACACAAACTCCACTGTTAAAACCATCTAAATCCCTTTAAAAGGCCTAAATAACATTTCTCCTCTCCATTAAAGTTTTAAGCCCCCGAGGGCTTATCCCTTTCGGCCCCTCCTCCATGTGACCTAAAGCCCGCAGTCAGGCACTAAAGGACTTAAAACTTTCCCCGACCCATTTTTCTCCTTTGTTTTATCATACCCCAACATTGTGATTCGAGTTGATGAGAACCGTTGATCTCTAGAGATCAACGGTCATCGTGCGCCCCATTCATTTCATAGCCCCTTTGTTCTTTCCAAAGCTCTCCGCCCCATCTTTCAATCACAACCGTTCATCCATAAGATCCGACGGTCGAGGAAAAACCCGACAGCCTACCCCTGCCTCGTGCGTGCATCTTACCTCCCATCGCACGAAACCTGCACCGTCAGATCTTCCACCCACCTTCCAACGTCTGAGGATGTATATTGCGCAAATTTTGGGCCCAGACGTTAATTTTTAGAAATCGCGCGATATAAGCAGTTTTTAAAGTATACGCGTCGCCCACTCTATGGAATTGCGTTTTTTTTCGGAAACCACATACCACCCCAGAGCCCGCATGAAAACCATTATGGTTTTATGTCAAACCGCCCTCCGCAATGTGTTTTTGGGTCTAATCATAGTTGTTAATGGGTTCTAATATAACGGCCCTGATTTAACCTCGCCTCTGCTCATTTTCCATTCACCTATACTCTCAAATGACTTCATCAATTGATCTCCGTCGTCGATTATTCAAATCCAATAGCTCATGTTATATCATAGTTTCACTCACCCACCATTCATCTAATCCTCCAAGAGACTTCATCGGTGAATCTACATCGTAGATCAACGTGGATCATTGTAATTCGAGGGTCCATAACCCATGATGCACTCAACCTCCATCAAACCTGTTTTCTCCATTCCGCCATGATTTTCATCCATTTTTCGTTGGATCCACCGATTTTCCATCGCTGCTCCTCCATTTTCATAGGCCTCTGAAGCAACCTGCCTCGCCCCCCTGGTTTTCATAACATGTTTATTGTGTTTTTTGCAGGGTTTAAAGGGTCGTGAATTCCTTCTATCCCCACAGTCATGGTTGTGGTGATACAGAGCGCATAATGTCAGTTCCAGAGCCAAAGGATCGCAGAGGAAGACACCAGAGAGGGTTTAAAATATGTTTTATCGAAGATCAGCTTTATTAACCTTGATTCAAACTCTCCAGCACTCTGAAAACCTGTACATTCACAGAAACGGGTCAAAAAAAAGCTTAAAGAGTATCAGTAAGATATTTAAGGGATTAAAGCCAAATGTTGAAGACTTAATGCTTATGATCCAGTATTTAAAGGACAAAGACACAGATGAAGACCATAAGAATGATCAAGAAGACTTGATGAAGCCTAAAGCACATAAAAAATTTATATCAGTGCTCTCATATCAGCAGAATGCTTTTTTTCCTAAAAAGGACAGGTTCCCACAGCATTCTCCATTCCTCATCAAGCCCATAATAGTTATTATTCTGACAAGAAGTCCTAAAAACTATCAGTGCATTAGTTACAAAGCATGGAAGACCTAAAAGGCAAATATTCACCCTTTCTTGTCTCAGAGTACAATCAAAGTACTACAACCAGAAAATTACTTCAAGAACATACCTTGGAGTTATTATCAACATGTCAAAGACCCCTGATTCAGCCAAAGGGTACTAAAAGTTAATACATAGATGTTAAAACAGAATGGGCTTCCTAGACTCCTCTTCCTTTGTTTTAATGCATCATTTAATTTCTATCTGCCACTACTATCACTTTTTCTTCTATAAGAACTCCCGAGAAATACATTGTAAATGTTGGTTGGTTGGATATTGTAAAAACACTGATTGTAAGTTGTTTACTGAGTTAGAGTTCTGTGAGTAGTAGTTGTAAATAGGCTGGGAGATGATTTCTGGTTGATATCAAGCCATTGGACAAGGATGTATGTGACTAGTTTTTCTCTTCTAATACGAAAAGAATGTTAATTGGATCCTGATCTAAATCAGTGGTGATGTGTTCTCTCTTTTTTATTGTTTTTCATCTGTTACACATCATGTTCCATTTATCTAATAAGAATCAGTAATTTTAGCTTAGGATATGTTGCTGCAAGTACCCTAATTCTTCATGCACTTTCTCATCTTCAGTGTTTTCTGCTAATTGTGTATCTAAGAAATTAATTCAATATAATTTAACCAGTATAGAAGTTGGTTTGTCCAGGCTTACTGATGTATGAATTTAGAGTTTGTTTCTTAGATGTTCTTTTCTGGTTTCAGCTGAAAGAATTGGGAAACTGGGAGGTTTAGAGTTAGCCCTATCCCCTAGGTTCCTTTTCTAACAGTTAGCCTTTCTAAGATCCCTTGGAGTTGAATGCCAAAATTAGAGAAGGTTAAAAGTCTTTCTCTGATCTTAGGTTTCACTCTGTGCTAAACTTAAATGTTTTGTATTGTCTGAAAGTAGTCAAGAAGACTGTTGGATTCTTGTCTTCGGAGTTAGCCTCATTAGGAGTTTAGATCATAGAGGTTAAGGCATGTCTTGTCCCTAGAAATACTCCGAAGTGGTCACCTTGGAAGGTTTTCCTTTTCATTCCCATTCATTTCCTTATTGTTTCATCTCATACTATCATCTTAAGAGATCCTCTGTTTTAGATGACTAGCCCTTTGAAAGCCTTGGATATTTGAATTGCAAGTAAATCCTTTTATGACCCCATTGCCCAATGGACTTGTGTTCTCTTTGAATTATCTCCCTATTGCCATAAAATCCTCCTCTACTCATTCCTTTACGTTCATTTAACCCTTACTTCATGTTTCCCACACAAACAAACAAAACAAAACAAAAACCCTTGTGCCCTATAACTAGCCTAATACCTTAAAATTGAACTTCAAAGATATATTATCCTTTTCTTTATAGAGAGATCCCTCTCTGGATGCAGGAGGGCTAGATCCTGAGATCCAAAAGTGGTTTGATGTTGTCTTGTCATTTGGTATTGCCAAATCTTCCAAATCACAGGAATCACAACATAATGGTGACTCCGCTGGGGACCTTTGAGTAAAACACTCCTTGAAACATCTCTAAGAACTCAAAGAAGACCAATTTAGCCTTGGTTTGGTATAGATTTCTGATGGTGGACATTAGCTGCTTCAAAACATTTTAAAACTCTCCATCTAGCAACTCCACAGTTCCTAAATGACCAAAAGACTCCACTGATGATCAATAGGCCTGTTGATTATATTTGTTTTCTCAAGACTCCACTGGGAGACCAGGATTATTACAACATCATCCGTATTAGAAGAAACACATAGGATTAAGCCTCTTTGTTCAAGGATAGTTTACCTCTTAAATATTCTTATACTTAACATACTAGCTTCAAGAACAATCCATACCAGAGCTTATCCTGATCCAACTCCTCCTGAAATAGTTGACAATCCAAAGAGAATTCTTAGGAAATCTTATACATCTAGGGATCCAGCTATTGTCAGATATATTCATAGAGCTAATTGAGCACCTGAAAACCTTGCAGCTCTATCAGATACTCAATTTGACTTAGATTTACCAAGTAATTTACCAAGAGCTAAGTCATTTAGTGGTATAGATCAGACAGACCTGGAGCCTACAAGTTCGCCACCACATAGTGGTCAACACATTGATAACAGAGAAACCCCTCCATCCACACCTCCTGATATACATTTCATTCATAACTTGGGTCTCTCTCACCCTAAATCTTCTCAATAGTTTGTTCCTGGTCCAAGCATTTTTGTCATCCACATACCTGTTGTCCAAGCCACTCCTTTCCCTCCACAAAATACTATCATGGCAGCATGGTATGCTCCCCTAGTGTTGCCACAACCTTTAGCTCCTTTACCTAATGAATATCAGTCTAAAATTCCCCATTTCATTGGAAAAGAATCTACCACATCTCAATGCCATGTAAATAGGATGGAGGATTCTTTTGATTATATGGAAATTGAATATGAAACCCTTAAGATGAGGATCTTTACCCAAAGTTTAGGAGGAGAAGTTAAAAAGTGGTTTAAAGGCTTAGCTCCCAATAGCATCAATGACCTCCCCTCCTTACATCAAGCTTTCATAAACAAATGGGAAATCAAGAGCAACCCTCTACAAATACTAGCAGAGTATAAAAATCTCAAAAGAAATCAAGGGGAGAGTGTTCATGACTACTCCACCAGGTTTAACAGTGTCTACAATGCTCTTCCACCCCACATGAAACCTCCCCAAGGAATGGCCTTAATGAAATATCCCGAGGGCTTTGATGCTAACATGGCCTATCAAATTAGGGAGAGAGACTATACAACTCTAGAAGATATGCAGAAAGGAGTTGTGAGTGTAGAAGAAAACTTGATTGAAAAAAGAGCTAGGATGAGGGCTGAGAAGAAGGTAAGATATAGGGAGGACACCACAGCTTCTACATCTGATCCCAAATATGATGATCTAGCCAAAAACATAAATTGGCTAGAAAGAATGATGGAGAGGATGGTTGTCCAAGTCAGTCATCAGAATAGAAATCAGTCTCAAAACCAGAACCAAAACTTTAGGAGAAACACTCCTCCCAATAAACAAATGGATTCTGACCAACAAATCATACCTCCATTCCAAGATAATTTCCTTGATGAAGATGAGGTAATAATAGAAGAATCAGAGGGAACTATTATAAACATGGTGGAAGTGGATAACCAAGATCACACCTTTTCCACAGAAGATAACTAGACCTCATACACACATTGGGATGAGGGAGGGTTAGAATCTGAAGACTATAGGTTATGATTCGAGAATGCCATCATGCAGGTCCGAGAAAAATATGAGCTTAGAAGTAAAAGGAGCCTAGAAACTCCCATACCAAAAACCTTTAAAATCACTATTAAGAAAAGACCTGAAAAGACTCCTAAAGGGACTGCTGAAAGCAACAAAACAACAGTGGAAAGTTCTGGCAAAAGAAAGGAAAAATACATCCAAACCACTGATAAACCAAGTCAAGAATCTAGCAGTACTAGCATTGCAGCTAATGCTCCTGAAAAAACAGTTTCAAACAATGTAAATAGTGAAAATCAACAAGCTGAACTTGCCAATAAAACAGTGGCCAACAAGACAGAATTAAACCTTTCAAAGAGTCAGTCTCCTTTCAATTTGGAGAGTGAAATAGCCAAAATCAAAATTTCTATCCCTCTCACTGAGTTGGCCACCCAAGATGCATATAAATGTCAAATCTTGAAAGCTTTAAACTTAGGAGAAAACAGTGACTCTGTCAACTTAAATGATGATCAACTAGCACTCTTGTTTGGCCCAAAAATTGAAGGGAAATTTTAGGAAGGAGTAGTGCCTCCTTTCTATATCAGTCTAAATATCCATGAAAAAATCCTACATAATGCTATGCATGACTCATGGGCTTCACACAATCTCATGCCCAAAGTGATCATGGAAAAATTAGGCCTAGAGATAACCATACCTTATAAGGATTTATATTCTTTTGACTCTAGCAGAGTGAAGTGTTTGGGCCTGATTAAAGGCCTCTGTGTGAATTTGACCCAAATCCCAGCCAAGTGCATCGTAATGGATTTTGTAGTGGCTGATGTACCTCTTAAGTATGGCATGTTGTTGTCAAGATCATGGGATGCTAAGCTACAAGGTACAATGCAAATGGACATGACATATGCCACAATCCCTGCTTTCAGCTAGCTTAGAATATTATATAGGGAAGCACACATGAAATTCATGGTGAGCAGCCTGGAGAAACCAGAGAATTCCCCTCTTTACTCTGTCCATACAGATCTAGACTCTTTTATCCTTTATAATGATGAGTCTACAGAGGAGCAAGAGCTATAGAATAGAAACTTAAACAACAAAGTAGAGGCCACAAATCTTAAAATAATGGCAGCTCTGAACACAGAAGAAAACAAAGGAGAAACATCTGAAAAATATGCAGAATTAGAAAATCAGAACCAAGACTGCAGAGAGCAAATTTCCCATCAGCTTGCTAACCTCAAGAAACAAGAAGACATTAAGGGTGAAATTGATAACACATCTACAAACAACCCTTTATGGAACATGAATTTTGATGGATCTTGTACTAAAAGGAATGCAGGAGCTGCGGTATGGTTGCACAATACTGAAAAAAATTATGCTGAGAGTCATGCCTTCAAGCTAGATTTCAAATGCAAAAACAACATAGCATAGTATGAAGCTCTCCTCTTAGGACTGCATCTATTGAAAAAACTAGGGGCTAAGAGGATAATTGTCCATGGAGACTTAGAACTAGTCATTAAACAAGTAAATGGAGAGTACACTGCTAAACATCCTAGATTAAGGGCATATAGGAATGATGCTATGGATCTGTTGAAAACATTTGTAGAATATGAGCTTGTGTTTGTCCCTAGAAGTCAAAACATACTTGCAAATGGATTGGCATGCACTGCCAGTTCATATTATAGGCCACTTAGTGACAAACAAATCATTGTTCAAACAAAATACAGACCAGCAATACTAGATAATGAAAAATATTGGCAAGTATTTGAGGGTGACAAACAGATAGAGGATTTATTGCTTTGCAAGAATGAGTTTGAATTACCTGATTCAGACTCTAAGTCCGATGAAAAATGACTGGATAAAGAACCCCCTGATGAAGAAAAACCATCCCCTACTACAGAAATAAACTTGCTGACCAAAGAATTTGATAAACAAATAGAAGAATACATGAAAACAGATAAAGAAGACATAGAGGTTCTACAGTCCAAAGACAAAAGCATACCAAGAGGACTAGCACCCCTAGAAGACCTCTTTGATTTTAATGACGTGGCAAAGAAGCCCACTATAGAACACACTGAATCTAATGTTGAAGAATGTAATATAGGCAGCAAAGACAAGCCTAAAATGATCAAATTATCTAAAACTCTACCAATACATATCAAACAGAAATACATTGATTTATTTAAAGAGTTTGCTGATGTGTTTGCTTGGAGTTATGAATATTTGAAAACCTATGACACAGAGATCATCCAGTATAAGATTCCATTGAAAGAAAACCAAAAAACTTTCAGGAAATAACTGCGTAGAATTAACCCTGTGTAGTTACCCCTAGTAGAAAAGGAAATAAAAAAAATGTATGAAGCCGAAATAATAGTCCCTGTGAGGTTTTCAGATTGGGTATCTAACCTTGTGGCTGTAAGAAAAAAGACAGGAGAAATTAGGCTATGCATTGATTTTAGAAGCTTAAACGGAGCCTCCTTAAAATACAATTACCCCTTGCCCAAAATGGAACACATCCTACAAATGGTAGTTGGTTCTAGGAGGATCTCTCTGTTAGATGGCTTTTCAGGGTATAACCAGGTCTTAGTACTCCCAGAAGATCAAATTAAAACAACCGTCACCACTCCTTGGGGCACTTTCATGTATGTGAAAATGCCTTTTGGATTAATGAATGTTGGGGCCACCTTCCAAAGAGCCATAGAAATTGCATTCTCAGAGGAAATAGGCCACTTCATTGTAATTTACCTTAATGACATAACAGTGTATTCCAAAATTGATGAAGAGCACCTTAAACATCTGAGAAAAGTCTTTGAGAAATGTAGAAGGTATGGGCTATATTTAAATCCCAAAAAGACAGTGTTTCGTCTCCAAGAAGGTAAAATTCTTGGTCATATTATATCTGAAAAGGGGAATAAAATAGACCCAAAAAGAGTTGAGGGAATATTACAGATTATCCACCCAAGAAACATCAAGAAGTTGCAGTCCTTTATTGACAAAATTAACTTCTTGAGGATGTTTATACCGAACCTGGCAGAACTCCTTGGAAACATGACAAATATGCTAAAGAAAGAGGTAGGATTTAAATGGACTCTAGAAGCCAAAAAGTCTTTTGAATTGGTAAAACATGCACTCACTCGAGCACCAGTCCTAATCAGCCCTGATTTTTCTAAAGACTTCCTCATATTCTCTTTTGCATCAGAACATATTGTGGTTGCTATCCTATTGCAGAAAAATCCAGAGGGACAAGAGCAGCCAATTGCATTTTATAGCAAAGCATTGAGAGATGCACCTCTGAAATATAACATCATGGAAAAATAGGCTTATGCTTTGGTAAAGGCCTTAAAGGATTTCAGGGTGTATATCTTACATTCCCATATTATTGCCTTTGTGGCTAACATAGTGGTGAAAGACATTTTTTCACAAGATCCAAATGGCAAGAGAGGCAAGTGGATTGTTGTGATACTAGAGTATGATTTGGAGATCAAACCCACTAAACTCATCAAGGGTCAAGGCTTAGCATAATTAATGGCCGAATCTAACTTACAAGCCCTTGAAATTAATATGGTAGATGATTTAGATGAACAAGAAGGATTACCAGCTCCCATTGTAGAAGAACAGTTCAAAAACTCACCTTGGTATGCTGATATCTTGTATGTGCTTGTAAATCTTAATGCTCCTCCTGACATATCAAAGACAAAGGCAAGGTTTTTAATGTTGAAAGCTAGAAATTATTGCATTTTAAATGAATGTTTATATTGGAAAAATGCAAATGGTTTATTTCTTAAATGTTTGCCTGAAGTTGATGTATAGAGAATCAAGCATAAATTCCATGAGGGAGAGTGTGGAGGCCATATCTACTGGAAAACCACTGCCAAAAAAATCCTTAGAGCTAGCTATTACTAGCCCACCCTTTTCCAAGATGTCCACAAGATGATATTTGCTTGCCACAAATGCCAAATCTTTGAGGGCAAAATAAAACTCCTTCCTTTACCTTTACAACCAATCACCGTTGAAGCTCATTTTCAACAGTGGGGCCTAAACTTCATAGGGGAAATCCATCCTGCTTCATCTTCCCAACATAGATGGATACTCACAACCACTGACTATTTCACCAAATGGATAGAGGCCATCCCTTCTAGGAATGCCACAGAATCGTTCATCATAAAATTCCTTGATGACCATATCCTATCTAGATTTGGCTGCCCTACGAAGATTATCACTGACAATGCTGCTGCATTTAGTTCCAAAAATATGATTTATTTTTTCCACAGGTATCAGAATGCACTTGGTCATTCTACTGCTTATTATCCTCAGGGTAATGGGCTATCAGAATCATCAAATAAGATTTTGGTGACCATCATCAAGAAGCTGCTAGAAGAGAATAAAAAATCATGGCATAATAATTTAGTGCATGCTTTATGGGCAGACATGTTGACAACAAAGAAATCCATTGGAATGTGTCCTTATCATCTTGTTTATGGAGCTGATGCAGTATTCCCTACCAGTTTGGGAGTACCAGTGATAAAATTGGTCCAAGAAATACAGTCAGAAGAAGACAGCATGGTAAGGAGGATCAATCAGACCATACATCTCGAGAAGACAAGAGAAGAAGTCTACAACAGAGCTCAGAAAGTGCAAGAGAACATCAAAAAGTTGTTTGATAAGAGAACAAAGGCCTGTGATTTTAAGATTGGGGACACTGTACTAAAATGGGACTCTAGAAGGGAAGATAAGGGTAAGCATGGCAAGTTTGACAGTTTATGAAAAGGCCCTTATATCATACAATCTACCATTGGTCCCAATGTATTTTTTCTGCAAGAACTAGATGGTACAAATCTGTTTGGGGGTCTTGTCAATGGCAGGATGCTCAAGCATTACTACTGCTGAAGTTCAGATTTCAATTTTCCACTTCCACTGTAAATACCATTGCTTTGTTCTATTTTAATATATATATATATATATATATATATATATATACAAAAAGAGAGAAAAGAAAGGTTCAGACAAGCTCAAACCTTGAACCCATGAAGTACTATAAGGAATGGATCAAACTAGACCAAAACCTGAGCCAACGAAAAGAAAAAGTCTGGTTCTAAAATGCTCAAAACTTGAACCAGCAAAGGAAAGAAGAAAACAACTCTAACGGGGTCAAAATCAGGAGCTAAAATGAAGAAGAAGGTGACTCTAATAAGCTCAAAACCTGAGTCACAAGAAAAAATAAGGATGCTTTAAATTTTCAAAATTGCAAGCCTTCACAATTTTGGTTTAAATTTCCTGCAAAGTTTCAGTTCATGGGAAGTCTGTCTTTATGCCATGGACCCACAACAAACCAGACAGTCTAATCCTGGTTTGGCGGTGTTTCAATTTCTGTTTTAGAATGTAGAGAATGAAATCTATTAGACAGTTTAATCCTGGTAGATATTAGTTTAGGTAGAGAAGCTATGAACCCAACTGTTTAATCTGGTCTCATGGAGAAATAAGGGTAGAATTAGATTAGTTTTTTTCTTTCACATAAAAAATAATATGTTGTAAAAGGTTTGCAAGTCTAAATGCACCTTGAAGAAAAAATGTTAGGACAGTAGGATGGGTAGGTATATTGTTTAGGGAGTATTGCTATTGATAAAATGCTTTCACTTGTGTAGCAGCTGATAAAAAATAAAGAAAGATGGTCAATTACCAGGCATATGACCTACTTCCAAAGATTATTTCTGATATTCTTGACACCTTCAAGAAGATGTCATCCCCATGTGGAGCCACCATTATCCACCTATAAAATTTTCACATAGAAAACAGGTGGCTAAATATGTTTCTAAGTCTTCAAGAGAAACATTTCCCTTGAAAATATATCATTCTTAAAGCCTTCATGTGTCTTATGTCCTTTGAAGAAATCTTCACTGTTGTTTCCAATGAAAAACCCTGTTGTTTTGTGAAAAAGACTGCTTTAAAAAGGCCTCCATTTTCTCCATTTCATTCCCACAAAATTCCCATTTTTCATTCATATTCCCTCCGCAAAACCCCTTTGTAATCCTTCATTTTTACCTCTGAACCATCCTAAATCACTTTTAAACCATGTATTTCCCTCTATTTGGTTTAAAAAATCACCCCTTTCATCTACCGGAACCCCTCATTTGGCTTCAAAAACACTAATTCTGGGCCTAAAATCAGCCTATTTGCACTATAACAGGCTTAAGCCCCCAAGGGCTTATATTATGTAGCCCCTTTCCCCATATAATCCCAGCCCCGCAATCGGGCGCTTATAAACACAAACTCCGCTGTTAAAACCCTCGAAATCCCTTTAAAAGGCCTAAATAACATTTCTCCACTCCATTAAAGTTTTAAGGCCTCGAGGGCTTATCCCCTTCAGCCCCTCCTCCATGTGACCTAAAGCCCCCAGTCAGGCACTAAAGGCCTAAAAACTTTCCTCGACCCGTTTTTCTCCTTTGTTTTATCATACCCCAAAATTGTGATTCGAGTTGATGAGAACCGTTGATCTCCAAAGATCAACAGTCATCGGGCGCCCCATTTATTTCATACCCCCTTTGTTCTTTCCAAAGCTCTCCACCCCATATTTCAATCACAACCGTTCATCCATAAGATCCGACGGTCTAGGAAAAACCTGACGGCCTACCCCCGCCCCATGCATGCATCTTACCTCCCATCGCATGAAACCCGCACCGTCAGATCTTCCACCCGCCATCCAATGGCTGAGGATGTATATCGCGCAAATTTTGTGCCTGGATGTTAATGTTTAGAAATCGCGCGATATAAGCGGTTTTTAAAGTACACGCGTCGCCCACTCTATGGAATCGCGTTTTTTTTTTTCGGAAACCACATACCACCCCAGAGCCCGCGCGAAAACCATTCCGTTTTTCTGCCAAACCGCCCTCCGCAATGTGTTTTTGGGTCTAATCATAGCCGTTGATGGGTTCTAATCTAACGGCCCTGATTTAACCTCGCCTCCGCTCATTTTCCATTCACCTATACTCTCAAATGACTTCGTCAATCGATCTTCGTCGTCGATTATTCAAATCCAACGGCTCACGTTATATCTTAGTTTCACTCACCCATCATTCATCTAATCCTTCAAGAGACTTCATTGGTGAATCTACACCGTAGATCACCATGGATCATTCTAATCCGAAGGTCCATAACCCATGATGCACTCAACCTCTATCAAACTTTTTTTCGCCATTCCGCCATGATTTTCATCCATTTTTTGCTGCATCCGCCAATTTTCCATCGCTGCTCCATTTTCACAAGCCTCTAAAGCAACCTGCCTCGCCCCCCTAGTTTTCATAATGTGTTTATTGTGTTTTTTGCCGGGTTTAAAGGGTCTGTAATTCGTTCTGTCCCCACAGTCATGGTTGTGGTGATACAGAGCGCATAATTTCAGTTCCAGAGCCAAAGGATCACAGAGGAAGACACCAGAGAGGGTTTAAAACATGTTTTATCGAAGATCGGCTTTATTAACCCTGATTTAAACTCTCCAGCACTCCTAAAACTTGTACATTCACAGAAACGGGTCAGAAGAAAGCTTAAAGAGTATCAGTAAGAGATTTAAGGGATTAAAGCCAAATGTTGAAGACTTAATGCTTATGATCCAGTGTTTAAAGGACAAAGACACAGATGAAGACCATAAGAATGATCAAGAAGACTTGATGAAGCCTAAAGCACATAAACAAGTTATATCAGTGCTCTCATATCAGCAGAATGTTCTTTTTCCTAAAAAGGACAGGTTCCCACAACATTCTCCATTCCTCATCAAGCCCATAACTGTTATTATTCTGACAATAAGTCCTAAAAATTGTCAGTGCATTAGTTACAAAGCATGGAAGACCTGAAAGGCAAATCTTCATCCTTTCTTTTCTCAGAGTACTATAGCCAGAAAAGTACTTCAAGAACATACCTTGGATTTATTATCAACCTGTCGAAGACCCTTGATTTAGCTAAAGGGTACTGAAAGTTAATACAGAGATGTTAAAACAGAATGTGCTTCATAGACTCCTCTTCCTTTGTTTTAATGCATCATTTAAGTTCTATCTGCTACTACTATCACTTTTTCTTTTATAAGAACTCCTAAGAAATACATTGTAAACGTTGGTTGGTTGGATATTGTAAAAACACTAATTGTAAGCTGTTTACTGAGTTAGAGTTATGTGAGTAGTAGTTGTAAATAGGCTGGGAGATGATTTCTGGTTGACATCAAGCCATTGGACAAGGATGTATGTGACTGGTTTTGCTCTTATAATATGACAAGCATGTTCACTGGATCCTGATCTAAATCAGTGGTGATGTGTTCCCTTTTTGTTATTGTTTTTCATCTGTTATACATCATGTTCCATTTCTCTGATAAGAATCAGTAATTTTAGCTTAGGATATACTGCTGCAAGTACCCTAATTTTTCCTGCACTTTCTTATCTTCAATGTTTTCTGCTAATTGTATATCTAAGAAATTAATTCAATATAATTTAACCAGTATAGAAGGTTGTTTGTCCATGCTTACTGATGTATGAATTTAGAGTTTGTTTCTTAGATGTTCTTGTCTAGCCCTATCCCCTAGGTTCCTTTTCTAACAGTTAGCCCTTCTAAGATCCCTTGGAGTTGAATGCCAAAAGCAGATAAGGTTAAAAGTCTTTCTCTCATCTTGGGTTTCACTATGTGTTAAACATAAATGTTTTGTATTGTCTGAAAGTAGTTAGGAAGACTGCTGGATTGTTGTCTTTGGAGTTAGCCTCATTAGGAGTTTAGATCATAGAGGTTAAGGCATGTCCTATCCCTAGATTTACTCCGAAGTGGTCACCTTGGAAGGTTTTCCTTGTCATTCCCATTCATTTCCTTATTGTTTCATCCCATACTATCATCTTAAGAGATCCTCTGTTTTAGATGACTAGCCCTTTGAAAGCCTTGGATATTTGAATTGCAAGTAAATCCTTTTATGACCCCATTGCCCAATGGACTTGTGTTCTCTTTGAATTATCTCCCCATTGCCATAAAATCCTCCTCTACTCATTCCTTTACATTCGTTTAACCCTTCTTTCATGTCTCCCAACCAAAAAAATAAAACAAAACAAAAACCCTTGTGCCCTATAACTAGCCTAATATCTTAAAATTGAACTTCAAAGATATGTTATCCTTTGCTTTATAGAGAGATCCCTCTCTGGATTTAGGAGGGCTAGATCCTGAGATCCCAAAATGGTTTGATGTTGTCTTGTCATTTGGTATTGCCAAATCACAGGAACCACAACATGATGTTTGTATTAATTTGTTATATCACATCATAATTATTGTGGTTTTTTAAAAGTCATTATTCATCAAAAGTCGACACATATATATCTTATAACAATATTCATATGAAATAATTTTTTATTAGTGCATTTGATAACGATAATGGAGAACGCAATGGAATAAATTAGCAAATATATATATATATATATAAGACAATCTTTGTCATACAAAATGGGACAGTTATTAGTATCCCTTTTTCTTTCAATTGGGACACTATGTCCATTACATTAAAAAAAAATGTCTGAATTCACAAACATATTTCAAAAAATACAACGCCTTGCTTTAATATCCAAACATAGTGATCCTCATTCTTCACTTGAACTGTTGTCACTGCTACTAGAGCTACTTCCATGACGGGTTATTTTCAGGAATTTTTTGTTCACGGTGTTTATTGTTTTCTTCTTCTTCAGCTTCCATCTACAAACATAAAAATAAATTGAAATGAGTGTATATACATTGGTGAGTATATTCAAAATTTCAATATTAAATTATATACATCAATGTAAATAGAAAAGAAAAATTACGTACCATAGCAACAATTGACTCATAAACTACACACATTATTTCAAAATCATGTACGTCCATGCCAACTTTCAAAATTTCATCTGGTGGCGCAGTTCCATACTTTGTTTCCTGCAAGTTTTATACATCATAACAAATAATCTATTGATTATAAAAGATTTTTTTGTTATTATATTAATTATAGACGGAGCTAAGTAAAACAAGATCGATAGATGCTTACAAATTCCACAATTAATTTATGATATGCCAACATATACTCACAACTCATATTTAACCCAATTTAAATCAATTCCTTTGATGGTTCTTATTTGTATGTTAGCACCTGTTTGAAGACATTCAATGATGATTTTTGTAAAACAACTTAAAAAATACAAAAATGAAATCTAGTTAAGACGTTGTTATAAGGAAGTAACAATTACTCACAAACTTAGATATCAACCCTTTTCTTCCTTGTCGTCTTGTTTTATGTGCTGAATGGGTTCCATTTTCTTTTATTTTCTGCAAGAAAATACTTAAAAATTAACATTTAATGCTAAATTGTTTATTTGTTGTACCTAATGTTCGAAAAATTCAGTGATTACATATTACATTTAAAGCACGTTGTTGTTGAGATGGCTCCTCCTGCGATGCAATTTTGTCCATTTCTTTGACCATCTCCTTGTACACCTTTTTGGACATTCCTACTAGCATATTTCTGATATCAGCTCGTTCATCTTTTGAGATTTTCATAATCTTCCTGAAAATGTAACACGACATTAATAAACTATTTAATTTTTATATTGATATATGAAAAGTAAATATAAAAAAAGTGATATTTATAAATAATTCTAGACAAACGTTTAAAGGAATATTGCTTTTTCATTCCTTTTTTTTTGTACGTTTTTGCTATTAAAATTCTAACATGTCTCATTGACCAATTCTCTGGAAACCCTTCCTGTGGTTTACATAAAATTTGGTTCTTGGAATCATTGGATTGGTTTTTGTATTGTAAGTGGAAATAACATCTATACATTCGTTACACTAGATCCCTCAAACTTTTGTAAAAGTTTTTCCCCCTTTCATTAACCTCCAACACCACTCCAAATGAGTTAAGGAGCAATTCATTTTCATTTGCATGTTCTATTTTTTTTCTTTTTTTAGAACAAAATTCCATTTATGAGTTATTGGTCCCTGTAGAACATTAAACAGATGTGAGTTAGTAGACTTTTTGACACATGTTATCTAATAATTTTAAGTATATTATTAATGATAATTAAAAGATAAACTCATATTGGATCGATAGTATTTTTTCATTCACCTGATTCATCCTTTTGCAATTTTTCCATCAAGATTTTACGCTCTTCTGGTCCTAGATCAGAAATAATCTGATCGAGCTTCGTCATTCTATGGCTCTACATGATACACAGTAAACAATACATATTAGTTAAACTTACATATGGTTCAAAAATAATATTTTTTATAAATAATTTACAAAGAAATTTCCTTTTTTGCTTTTCTTGATGTGTTATCAGTATTTTTGTTACTTGATCTCTTGTCAGTCATTTATTTATCAATCTCAAACCTATACCATATCATTCATTAAAATATTTATAAATAAATTGTCAACTTTTCAGGTAAAAAGTAAATCTCAAGAAATCGGCGCGCCTTTCATTCTGTACGCATTGCATTCGTTGCGTTGAGGTCTTCTAAACGCGCCGCAAAAACAGAATAGTAGACCGTACGGTGTTGTATGTTAACAAGGAGCACCGATGCATTACATGTCAACCATGGCACTGATTAATCATGATAAAATAATAAAAATCATCCAATGTTAGTTTTTGTAGCATAACCCGGTGCCATATTTTACATATGGCGCACTGATAATAGAAATTATTTTTTAATTTTTTCACATCACTTTCACAGTGTGCTTGTACAATAAATTGCACCGGTGTGCTTGTACAATAAACCGCACCGGTGCGCTAGGTAACACCGGGCACACCGATAAAAAATAAAATATGTTTTTTTTTAATTCACGCAAGGGCCTACATGGATTGGGATTCGACTATGTAAATATTCGCGTTGGTTTGATGTATTAGGTCTATATTTAGCAATACAAACCTTATAAATCTAAATTGAAAAGCCCTAATTCTGAAATCATAGAAAGAGGGAGAAGAAAGGACGAAAACAAAAAGAATGTAGGGTTTGTATTTTTTGAAAGTGTAATTTTATTTTTTTTGCGAAACAAAATGTTCTCAGTGCGCCATAATGAAATAGCGCAACGACTGCATATTTCACAAATACTGCACTAAGAAAAAATATTTTCTTTTTTTAATTTCTTATCATAGTACTTTCGCGGTGCGCTGCGATAATAGAGTGCATCGGTGCGCTAAGGTACGCCGAGCGCACCGCTGAAAAAATAAATAAATAAATAAATATATATATATATATATTTATTTACACAAGGGCTGACATGGATTGGGATCTGACTATGCAAGTCATCCCGTGGGTTGGATGTCTCAGGCTTATATTTAGCAATACAAACCCTATAAATATAAATTGAAGAGCCTAATTCCGAAATCATAGAAAGAGCGAGAAGAAAGGGCAGAAGTAAAAAAATGTAGGGTTTTTTTCTAAAATGGTTTTTTTTTGCGAAACAACATGGTCATGGTGCGCCATAATGAAATAGCGCATCGGTGCCATATTTTACATATGACACACTGATAAAAAAAAATTTATATATATTTTTTATTTTTTATCACTGAACTTTTGCTGTGCGCTGGTATTACAGAGTGCACCGGTGCGCCATGTTACTCAAGGTGCACCGCATAGGAAAAATCTTTTTTTTTTTTAATTCATGCAAGTGCCGACATGGATTGGGATCCGACTATGCAAGTCATCCCGTGGGTTGGATGTCTTATGACTATACAAACCCTATAAATATAAATTGAAAATCCCTAATTCTGAAATCACAGAAAGAGGGAAAACAAAGGGCAGAAACAAAAAGAATCTAGGGTTTGTTTCTAAAAATGGATTTTTCTTTTTTAATTTTGTTTCTGAAAACTATAGAAAAAGTTTAAAAAATCCATAAAAAGTAAAAAAAAAAACAATAAACTTTGATTTTGTTCTTTTACTGCATAAAACAAATTGTAGAAAAAATTAAAAAAACAATATACTTTGATTTTTTCCTTTACTGCATAAAAAAACTGTAGAAAGAAGTAAAAAAAAACAATAAATTTATTCACGAGATCGTTTGAAATTCTATGCTATAGTGTTTGAATCACCAGAGGTTTGGAATTATGATTGTCTGAATACTTCTGTTCGAACGTATTCCCTACTCCACAGTGTTCTCATGCTCTGTTTTCTCTAAGTATGTCTACTGCAAATCTCTAGCTGAAAATTTTTGCAAAAATAGTGTATAATGAAAAGTGTTTAGTATTTAAAGAAATGTTGGAAGAAATTGGATTTTCGAAATTATTTTATCTCCCATTTTTCAATTTACCATTTTTTTTTCACTTAAAGAAAAAAAAGTAGCGCTCTTTTTATTTTTGGTTATTCGTCACCGGTGCGTCCCTTAATCGCACCGCACCAGTGCGTCTAGGGATAAAATGGCACTGGTGCCTATTAGCAAAAATGCACCAGTGTGGTGATTTGTACATTTAGGTGTGTGCACCGAAATTTATTGTTGTTTTTCTCAAATGTAGGGAGAAAATATCATAATTATATCCAATGGAAAACTCTTCAAAATCCAGCTCGTTCCATAATATTTCTCAAAGTCCATCGCGGAGTTCTCACTATCCATCTCGAGACATAATATTTACTTCAGATTTTATTTATATTTTCACTATCTAATTGAATTTATGTTTTTTATCCATGCAGTCAATCATGCACAGCTTAATTAAATTTATAATGTATACAAATTTGCAGGTTCATGCAGATTCAACATCGAGTTCAGATGCACAAAATATTCAAAGTACTACTCCAAAACGTCGGAAGTTCTTATCAGGAGCTACATACCGCAAGATGCATTTGGTAGATGAAAATGGATAGCTGCTTCACCTTGCCAATTGTAACAATATTTCATCTTCTAGCCACAATCCTGGGACAATGATGGTAATAATTATAGTTGATTGGTATATATATTGATTAATATGTAATTATTTCAATGTCAAACCAATTTATAATCATGCAATGTTGTCAACGTGGTTACTAATTGATATCATATATTTTGTACTAATTATTAGGATTCTAGTGATGATGAATGACCTACCTACCATCTTTCATTGCATCCCACGATAGTGTCAAATCAAGAGAAGACTAAATTAAGAGAAAAAATAGGAGAGGAACGATACCAAGGATGGTTGAATCAACCACCGATTCAATTCCCGCTATGTCCAGATTCACCAATTAGGAATGACTACAACAATAGTAGTTCTTCACAAGTTGGTAATATTGGAGGCAATCAAATAGAGGTTGGTATGGATGATTACTTAAGGGATACGACTGCCATGGAGACAACATTGTTAGATGCATTCCAAAATGATGATTAGCTAGGGGATGATGCTCATATCGCTGACACCTTTTTCGAAAGCATTAAATTTGCTTCCACCACCCTTCTCTTTGGACCTGGTGGTCAGTCAAAGTCTACCCAGTTGGGGACAAAAATGTTACTGTAAAACTTGAAAGCAAAGTTTGGCTTGTCAAATGCATGGTTCTCGGAACTTTTGAGGTAAGTTACCATAAAGTACTCCCTTATATAAATTTAACATTACAAATGGTAAATTTTATGAACGTTAATAATTATATTGAAATTAATGTACATTTATTAATATACTTTTCCATGATCACCAACTACAGGTTATTCAAAGATAAGGTTCTTCTGAGTGATAATGTCTTGCTCGGTAGCTGCAAACAGGCAAAGAAATTGTTGAAAATGTTGGGTGTTGAGTACATATCATATCATGCATGTCAAAATGATTTTATTCTATATAGAGGATAATATGCGGATAAAGAGATGTCTCCAAAATGTGGGCATGACAGGTATGATAAATAAAAAAATAAGGGTAAATCACGCACTGGTCCTCCTTTTAAGATATTGAGGCACATGCCCATAATCCCAAGGATTCAAAGGCTCTTTCGTGTAAAAGAATTAGAAATGTTGTAGGGATGGCATGCCTCAAACAGAAGTGAGTTGGGAGTTATACGAATCCCAACTGATTCAATAGCCATGAAGCATATAAAGGATACATGGCCTGAAAAATTCAAGAATGAAGTATGAAGTCTACGACTCAGCATAGCCATGGATGGCGTCAACCCATATTCCCTCCAGAACACCAACTATTATGTTTGGCCTGTAGTAGTGATCAATAACAATATGCCCGCATGGTTTTCCTCGAATAATGAACATCTTATGTTGGCTCTCATAGTCCCTAGTAGAAGACAAGTGAAGAATATGGATGTCTAATTACAACCACTAGTAGAAGAATTGAAGGAATTATGGAATGGGATAAATGTATACGATGTATCAAGACCCATCGCAATAGAGAGGAATTTTACATTGTATGGCATATGTGCTTACACAACACATGATTATCCAGGCTTAGGAGTTTGCTCTGGTAAATTACATGTTTAATTTATTGATTTGTTTATATACGTAAAAATATTCTTTCACATATTAGTTATTTAATTCGATAATGTTGTAATATTTGTTATGATCTTCATGATGATATTCTTTAACGTGCCATCAATATTAATTAATGTATACAAATATAATCTCGCAGGTCTTGTAAAAAAAGGGTATTTTGGACGTAAATGTTGTGGACTTTCTCTAAAAGCTAGATGGTCCAAGGACCTACGAAAGCCAGTGTATGATTTCTCCAGGGTATTCCTACCAGAAGAACACCCTTACAAAAGAGCAGCATCTGCTTTCAATGGTAAAAAAGAGAGAACCCAAAGGCCTCCAATAATGACACCAGCTGAATGGATTAGAGCATATGAGAGAGAGAAGGAGAAGGAGTTCATAGAAATGTTCGATTCAAATGGGGAACCTATGTTCGATGATCCAGATTTCTTCAACACCTATGTTGAGAAATTTCCCATTGGGATGAAAAGGAAATCTATCTTTTATGACCTCTCATATTGGGAGAATCTTAAGATTACCCACTTATTATATCCCATGCATATATTTAAAAATGTTTCATCTTCTTTATGGAGGCACATATCATCGAAACAAAGTGGCCCATTGGCTGTTAGGAAAGATATTATTACTTCAAAAACTAAAAAGAAATATGGTCCAAGATGATAAGAAAGTACGGGATCAGAGGCAGGCACTGGTCCCTCTAATTCATGGTTTTTCAAAGAACGTGATGTCCCATGGATTTTAAAAAAAGATGATATTTCTTTGGCAAAGGAAGTTATAATGGGCGTGAGGGTGCCAACTTCATATGAGTCTTCACTGCGACACTACTTCACCGTGGATGACCATTTTTCGAGGTTGAAATCGCATGAACATTTGAATCTTCTAAGAGTACGTATATTAATGCCATGAAAAGAATATATGATTTTATTATTTGTTATATTAAAAATAAATTTTATCCCAATATGCAGGGATCATAAAACATAACTAATTTTGTATATTATTGCACGTGTTTATAACTTTTCAGTGTCATTATCCTTTTCTTGTGCGTGGGTGTGTGAAAAATGAATTCCCTCAAGACCTAGGACGTGCCATATCTAAATTATCTGCATTTGTAGGTTGGATCACGTCAAAGGAGATTCATGTGGCTAGCATTCCACGGCGGCGTCAAGAGATAGTTGAGATTGTTTGTATGTTTGAGAAGGAACTGTCGACGAGTTTCATGGACTTACAGGTTCATCCTCTAATCCACCTAGTAGATGAGGTTGAATTAGTTAGGGTGGTTTCTTGTCGTTGGATGTTCTTTTTAGAGAGGTATATGAAGAAATTGAAAGGTTTTGTTTGATAAAGGGCAAAACCCAAGGGGTATATAGCAAAGGGGTACATATCGTATGAGTCTTTCTATTATGCCAGTGAGTAAAACAAGTATATTGACAATAGACAAGCTGCGGTGATTTGGGATGATGAAAGGGATGAAGACAAAAGAGAAGGAGAGTTGCTCCAAACGAGTGGAAAAAAACGTTTGATAAAGAGTAAGAAACTTATAATTTTTCAAATTTACAAAAAGTAATTAATATTCATGTTGAACTTCAATATAATGTATATTTTGATCTCTAAGTACTATATAATGTTGGTTTGATTTCATCAGCGAATGCAGAAATTGAAGCAATCAATAAATTTGTTCTTTACAATTCTGAAGTGACACAACCGTGGGTCTCATTATACGAACAAAAGAGGATGAAATGGGATAGTGACAGGAAATAATTCAGACGGTTGAATGGTAGAAGTGTACCTTATCCTAATCATTTAAATAAAATATGCCAAAAATATGCCCCAACAGTTGGGTTGCTAACCAAATCAGAGAGAAATACGGTGCTACAGGTCATTACCCACGTGCTGAAGAGGATGTGCTAAACGTAGGGATTGGGTACATCAACTCGGTAAAAATATTTTTAATTTATATGTAAATTTGAAACTTATATTAAGACATCTACATTTCATATTTTAACTGTTGGATTATTATTTATAAGACACAGGACACTATGATTTTTCGAACTTTTTTATAATAGGTGCATTTGTTCCCCTCTATGTGGGTATATGGACACCATTTTCACACAATACTATGGAGTGGAAGTCAAATTTGATCAATCTATTCGATCTAGCCACCATGATCAAAACCTAGTATGAGGGACGTTAGGTTACGTCGGAAATATACAAGAGATCATTCAAGTGGATTTTTTTTCTTTCCAATGTGTTATTTTTAGGTGCAAGTGGTGGGAAACCTTTGATCGGAATAATGTAAAGGAAAATTGTGATAGTAAGCTTATATGTATCAACTCTAGAAATATGTGGAATGAAGCTAAGGAGCCCTATGTTTTCCATAAACACTACAACCAGGTGTTTTTTAACCCAGATGTGTTGGATAGGGATTGGTGGTTCGTATTGACACATGACCCTAGATCAAAACATGTTTTTGAGAACAATAGTGTTATCGTGCCATGCGAGCTAGAAGATAATGAGGGTGATCATCAGAACTAAGAGTGATATGGTACATGTGTTATTTCATCAATATTTATACTTTTTAAGATGGGTTTTTCGAAACATTACAAAAAGTATTTTAAATTAATTGGTAATTTTCATTGTGTTAATGTTAAAATCAATAATTCACTTGATAATTTGCAATTATGTTGATCTCAAAAACAATGGCGTACTGTATTGATTAATTTTTTTTTTTGTATCTAAGATCATAATAAAATAATGATAATTCTAAAGTACAGGGATTTATTTGCATTATTTTCTAAACTTTATTATTTTACAATAAATCATATTATTCTAGATTTATTATTTTACAATTATTTAAAATTTACAAATTTACAAATTTACAAATTTTAATAAATTCATTTCACATTAATACAATTAAAATTTTACAAATATTTTACATACAATTACAATTATAATTATAATTACAATTACAATTACAATGACAATTTTACAATTTCACATACAATTACAATTACAATTTTAGAATTTTACATATATACAATTACAATTTTACAAATTAAAAAATTACAGTTACAATTACAATTTTACAAATTTACATATATACCATTAAAATCACAATTTTAGAATTTTACATACAATTAGAATTACAAATATTACAATTTTACAATATCATGATCATTTAGTATTAAATTAATTAATAAACATCATGTTCATGATAACCATTGTACAAACATCATATTTGACTAAAAAACACATTCAAAATCGTTAACTGCATCATCGTGATCATGATCATATAACAAAACACAATTAACATTATATATTAACACCATCACAACACACACACATCAAATATACATCTCATGTCAAATAACTCATGCTATCACATACACATCTATCTGCAAGCTGCACATTAAATGATAATATCTAACATGACCTAAAAACATACACATCATGATGATCACCAACATGTAAATTAAGTACAACTGCAACATGAACATAAAATACATGGACCATATATATATAGCTGAATAATGTTAAAAACATACAAATTTAATATAAATGTCATGGATCAGCTGGTGGTAGTACAACATCAATATCAGTACTAGTGGAGGCCTACTCATGAGTCAATGGTGCCTTCTCATGATCATGAGTACTAATGGGTGCTGCAGGCTGCTGACTAGACATGGCCGATGGTCCACCCTCATCTCCATGATGACTACTGCTAGATGCTAGTGGATGCTCATTGTCATCTGGCATGGCGCGAGGTGAACGATCATGAGATGATGTTACGTTGCACCACGCAGACTGTCCGTCACGTGTTGCGGCTCGATCGTAACGTGCAACAGTCCTCGTTAGTCGCGTAAAATTTTTCGTAACTCCTACGACATGCCGCATCAGGCTGTACATGTCATGCGGCATGCCTCTCCACATCCATAATAGCCTATCATCGGCCTCTATGTCTCTATAATGAGAAAGCCTAATGCCCGCCTCAACAATCAATGCAATGAGTTGGTTGCCCAACTCCATCCTGTATCTAGCATCATTAAGTCGACCACGCACTGGCGCACTACCAGGAGCAGGTCTCTCTGCAGCAGCCTCCTGATGATCCTCGGCATCTGGCATGCCCTCATCGTCATCAAGATCCACACTTGGATCATGTGTTGGTGCCAAAATCTCCTCGCCATCAAAAGAGCCAATGTCTGCAAAATATATGCAAATACACAACAATAATTAGACAATTTCATTACACAATTTAATAAAAAAAAGTTAAAGAACATGTTAGAATAAATTTAAATAAAACAGTAATATTACCTCTATCATTTTGTGGCTCATCAGCTGTGAAGAGGATGTTGGCACACCCTCGCCAATCCAAACCTTCATAAGGACAGGGGACCATAATGAAGGGATTCCCATCAACACTGGCTAGCAAATACAGTGCATCATGTGATATCCTCGCTGGAAATAGAGTCTCCCCCCTCTTGGGCATCACCTGCCCCCACATGTGCATACGTGCCTCAGTAATCGGCCTACGAGGTAACCGAAGAAAAGTAGGCCTCATCTCTGAAAACCTCTCAAAAAATAAACAAAAAATATCTGAAGAAAAAGGTAAGTTGACCCTCCCTTGTGCATGAGCACAACATCTATCTAATGTTGTATAGAATTGCTGCAAAAAAATGGCAGACCACATGATAAGTCGTGGCTGTTGTACTAAAGAATAAACATAATATAAAAGTGAGCAAATAATGTGTTGCCCATCACATGTGTTGTGCCAAATGGTCGAACTGATAAGTGAGAGACACTGGACCTCTTCACGACCAAATGCACCAATACATAACTGCCCTCCAACGACCACAAAATCTGCAGGAGACAATACATTTTCTCCAATGTATCTCTGGGAGTAAACTAACTGACTCCCTGCTACATAGCCAGCTAAAACCTCAGGGAACGAGGGAAAATCCACCCCTCTCCTCGATAGCCCTGTAATGAAATATATATCCTCCTCAGTGGGCGTGTACCACTGGTTGATACCAACCCAGAAAGCCTATTGCTAGGCATTCCACCTTTGGATAAGATGTCTCAAAAACAAACTATGGACCTTTAGGGAAGTAGCCTCCTCATAGAACTTGAGAAGGCCTACCTGCCTTAGGAGCCCCTGCATCACTGCTGCAATATGGTGAGGGAATGCATCTCTCTCCCTCTCTCGTGCCTCCCACAAGCGAACCATGTTATACTGTTCCACCTGTTTTTGTTGTTGTTGCCCCTCTTCTCTCCTTTCCCGTCTCTGAATGACTGACATATTAAACAAATTTTTTTTATTAAATGAGACATGTATTTTGAAATATACGTACATAAATATCTTTTGAAAAATAAATAAAACAACAGTCGGTTCACCAAAAACACAGTCACACACTGGGTCCAGTGTGTCGTTCAACAGAGCGCACTGGGGACGGTGCATCTAATCATATTCAGCGCACCAGGTGCGGTGCTCCAGAAAATATTTTTAGCGCACCGTTGAATACGTGTGGTATCAGGAGGGTGGTGCGCTGACTAGAGTATACGCCCCAGGGCGTATATCTAAATCAACACACCTCCCTCCTGACACCGTACCTAGTTGTCGGTGCGGTATTTTAAAAGGCCGCACCATTGACGTAGGCCAAATACGGTAAGTCGTGCGCTGACAAAAATAGCCATCCCGAGGTGGTTATTTCAGTCAATGCACCACATCACCACTATTCAACGAGGTCAACGGTGCAGCTACGTAACCGACCACACTGCTCTTTTTTAAAAAAATTAAAATAACATGGTGCACCTTTGGTACCACCCCGGAACTGGTGCGGATACCCTTCTCACTGGTTTACCAGGCCGAACTATTGACAATGTTGAATTGTGGTATACGATGCGCTGACAACATTATGCACCCCTAGGCAGATAATTTTGTCAATGCACCAAGTTGCCACGATCCCACATTGTCAACGGTGCGACCTGGTAAACGACTGCACCGCACTTTTTAAATTTTTTTAAAATAACATGGTGCGCCTATCGGTACCTCCCCAGAACCAGTGCAGATACCGTTAGCACCAATTGCGATGCGGCTTGTAAATTTACCGGCAGCACCGCAAACTGGTGCGAGCCGAACGGCTTGAGCGCATCGCGCGACAATTTTTTTTTCTTTTTAATGGTTAATTTTAAGGTTGTTTGAAATTTTAATCCGCTAAAAGGCTTAATTATGGAAAAAAAGAAAAATACCTGTACATTTACCCATCGAGGAGGCATATTGGCTATAAAATTTGCAAAAGAAAATTTGTCCATCGTTTTACAAAATTCAAGCTCAAGATTGGTGGGCAATGCACAGTAGAAGTGCGCGCAATGAGTGCAATGGGAGCACAGATGTCAGGGAGGCTCAAACAAGGATAACTTGCACCGGTGCTTGAGAGCTCTGTAGCACTAAAAAAAGTGAAAAATGCGATTTTTTGGCTGTAATTTTTTTTTATTTAACCTTGGTCTGGTGCGCATGGTTTTTACAAGCGTACTGGTGCATTTACACTATGCTGCCCCAGGCAGTTTCTATTTTCGTGCGCTTTTTATGAGGTACCGATGCAGCATAGTAGTAACACACTAGTTCTCTACAGTAATATGATGCACTGGGCACGGTGTCCGGTTAGCCAATGTTTTGTGCGGTCTTTTTGCGGTAATTTTTTTTTATTTAACCTCGTTCCAGTGCATGGGGTTTATGGGTTCCCCGCTGTGTTTCTGTGATTCCGCCCCAGGCGCTTTTTGTTTTTGCGCGCTTTTTATGAGGCACCAGTTCTTAAGAGTTGTCACGCACCAGTGTGATTCCATAATAGAATGCACCGAGCAGGCGTGTACGGAGCGCACGGTTTCTGGTGTGCCAATGTTTTATGCAGTTTTTTGGTCATAATTTTGTTTTTATTTAACCCTCTGCTAGTGCGCAGGGTTTATGGGCACCCCAGTGCGTTTGCTTTATTTCACACTAGGTGGTTTCTGTTTTCGCGCACTTTTTCTAAAGCACCGATGCCGAAGAGCTGTAAGACACCGATGCTATACAATAATATGATGCACCAGGCAGGTGTGTAAGGAGCGCACGGTGTCCGGTGTACCAATGTTTTGTGTGGCATTTTGGCCGTAATTTTTTATTTATTTAACCTTGTGCCGGTGCACGGGGTTTTAAGGGTGACCCGGGCAGTTTCGGTTTTCGCACGCTTTTTATGAGGCACCGATGTGGAAGTTATGTAAATAACCAGTGTGCTACATAAATACAACGCACCATGTGGGTGTGTATGGAGAACACGGTGTCCGATGTGCCAATTTTTTGGCCACACCGATGCTTTCTCGTGTTGAACACACTGGTGCATTTTACGGTGATAAGAGTACCGAACGAAATACATCCGCTAAAACCTCTGCCCGCCAACCTCCTCTAGGAATCTCCACTAGAAATGGATGTCTGGGGTATTTTTATAAGGGGTTCCTCAAAAACATATGCTAGAGGGTCTTTACCTTGTAGTGATACTAATTTCATGAGGCAACCCAAAATGATGCTTCCCAACATCCAATGGATGCTATCCTTAGAAAAACTATTTCATCCTTACCAAAATCACAGTGTGTTGTGGTTACAAAAATTAAATCATGCCACCCCTATACTTGATGGCTTCCATTTCTTATATTTCCCAAAATTACTGAGTTGACCACCTAACCAAATTATGGTGGACTGCCCAAGATTGGATGATTAGGAGGTGCCTGAATGTTTCCATATGCTTGACTCCAATTTTCTCCTTGTAGCCATGGTGGGACTGATTAGCCAAGTGTCTACTTGTGTTACTAACCTCAGCACTGGCTACATCTTTCATATAAACACAGTTAGGATTCAAACCTGCAATGGTAGGGGTATAAGAGGTGGGCCTAACCCCTGCCTGATTACTGCGAACATATATGTTAATCAGGTCTTGGAATGATGACGTCTGCTCTGCAATGTGGTCCAGTGTGTTAGACATCAACCTATTCGCCTCAAACTGGCTTGAACCATGTTCTTCCCTACTTGTCACCCCTCCTCCTTTTTCCAACTCTTGTTGAACCTTTCTTGCCTCTCTCTCTTGCCTTTCCAATTTCTTTTAATTTTCCTTATCTTCCCTTTCTTTTTGTCTTTCCAACCTTTTCTTTTCTCGAGCTTTTGCTATTGCAATCCTTTCCAGGGAAATATTTGAGCTACAGTGGATTTAAGTTGTATAAGCTCTAATCCATGTCCCAATTGGGCCATCTCCTTACACCACTCGACCATCTCATCCTCCTCCTATTTATTCATAATTGTAACATTCCCTATACGCTTTGTATTAGTCAACCCATTTATCCAATAATGTATGTTAGATGTAGAAATACCACGTTTTTTTGCAGATGAATGGATTGAATATCCCTTAAACTCTATGTCATAAATTGCAACGAGCATGTCTTGCTTTGTCCAACCTCTGATGGCACTATTTTTCTTTGTTGAACTTGCACCTTGCACTGTGGTTGAAGGTGGCTTTGTGGCTGACAGTGGGCTGGGATGATCTGCTACCACAGGGTCCTTTCAACGACATTGCTGGGAGCATTGGGAGCATCGACATCCTCATCTGATGAGCTGCTCCGCAGCTGGACCCCCCTTGTCCCTCGCCTCATGTTCCTTATCCGATCTGAAATAGAAACTCTTGGCATGGCTCTAACAACCTGCATATTTATCACGAAATTCTGATTTAAAATTGTATTTGAGTACAACATGAGTAAGAAATTTGATAAGAATTACAACACAATTGTAGAGAGTAAACTATATTTATGTATGAATTCCAATATTAGCATGAGAAAGATAAGTAAGACATATTGATTGTTAACAACATGAAATCTTCTGTTATTTGGTGTGAAATCTTGCATTTGTGTAGTCAATTTGGTATTTTACTCAAAAGAGTGCAGGTTGCATCTAAGTGTATATTGTGTTATCAACAAGGATTTTATCTTAATGATAAAACCAAACCTAGTAATCCATTCATACCAATGAATAATTTTGTGAATTAATTGACATTGAAGTCGAACAGACCTGGTTTACCTGAACAATTGAATTTGGATTACATTATTACTCTGAATTATTGAATGATTTTCAGTATATTGTATTTCAATTATGTATGACTTCTAATATCAACATGAGTAAGATAAGTGATACCTATTGAATATTAAAAACATGGCTATTAGCTAACATGGTTGTAAGAAACATGGCTGTAAGTTAACATGATATCTTATATTGTTAACATGGCTATAAGAAACATACTTTTTGCCTTCATTAAGACAAGTTGGGTGACTTTGTTAAATTCCATCTATTAGGGGCAAGGGTTGAATAGAGGTATTGACTTGGCAAGAAAAACTAGCTAGATAGGACATTCAATAGGACATTCATAGTTCTTGGATAAGTTCATGTTGAAGCCTTTGTACTAGTGTAGAGGTATTGACTAACAGGACATTCATAGTTTCTGGTTAAGTGTATTAACTTTTCAAGATGAATTCCTTTCATGTTCAAGCAGTCCCAAGCAAATTCACCATATTGATTTTGAATAATTTCTACCACATGTTTTTGTTGTTCTATACTTAAGTATATACCTATGTAGAGTAATTTTCCAGGGCTAATTTCAACAAGTTGAGCGCACAATTCCTTGTTTCCACCTATGGCTGCAATAGTGAATGATGAAAAAATAGCAAGATAGAAGGTTTCCTTAAACTTGGGGCTAAAATCATAATTGTAAGGGCTATTTTTTTCCACGCATAAGTGAATAAGGGAATTTTATCTTTAAATCTTCTCCAAGTAACATTGTTTTTGTTTTTATTTGTTAATATTCTTAATGATTTGATTTTTTTGATCATGTAGTGAGAGGAATGGAAATACTTGGCCTGGGAAATTCACAAAGCCATGAACCCCTTATTCTGTACTTAAGTATGTACCTATGTAGAGTATTTTTCCAAGGCTAATTTCAACAAGTTGAGCACATAGTTCCTTGTTTCCCCCTATGGCTTCAATAGTGAATGATGCAAAAATAACAGGATAGAAGGTTTCCTAAAAATTAGGGTTAAAGGAATAATTTTAAGGGCTATAATTCCTACCATTAAAAATTATTTTTAGGTGTCTATGCTTATTGTTTTCCATAGACAAGTGAATAAGGGAATTTTAACCTTAAATATCCTCCAAGTAACATTTTTTTTTTTTTTTTTGTTAATATTCTTAATGATTTTATTTGGTTGATCATGTAGTGAGAGGAATGGCAACACTTGGCCTGGGCAGTTCACAGAGCCATGAAACCCTTGTTCTATACTTCAGTATGTACCTATGTAGAGTATTTTTCCAAGGCTAATTTCAACAATTTGAGTGCACAACTCCTTGTTCCCACCTATGGCTGCAATAGTGAATGATGCAAAAATAGTAGGATAGAAGGTTTCCTGAAACTTAGGGCTAAAAGTATAATTATAACCACTAAAATAAACATGGTATTCAATTCATCTTATGTTAAATAAAAATTGTTGCAAGACATGTTATTTTGTTTGCTCTTGATATCCCCTTGATTTTTCTAAGGTTAACAGAGGGAGCATACATTCTTCCTCTCCATAATAGTTCTCCAACCAAAGAGGGACTTCATTTACTAGTTGAGCAGGTGGAAAAATTTCTAATTTTTGGATATGAGATCCATTAGAGATGGTCATTTCTCCATTCTTGCAACCAATGAGAGCATGAACAATAGCTAACCAGGGTCGGCATAAAACTATTGGGTGCCTGAGTTTAGTGGTTTTGAGGGATATTACTATGAAACCTATCGGATATTCCCAAGAGGCCATAATTACAACCACATCTTCCAGGACTCCAATGGGCTTGAAAATACAGTTTTCTGCCAATTCCAACATAATAGGTGTGGAGCTTACCTGGTTTAGTTGTAACATGGTCATGGTATCAACGGTAATTGCATTAATGGTTGCTTCCAAATCTACTAGAGTATCAGGAAGAAAGGTCCCATTGATTCCTAAAGTTACCAATGGATTCCCTATTGACTTATTGTATTGTAAATGGAATTCTAAGAGTGTTTGCATGAGCTCTGTTTTATTGTGATATGCTCATAATACCTTTCTTTCCATAACTTCTGAAAGTGAACATGGAGGGGCAGAAGGGAAGGATACCGTGGGTCACCCATCTTTAGAAAGGGACTAAAGGAACAAACCTCATCTAATAAATACGCAACCATGTTCAATTTGGGCAATTTTGGAACTATACTTCTAGGAACACTTGCAAATGTAGGAACACAAGGAGGAATTCAAACTACTAGTTCTCCAACTGGATATGAAACCGGAACAACTACAACTGCTGAATCAACTGGAACTGTCTATGCTTGCTTTGTTGCTTTCTCCGTTGTTGGTGCTGCTCCTTAAACTCTTAGTGTTGGAACCAGGGCTCTTGCCTTTGCTATTGGTTTAGGTTATACTAATGAAACTAGGTCAACTGTTTAGGAACACTTGTAGCTGAAACTTGACTTCTAAGGACTTCATTTGATGTTGAAACTAATCTTATAGGAACATAAGGTAATGCACACTATAAAGTAGGAATGCGTACGAATGCTCATAATCCTTCTATTCAAACCTTAATTAGAACTTCCTAACAAAGACAAGTCTTAGAAAGAGAAGTTGAAACATGTCTTAGAAACAAAAGCTGAAACAAAGACAATTACATAAAGAAAGTTTTTAAATTGAGCAGCATCCTAATTTCTGGATGAGTGTAGTCTGTGTCCATCTATCTATTTATCCGTGGAATTATGATCTCTTCCTTTGTTGTCAACACTTCAGCTTTTTACACTGTTTCTAGCTTTCTCTTGCATGGTTTTGGGATTTCCTTGATTTATTTGTCTAGGCTGCGAGGATAGAAGCCATAAAGTTACTGAAATGATCTCCAAGAAGAAGATACTAGCAGGTATAGGATCTATAGCTTATAAGCTTAACATGGTTTGTCAACTAAAATAATGATAAAGTACTCAATATAATATCATTATTCAACAAAAACAAAAAACCTGTATGTCTCTAGCAATCGATGAAGAGAATCAATGTAACACTGTGCACACACTCTATTTGGAATGTAACACTAAGCACACACTTTGTCTGTTTGTGTCTAGCATCTGATGAATATAATGAATGTAACACTTTCTGAACACTTCGATTGTATGCATGCAAAATGAATGGAACACTGTCTGAAAATGATTGTATGTCTGCAAAATGAATGGAACATTGTCTGAAAAGTTTGATTGTATGTGAAAACTCTAATTGTATGTCAGTAGCAGCTGATGAGTATAATGAATGCTTCAAATGCAGTAAGGGCTGATGTTTTATAGTTTTATGATCTAGATAAGATTGACATGGATTGCCATCTCCCAAATTCAAATATGTGTTTTGGATTGATTTGTACATGATCTAATGGCTGATAAGCTTTCATGGTTGATCCTTGTGCTTTCTTGAATTTGATTCCTGAATTGAAATGCTTTCCTGAATTTAATTCCTAAATTGAAAGGGTTGTTGTGTTTAGTTCTTGAATTGAAAGGTTGGGTGAACTATTTCCTAAATTGAATGGTGTCATTTAATGTCTTCAGTAGGTTGAATGGTTAAACAGACATGTACATATTTCTGACAGACATTTCGCCTATTCTTGTGCAGGTGTTACTCAGTTCTTGAGCAGATGTTACCCAACAATGGGATGTGTTGCCCCAATGCAAAATCAGTGGGTGACTGTTTGATGGGATAGTTGTACTTTTGGATGGAAAGCATTGTAATGTTTTGTAGTGAATTTTGACTTAGTTGGTAATTCAGAACTGGAGGTACTTGAGACAATAGGTCTTGTCAACTTGTGATGTTAAGGCTTGGTGTTTGACAGTTGTTGGTCCAATCAAAATCTGGCCCCATTTTGGACATATTTATATAACTTATATAACTTAATATAAAGTATTTATGTGCATATTTTAGTGAGTTCATGATTTTTTTTATGGATGTGTGGGATCAGTACTATAACTACTATTGGTCCTTGCAAAACAATAAAAGCCTCTCCCCTACCACACCCTGCACAGCATAACACACCCACTAAAACTTATGCTTTCTTGACCAACCGACAACAGAATTTGTTACAAATTCTCCACTATGTAACTAGTTCTCCAACGTGTTGACCAACTATTTCACCCTGCGACTTTCACTGCATAACACATCTACAAAAGATTCTAATCTACCAAAATACTGTCCACCGTGTTGCGAGTCGAGACACGTCCGTAGCAGAATGTCGAACAAATTATCCATTGTGTTTGCCAATGTGCTAGGTGTCGCTTTTCCAACACGATCTTCATTCGATATGCATGATGTGAATTAATGTCGAATAAATAATTAGCTTGCCATTGGGCAGTAAATACAACTGAATTACATCGTAAATTCTAGATTGCATATTTCTAAAGTTAAATTTAATTATGCTAGATTGGATATGCTCACCATTGAATTTACTCCAAGTAACATGCCAATTATTTTTTAAAATATGTATGCACCATTTTAAATAAAATAGTGACTTAATGTAAACTTTCAAATGAATCTCCACATTTTATCTATCTAATTCCACTCGCTTGTTGATGTGTTACATTTATTTTTTATTTTTTCAATATGACAATTGGTATGATATATAATATTTTGTCATATTTGGTATGATATATAATATTTAAATTTAATTTTTTTAGTTTTTTTTTTAAATGTTATATTTTTTATATGAAAAATTAAAGTAATTAATTATTAGTTGAAATAAAGTTATAATTACATTACACGTTTATTAATAAGATTTATTTTAAATGTATTGTTTAATGACAATTTTAAGAAGTATATGGGCTAAGCTTGATGGAATATGAATGGAATATGGTTAGGTTGTCTTTTTTTTTCATATTAAAATGATTATAAAATATAAAATGATTATAGTATTGATTTTTAATATTTTTTTATTATTTGAAAGTAATTTTTTATTATTTGAGAGTAATTTTTAATTTTTTTAATTATTTGGTCTATTATTAATTATAAATAGTATTTTTTTAATACAATACACATTTGGTAGATGGTGCATATATATATATATATATATATATATATATATATATATATATATTTATGTATATCAATCATTGGTAGATGGTGAATATAGATTTTTTTAGCTATATCAATCATATTGATAAATGTAATTGTAAATCTATTTCATATATTATATTTATTTGTGTATATCAATCACATTAATAAATATAATTGTGCTAATATTTATTATAAAATAATATTTACCAATATTTAACAATATAAACACCTTAATTAATTTAATATAATCTAATTATGCCGATAGGCATTCTATTGTGGGGTTTTTGTTTGTGACACTGTTGGGATTCGTCGTCCTCAACAAGTGTCCCCGAAATCTCAACAGTGCCCTGTACAAGCTTGCTTTTCATCAAAATTGAATACCCAACTTCCCCATACAATCTTGATTTTTATTAAAATTGAATACCCAACTTTCAAAAGAAGTTTCAATACCCAATCCCCATACAAGCTTGCTTTTCATTAAAATTGAATACCCAACTTTCAAAAGCAGATTCAATACCCAAATTTTCCCTTGGGAACTCGAACCTGAACCTTGTCCCAGGTTCCTAGCCGCTGTGTTTCCATCTCCGCATATTCCTTGAGGGCTTGAATCTCTTCTTCAATCCATTTTGCCATGGCCTCAGCTTCTCCTTTCTTTCTGCATGTAACCTCTTTCTGTATGTAACCGACTGGGACTCTTTCTGTATGTAACCAACTGGGAGATTCCTGCAAGGTGAGCATCCGAATGAATTGCAAAAGTGTTGGCATCCCTGCAACGCCCACCATCCAACGCCCTCCTTCTAGCACCAGGTTGCAACGCCTAGCATCCAACGCCCTCCTTCTAGTGCCAAGATCCCGGTGCCTAACCGAGATTAATTAAGATAATAGATAATATAAGAACTCGTCGCTGGTAATTAGGAATCCATTAGTAATAAATAACTCTCCTCAGGCGATGACTCTAAAATATACAACGATGACTCTAAGATTGTAATATCCCCAACCGTTTAACCGGTTGGATCAAATCACAATAGTAGAAGACTAATAAATAAAGAAGTGAATATGCGGCATTGGCCCATGGTTTTCCCTTTTTGGTTGTTTTGACCCCAGTTATTTGCCCATGGTTTTTCCTTTTGGTTGTTTTGACCCCAGGTATTTGCCCATGGTTTTTCTAAGTAGCCCGTCTATAAAAAGAGGAGGAATGAGAGCAACTGATGGAAAAACAAATTGGGATCTTTCTTTGTGATATTTTTTAGGGCTCAGGCGATTTTTCAAGAGAGTATTTCAGGTGAGATCCTTAGGCTTTCTTCGGTGGGATTCGATCTCACTCTAGTAAGCAAACCCAACTTTGGTGGTTTCTCTTATCACCCTAGCTGGTCTAGTTTATTTTATTTCTTCAGTAAAGAGAGAATTGTGCATCATTTATCTGCTAGATCGAAGATACAGATCTGAGGTTTTCTTTGCAGGGTTTTCTGGATGCATCTATGAAAAGGAGAGTTGGCCTTGTATGCGGATGGTGAAAGCAGCGTTTTGAATTGGGCTTGGTTGGGTGAGCGGTCGTTGCATCCTGTCTCAGCTCACCGTTTGAGGTTGTTAGTGGCTGCAAGATCAACCTCCGCATTCTGGCTGTACAACACCTTGTCCAGTCAAAGGGATTGCACACCAGAGCACTGATCCATCTGTTCCCCTGGATGCATATCGATTTGGACATAGACCTTGCTAGTGGTCATTCAATCATTCAAAAACCACTAGGAAGGTGCAACCTCCATGGCTGCAATGCAATTCTCTGGTTGTGTGGCCTACACAGCTGCAACGTAATTTTCTGTGTTAATATCGTGCCAAGCTCATGATTCCACTTTACTGTGTGATTTCCCCCCCTTCACGCATGGTCAAACTGCCTTGGGCTGAATAGTAATAAAGTGTTCTCTTGAATTCCATTTATGTGTATTTAAATGGAGGTTCATAACACATCGTATGCACCTTTATGCTTATGGAGTTTATGGATATTTTAATCATGCACCTTTATGGATTTTATGGATATGGGTATTATAATCAAGTTTATGCTCATATTATTTTATGACATTCTTTCCATATATTAAGAAGTACGTTACTCTAGTTTGCCATTTTATCAAGCATCATTACAAAAGGGTGTCATTTCTTTACTGAAGCATATTACAGTGGTATCAGAGCCTCATCATGGCCAGCTGTGGGATGACAAGAAAGGATAAACAAAAGGGTATTACTGTTAATTGGGAAGGAAAAAGGGCTAGGAGTCAAGTGAAAAACGAAGGGGAAGAAAGACCAATGGGTGATCACGAAAATACCAAACTTGAAGATGCTTTACAAAGGATCGCTGACACTCAAGACACCATCATAGAACTCCTTAAACCACAGATCGGGCAACCTAATGTGCAAAGCAATAATGGGGAAGGAGGTTCCCATTCAAGTGGGGATGGTCCACCGCAGACATATATCAATTTTCGTAGCAACGACCCATGACATGAACACGTCAACACTCAGAGCAGCCCTTTTAGTTGGCCAACCATGCCTCCATTTTTGGATGACTCCTCCAGGGAGCAAGACTTCCCTTCACCTATTGCAGAGACAGTTACCGCCTGGATGAAAGAATATGATACATTGCCTCCCAACGTGAAAGCGACCCTGAGCCTTAATGACTTTTACTACATGAGGAGCAAACAACAAAGGAAGGCAACCACATATGGGGGCCATCAGTCAAACGTATATTTGCAGAAGGTTGTGGGAAAGGTAAATCTTCCTTATTTTGATGGATCGTCGAAGTGTTTAGCACGGTCATGGGTACAGAAACTGGATACATATTTCCAGCTCAATCCCATGCGGGAGAAGGATACCATCAAATACGCCACACTTCATCTTGATGGAGAAGCACATGAATGGTGGCAACATGGTATGACCACTCTGGGACATGCCAGCATCATCTCTTATACATAATTCACATAGAGGTTAATAGAAATATTTGATAGGAAGGATCCTGAGATATACTTCTGTGAGCTAACCCAGCTTTGACAGACAGGGAACCTTGAATCTTATGTTACAGAATTCCAGAGGCTTGTAGTAATGGTCAATGACCTCTCCATGACCTGATTAGTCATGTTATTTATAGAAGGATTGTCAGAACCCCTACAAGGTTGGGTTAGGGCCTACCAACCCACCACCTTGCAATATGCAATTAACTGTGCAAGGGATATGCAGGATGTAGTACCCAAGAATAGATTCCTACCTAAATTGTCTATTCCTCAAACAGGGAAGGAAGTCAAGAAGCAACAACAAGAACCATTTGGTAAGGGGAAGCTAGATGATGAGACCAGAAAATATCTCAGAAGGAGAAGGCTATGCTTCTCTTGTCAAGAACCTTGGGCACCGGGACATAGGTGTACTAAAGGGAAGGCCCACTATATTGAAGTATTTTCTGAAAGTGAAGATGAGGAAGAGAATCCAGAGCTCGATCAAGGGGAATCACAAGGCATGGGAGCAATACAGGAGGAAGTCCAGGAAGGAGTCATTGCCTCTCTCACAGGGGTCCCAAGATATCACACCCTCCGGGTTAGGGGCACCATACAAGGACAAAAGGTTACTGTGCTAATTGATGGTGGGGCCTCCCACAACTTCATTGACGTAGAATTCGTAGCCAGAAGGGGACTAGCCACTGAAGAATTTGAAGGCTTTACAGTTTTTATTCCTGGAAAGAAAGAGCACAACCGCATGTCTTGCACTAAGATAGTTCCTAACATGAGCCTAACAATGGGAAACTACAAAGTTACAGATAACTTCTTTGCCGTAGACTGCCCAGACTCTCATGTAGTATTGGGGGTACAATGGCTATATTCTATCGAAACTCATACAGTAAACTACCAAGACTTGGAACTTGCATTCATAGGACCAGATGGTAAAAAGGTGAAGTTGAGAGGAATGCATGCATATCCTCCCAAGGTTGTGACATCCAATCGGATGGAGGTAGACCTCCGACATGGGGATATTGTATGGGTAGTGGAGTGCCTAATCATGGAGAAGAAACCAGTGGAACAACACAAGGAGTACTCACCTGATATTATGGCACTATTGCAAAAATACCAGAAGGTCTTTGGAGATATTCCCCCTGGACGTCCACCTGATAGGGGATTTGAGCACATCATCGAACTAGAAGAAGGGGTCCAAGCTGTCATCACTACCCCTTATCGGCACCCCAAAGTGTACAAGGGTGAGATAGAAAAGGCAATAAAAGAATTGTTGGCATTAGGACACAATCGGCCGAGCTTGAGCCCCTTTGCTTCATCAGTAGTCTTGGTTAAGAAAAAGGATGGGTCCCTGAGGATGTGTATAGATTATCGAGCACTGAATAAGAAGACCATCAAAAATTGATATCCTATCCCCAGGATCGACGAATTAATGGATGAGTTAAAGGGAGCCAAATACTTCTCAAAAATTGACCTTCGCTCAGGGTATCACCAGATCAGGGTTCGTGACCAAGACATTCCAAAAACAGCTTTTAGATGCCACTATGGACATTATGAGTTCCTAGTGCTGCCTTTCGGGTTGACCAACGCCCCTGCAACATTTCAGTCGTGCATGAACCATATATTCAACAAGAAACTGCGTAAATTTGTTTTGGTCTTCTTCGACGACATCCTGATCTTTAGTGAAACATGGGAAGAGCATCTGCAGCACCTGGACGAGGTCTTGGGAATATTGGAGGCACAACAATTTTATGCCAAAATATCTAAATGTGAGTTTGGGATGACAAAAATTCTATATCTGGGTCACATCATCGAGGGCCAGGGTGTTAAGGTCCACCAAGAGAAGATTGAGGCCATTCTCAATTGGCCAACTCCCAAAAATGTAATAGAGTTAAGGATCTTCTTGGGTATTTTCACTTATTACAGAAGATTTGTAAAGGGATATTCACAACTAGCAGCCCCTCTTTCTGACTTGACAAAAAGAGGAGCCTTTGTATGGACAGAAACAACCCAGGAGACTTTGAGCGGATGAAGGAAGTCATGAGTTCATTTCCAGTTCTAGCCTTGCCAGACTTCTCTCAACCCTTTGTATTGGAGTGTGTCACTTCTGGGGAAGGAATTGGGGTTGTCCTAACACAGAACCATCATCCCATTGCTTTTGAGAGTAGAAAGTTGCGTAACTATGAACGCTCTTACTCCATTTATGACAAAGAAATGTTGGCTATTATGCGTGCATTGGCCAAGTTTCATCCATATCTAGTGGGGAATCAGTTCAAAGTCAAAACTGATCATAATAGTCTCAGATACTTCCTCGATCAGAAGGGATTAAATGAAAGGCAGCAAAAATGGGTCAGTAAGATCCAAGCCTATGATTTTGAGATTGAATATGTCAAAGGTAAAAACAATGCAGTTGCAGATGCCTTGTCAAGGAGACCAGCTACCTTCTCTCTCATAGATATTGTAGATGATTGGAAGTCCCATCTTTTGATGGAATACTCAAAAAATCAATCAGCTTGTGAGATCCTTGACGGACAATCATCAGACATCCGTTATAGAGTTTTCAATGATATTATCTATTATAAGGATTGAATCTATCTAGTACCTCAGTCTCAAATTAAGATGAAGATTCTACAAGCAGCCCATGACTCCCCTTTAGCTGGACATCCAGGCTTTCTGAAGACTTATAGGACCATCAGGGAAAGGTTCACATGGAAAGGACTCAAGAAGGACATTATCAAATATGTTCAAGAATGTGGTACCTGTCAAAGTAATAAGGTTGAACATACACACTCGGCAGGTTTATTACAACCACTACCTATTCCGGAACAAAAATGGGAGAGTATATCCATGGATTTCATTACAGGGCTACCTTTTTCACAAGGCAAAGATTGTATTTTTGTGGTGCTGGATCGTCTCACCAAGTACGCTCACTTCTTTGCAATCCCCTCCAAAAGTTCTGCATCTAAAATAGCAGAAATATTTTTCCAAGGGGTATTCCATCTACATGGTTTGCCCAAAACCTTTGTGAGTGACCGTGACAGTAGATTTATGGGAGCATTTTGGCAAGAATTATTTAGGTTGGCTAGAACATAACTCACTCCTAGTACCAGTTATCACCCGTAGATAGATGGACAGACAGAAGCAGTGAATAGATGGGTGGAAGGTTACTTACGAGATTATGTCACAGGACAACAACGAGCATGGACCAAGTGGTTGTACTTAGGAGAATACTGCTATAACACCACTTATCACATGTCCATAGGGATGTCACCTTTCCGAGCCTTATATGGATATGAGGCACTATCTTTTGCAGATACAATGTTTGGAGACAGTAGAGCACCTTTGGCAAAGGATTGGATCTAGGGTTGTCAGGATATTATGAGAGCCCTCAAAGACAATCTGCAAATGGCACAGAATAGACAAAAGTTATATGCAGATCGTCAAAGGATAGAGAGGAGTTTCGAAGTAGGAGATGTGGTTTATCTCTAGCTTCAGCCGTAGAGGCAGTCTACTTTGAAGCAAAAGGGGGCAGAAAAATTAAAGCCACGATTCTATGGGCCCTATCGAGTTGTCCAGAAAATAGGAGAAGTGGCATATGAGCTAGAGCTTCCCGCAGAGAGCAGAATTCATAACATCTTTCATGTCTCCTGTTTGAAGAAAGCATTAGGATCAAACATAAAATCATCACTAGAATTACCGCCATTAGATGAAGAGGGCCATCTTCAACTAGTTCCTGAGGACGTGTTGGAGGTTCGAGAAAGGAAGCTTCGAAGCAGAATCATCCGCGAATATTTGGTATGATGGAAAGATCTGCCCGTCGAGGATGCCACTTGGGAAGGAGAACACATATTGCAACATCCAACATTGAAATTGCTTGAGGGCAAGCAATTTTGGGTAGGGGGAACTGTAATATCCCCAACCGTTTAACCGGTTGGACCAAATCACAATAGTAGAAGACTAATAAATAAAGAAGTGAATAAGCGGAATTGGCCCATGGTTTTCCTTTTTTGGTTGTTTTGACCCCAGTTATTTGTCCATGGTTTTTCCTTTTGGTTGTTTTGACCCCAGGTATTTGCCCATGGTTTTTCTAAGTAGCCCGTCTATAAAAAGAGGAGGAATGAGAGCAACTGATGGAAAAACAAATTGGGATCTTTCTTTGTGATATTTTTGAGGGCTCAGGCGAGTTTTCAAGAGAGGATTTCAGGTGAGATCCTCAGGCTTTCTTCGGTGGGATTCGATCTCACTGTAGTAAGCAAACCCAACTTCGGTGGCTTCTCTGATCACCCTAACTGGTCTAGTTTATTTTATTTCTTCAGTAAAGAGAGAATTGTGCATCATTTATCTGCTAGATCGAAGATACAGATCTGAGGTTTTCTTTGCAGGGTTTTCTAGACGCATCTACGAGAAGGAGATTTGGCCTTGTATGCGAATGGTGAAAGCATCGTTTTGAATAGGGGTGAGCGATCGTTGCATCCTGTCTCAGCTCACCACTTGAGGTCGTTAGTGGCTGCAAGATCAACCTCCGCATTCTCCATTTACAACACCTTTTCCAGTCAAAGGGATTGCACACCTGAGAGCTGATCCATCTGTTCCCCTGAATGCATATCGATTTGGACACAGACCTTGCTGGTGTCCATTTAATCATTCAGAAACCACTGGGAAGGTGCAACCTCCACGGCTGCAACTCAATTCTCTGGTTGTGCGGCCTACACAGCTGCAACGTAATTTTCTGTGTTAATATCGTGCCAAGCTCACGATTCCACTTTACCGTGTGATTGCTCCCCCCTTCACGCATGGTCAAACTGCCTTGGGCTGAATAGTAATAAAGTGTTCTCTTGAAGTCCATTTATGTGTATTTAAATGGAGGTTCATAACACATAGTATGCACCTTTATGCTTATGGAGTTTATGGATATTTTAATCATGCACCTTTATGGATTTTATGGATATGGGTATTATAATCAAGTTTATGCTCATATTATTTTATGACATTCTTTCCATATATTAAGAAGTAGGTTACTCTAGTTTGCCATTTTATCAAGCATCATTACAAAAGGGTGTCATTTCTTTACTGAAGCATATTACAAAGATATACAACGGGGTAGTCAGGGAGGCCATGTCTTCGCCAACACCATTCTATCCACCAACACCTTTTGCTTCTTCTCATCTACAAGCAGATCTTATACATTTCTTTGCACTGTCGGATGTAGCACAGAAGATCTAACGGGAAGATCAGACTTAAATTTCAACATAGAGAATCGATACAATGTAATGATGTGCACACAAAAATGCTATGTAGTTAAACACTGCCTATTCTATCAGAAAATTAACAAAATTTCCAAACTTTCTCTAAAATATAAAAGAAATAAACTTACTCCATTGGCAATCACAAGTACTCCTGCAACTACAGGCGTAAGGGGCCAATCATTCGCAGGGTGGAGCAGGTGGGCAGGCTCTGCCACCGGACTTCCTCACACAGTTGCTCATACATTTTCCCAGAAGCATTCGCAGAGTCGTGTTCCCTTACCAATTCGTGCCTAGACCCACAATTCTTCACCTCGCGGGTTCACAGTCATGCAACCACGGTGACACTCCAGGTTTTTCGATTCAAGGTTTTCAAGCAGATTTCAGCAAGGTTCATTCAGGTAAATTACCCTTACCTGTTAATTCGTCTTGCTCATGGGTAGATACCTTATAAGCACTTCGTTCAGAGCACTGTTGAGATAATCGGGAGGTTCCAGATGACCTGTCAAGATAGGATGACACATGTTGTTCCACATGTCGACGATGCTTTGTTCGAACGTCCTCCGCCGTGTCGATGAGGCAGTCCATCAACCCAACGTAGCGCGTCACAGAGTCACAACCGCCATCACGCTTCACTATGTCGCCACGTGGGGCAGAGTCGCCGACGTTCGTGTCACTGAGTCGCCACGGGGGATGCCATTGTACTCGAAGGCAAACGTTCTGCGTCACTGAGTCGCCATGGGGGACGCCATTGAACTCGAAGGCATGCATGTTCCTAAAGAACACTTCAGTCTGTACTTGGGATATGGTGATCTGGAGGAGGTAGAGCGTGCTCGAGTATTTGTCGAATTGATATTTGAATTCAATGCCTCCCTTTATAAGAAGAAAATGCAGTTATTAGTTAATTCTATATCAAATTATTAGAAAGTAATTTGATGAAATTTTTTATGGTCAGTCTGAATTTATATCTTGAAAGAGAATTCCGAAGAATTTTACTTTTTTTGAAGGAGTTATCCGGAAATAATTTTTTTACTTTGCATAAGAGTGCGTTCTAGATGTTCTGTTTTGCAAATTTATTTATTTTATGAAAAGCATTTTCATGATTTATTTAATGAATATTTGATTTTAAATTTCAAAATAATTTTAAGAATATTCGTTAGAATCTTATGTTTTTGGAATTAAATAAAATTGTGATTGAGGATAAAAAAAAACCTAAATTATTTCCATACTTTGTAGTGTATATCTACACGCCCAAGATAGTGGAATCACAGATATATGGTGGTTTGGATTACAAATACAAGCTGAGGCTTAGTGGCACAAGTTCGACGAACGTGACTTGCAAATTTAAAATCAGAGAAATAACATATATACAGTCAGTCATTTAGAGGAGAAATAAACGTTTACGCTTCGTGACATTCAAGTTTTACCGCAATCGTAAAGAAAGGTTAGGCGTTTTAATTGTCACGTTGGTTGTTTTATGATAAATGTAAGAAATTGCTTGGGAAAATAGATAAAATATTTTGTATCTACACAATAAATAGTCAAGCGAAACGAAATATTTAGACTTACAACACTTAATATGTCCGCTTAAAATCGATCCTGACAAGGTACCTTTTTTAATTTTCAAGAGTAGGGTGGGTGCTGACAGATTAAAAAAAATAATAGATGGCATCTTCGGAAGTTAATACGAAAATTTTAACTAACTAACAATATGCTACAATGAGCATAGCACAGTTTATTTAAATTTCAAATTTTCCATATGTTTTGAGGTTTTCTGTTACTATTATTTTATTATATTTTTATGTCTAATTTATTTTATTTTATTTTTCTGACTGGCACAAATGATCTCTTAGTTAATATAGAATAATTTTAAATTTTATTTAAAATGAAAAGATGAATTTTATTCTAAATACCATTTGCAAAAATGTAAAAGTTTTTATAATCATTACTAAGTTACTATTAGTAAAATTACATACTTTTAATTAATATTTAATATTAATTTTACTTTAATTAATATTTAACATTAATTTTAGATATGAGACCAAATACAGTGCTTTATTATAGTTTGATCTTTTAAGCAAGTAATTTTTATTGCTAAATTTAAATTTATTGTTAATTTTTATTTATTAAAATAAATTTATTAATGAAAAATAATAAAATATATTTACAATTTGTATATAACTTTATCAAACAAAAAAAATCATAAAATTGAAAATTTTGATTATAATAAAATAATAATAAAATAAATGAGTATAATTTTATATTAAATTTAGGTTAATATGGGTTTTATTAAAATTCTCTCTCTCTCTCACACACACACACATATATATATTAGATTGCCAAAACTCTAAATGGTAAATAAAGTCAATCCTAGATTTTTTTTAAGATAGAAAAGTTAGTTAACAATACCACTTGAAATCATTATAGAAATATAGTGGTTATCAATGTGTCTTTTCTCATTTTGTCATGAGATGAAAAAAAAACATTTCTCCAAACCCCTCAAAATAAAGCCAATTTACATAATCAATCTAATTTAAATTAAAGTAAAAATCCTAAGTAATAAAGTGGAAAATAAAAAACAACTTTAAATGATAAAGTAATTATTGTCGATTCAGAATTATATTTGTGGCATAAATTAAATTATAAAATGTATAATCATAATATGAATAACGACTTTGTCACATAAGTTAAATTATATAATGCATAACATAAAATAAATAATTAATCCACACTATCGCTATGTGAGTGTCTTTGTTATCTTTGTGATGGTACACTTTAATGAAAAGAATTGTACATTAATATTGTCTTACTATCCCATATAATTAGTAATATTTATTTATTTTTGATCTATAAGCTGGTGAAAAAAAGAAAAACACATTCAATCAAGTTAAAAAACCCTCAGATTAATTAGTAATATTTATTTATTTATAATCTAAATTATAACTATGTGAAAAAACTAAAAACACATTTAATTCAATTAAAAATGAAAAATACACTACATTCATTTATCTTCCTATATTCCTATGGGTATATCTCTGCACCTTTTGGTGCAAATGCTATTTACCATATAAAACTGACTGAAAACTTAAAAAATTGAAAACCTCGTTGTAAAAAAAAAAACACCTCCCACTAGTACCCAACCCCGCAGTTGAACACAAATTTAAGCATCGCACAGTTAATCTTCTCTTCGTCACTGAAGTGATTTACTAGGTTAAAGTAGTCTGGAACTTTCTGCATAATTATTCATTAGGTGTAGTTTGGGATATAAATCTTCTCAAAAGTTTAGTAAATAAATCACGCTTCTTCCATTGCTGCTTTTTGTCACGGTTGCAGAGTACAGTCATTTCACATCCAGCTTCTATGATGGTATTTCTAGTTCTGAGCATGATAAGCAGTAGATTTTCTGCAAAGCTTGATGGCAGCAAGAAAGCACACCCAAGAATCTCCAAAAGCCAATGTAAGTGGAAGACCTGGGTTGTACATTTATAAATACAAATTTTAAACAAGCATAATTTATCTTCATCTATGAAGTGCGTGCTTGTTATTTCTACTGGCAGGGACAACTACTTAAGATAATTACAAGTAGTTAATTTGGTCACATGTACAATCTCAAACCCAAAACTCCGTCTCTCAACCCACTTGAAAACATGGACATAGAGTATTTATCAATAAATCCAATCCCCAAGGAGAGTAGGGCAGGAAAACACTGGATTCAGATGAGGCGTGCTTTGATGGAAGAGGAGTCGGTTTGTACCGAATATTAGAATTGCACTAATGTGAATGTGAGTTGAATTTCATTTTTGCTCTGTGAATGTGAGTTCGATTTCATTTTTGCTCTGGAGTTAGGCATTGTTTAAAAATCTTAAATTCGTTTAACATAATATATTTTTCGGTGTCTCCGCCATGTCGGAGATTCTATTTGTACCATACATAATGTCCTCAGTGGCTAGTTAATTGCTCTCAAGGTTTTGACCGTGTCCTCGAGGGTTTGGGCGTCTCCGAAACTAACCAGAACTTAGGAAGACTTGGATAGCCCCGGAACAATCACAACCATGAATTTCTGTTTTTCCAGATTTTGTAGAGCCATACCATGGAGGGGAAAAGGGTATTAATATGTGTTGAAGGCCTAACATGTATTAAAGACATGAAGCACTCCCTCTGAATATGAAGGTTTGTATATAAAAAGTAGCCATGGAAGATGCATGATAAATTTGCTAAACTTTTGAGAATATTTGTCCCAAAACTTCAATGAATGTGATGAAAGCATCAAAATACTAGCGTTTCAATGAATGATATGCGAAGTTTAAAATTATTTTAATAGAGTAAATCATTAAATTTAGAGATTTAATTCTTACTTGTTTTATGTATATTAATTGATGTTTCTTATTATTAAATGTATTTACTAATTAGTTGGATATGAAATATTTAGTCCAACTAAATTAGTTATTAAATTGATTTACTCAATTGAGATTGTGTAATTAAGACAGAATTTATATTTTCAACAAATGATTGATATATTTGTGTTATTTATAATATAATGTAAAGTAAGAAGTTTTGGCGTGCAATTTATTTTTCAATTACTAAGAGAAGATTACTTATGCAATGCTTAAATTTGTGTTTAATAATGCTGGGTAGTGAGAGTACTAATGTTAAGGTGTGGTTTACTCACACCACAAGTATTAGTGTTATGGTGTGGTTTACTCATACCATAAATATTTTTGGACATATTTCTTGTCGGAATCCAATGCTGAAATGTTTGAATCATTTTTTTTTTATCATAGAAATGGATTCATCACCATCAAGAATCCATAGGAAACTTAAAATGTTGAAATTTGACATCTATAACCAAGATTTTTCAAAATTTCTGCCTAATTTTATCATAACCTTGTGGCAATTTCCATTATCTTCCTGGATAAATTGTGGGCGTTTTAGACTACTTTTAGTGTTAACGTAAGTTTCTGTCTAATCTTTTTTTTTTCATTTTTTAAGAAAAAATGTTAAAATATGTTGCAGTATTTCTATTGTAAATTAAATTAAATTAATTAAAGTAGCTATATAAATTAAATATTGGTAAATTTTTATAAATATCTATCCATAATAAGTGTGAACATGAAATCAATTACTTCATAATACATCTCACATTTTATAAAATAAAAAATAAAATCATAAAACTAACTAAATTATTATTATTATTAGTATATATAAATATAACAGCATGATATTCTTATCCATAAATATTTACCATAATTTATCATGGAGATTTTTAATTTATAAATAAGTTTTGTAACAATTTAATGGGTCATTACTTCGGTTTATTAATACCGCATGCCCAAAAACCCGTAAATCATTTCATATGATATTTGCTCATCTCATATTTTTTTTAATTAATCATATTAATTGAAAGAGTAATAAGGACATAACTACTTTGGAGACAAACATCAACCTTTAATTTGTGTATACTACTAAAAATATTCTATGGAGGTTAAATCCCTACCATCCACCAAATAATTATTGATAATTAAATTAAATTTTAGGAACCTACTCCAAAACAGATATGTTTATAGGCATAATTATATTTTTAAAAATATAACTATTTTTAATTAAACATTATTTTTTTATTTTTATCATATTAAAAATGGCATAGTGTAACTTGTAAAAATATAGATTTTTTACTTACAAAACAATTTCTAGAAAAAATATGATTTTTTGTTGTTTAAAATACCTTTTTGAATGCATAGTACCTTGAAAAATATTTGGGGCACTAAAATTCTACAAATTAAACAGCTTAAACTCAAGTTTTTAAAAATCTAGTATTAAAAATGATAATGGAAAGTTATAGACACATGTCAAAATCAAATATTTTTATGACACTCATATACAAGACAGAATATGTTTTGTGTATTTATATGATAAATGAGCACTTCATTTTATATTTCATATTTCAAGTATATGCATTTGTTAAAGGGTAGAAATTTGTCAAAATACCATAAGAGCCATGAAGAAAGCTTAATTATTTTATAGGGCCCAAGCAATGTTATAATTTGGAAATCTATTTCTTGTTATGTTGACTAAGCCTTTTATAATTTGGAGATTCTTAAGGTCCATACAAACACAACTTTAAAGGAATATATTATCACGACTAATAAGTATGTTATTATTATTGAGGACTTTGATTATTCAATGTATCTCTCAAACCAAGAAAAAAAATGAATGGCAAAGTAGATTTAAAGCATAATCTTTGTTGGATAGATATGACAATAACATGAATTATGTTACCTTGTTCATATTTTACTTAAGAATCACAAATATCTTATTATTATTGAGGAATTTGATTATTCACTTTATCTCTCAAACCCAACAAGCAAAAAATTGAGTGTAAAAGTAGATTTAGAGTGTAATCCTTATCGGATAGATATGTCAATAGTCTGAATCATGTTATCTTGTTCATGTCTTACTTAAGAACCACATTCAGAGACCAAAAATGTTGCTTCAAGAAACATGATATTGTTCTTGGGCTTACAATAAGGAAAAGGGAAAGATATGTAAGGAACATTCTCAAACATCAAATATGTGACACTTAAAATATTGTCACATCAATGCTAGTTTTTGTAGAAGGAAAAAGAAGAGATTGAAAGGTGTGCTCAATAAAGGTGTATAAAAATTGGGAAGGCGAAATGGTCAATATAAGGAATGGATGACGTAGAAAATTGAGTAAACGTTATAATCCCAAATTTAGAATTTGTGGTATTGACAAGGTACATTTTGTAAAGGTTCATATGTAAACTTAATCAAAATGATACAAGTTACAATTTATCTTAATAGGGCGAGTTATCCCAAAAATAGTCATTAGCATAGTTTTGTGTGAAAAGAAAGAAAACTATGGATTATGTTTATATTGAGGTTTGATCATATTTGTATAAGATTTATGGATTGTTGAAAAATCCACATTCAAATAAATTAATTTTGTTCTTCTCCTAAGTATCTATTTCCATAATAAGATGTCATAAACTATATTTCCATAGAATGTCATAAACTATAAACTAAGTAGTTGAAAAATCAATAAATCTTCTCAAATAAAAAAGAATAATAAATACCAATATTATAACCATTTTATATTTGTCAATATAATATATGTTACTAAAAATAAATATATTAATAAAAAAAACAATGTAACCTCATTTCATCAAGGTTTAATCAATATACTCTTCAAACTTGTCCTAAACAACATATTTATAATGAATTTTATAAATGTGTAAAATTATTATAATTTATATCCAAAACTCATAACTATTTATTTTTTATTTTTTTATAAAATAAAAAGAAAATAATAATAATAATAATAATAATAATAATAATAAACTTGCACAAATTAAATATAAATATTAAATATCATACCAATTATCATCTTAAAAAAATAAAAAATACAAATTATTCGTCTGAGTTTAATCAATATACTCTTCAAACTTGTCATTAGACAACATATTTATAATGAATCTTATAAATGTGTAATAGTATTATAATTTATATCCAAAACTCATCACTATTTATTTTGATTTTTTTATAAAATAAAATAATAAAAAATTAAATAAAAACTTAAACAAATTAAATTATTCATCCGAGTTTAATCAATATACTCTTCAAACTTTTCATTAAACAACATATTTATAATGAATCTTATAAATCTGTAATGCCATTATAATTTATATCCAAAACTCGTAACTATTTATTTTGAATTTTTTATAAAATAAACTAATTAAAAACTTGAACAAATTAAATATAAATATTAAATATCTTACCAATTATCATCTTAAAAAAATAAAAAACAAACGTAACATATCAATTCAACCGAGTGGAATTAGAAAGATAAAGTATCCGAGATTCTAGGGTTTAGTCAAGACTGACAGATGTTCTCATTAACTCGATTTGTTTGTTTTCCCGTCCGAGAACATGATCATTAATTGACATCACGCGGGCCGAAGGAGGATTCTGTTGGAAAACGACACCTAGCGAGTGGGCAAAGACTGGAGAATTTGTTAGGGGTGAAGTAGTTGGTCAACACGTTGGATATCTAGCTTTTCAGGAGAAAAAAACGCTGTTTTATATTGATAATATAATAACAGTGCATATACCACATATAATCTCAGCTGATAAAGAGTCTCAGCGAGAAAACATCATATTGCCCATTGATGCTACTCATGTATTGAGGCAGAGAAAGATAATAAGGGCCTCCCCATTCCAGGGACAGATCAGTCCCGATACAAATTATGATAATCATGGATAAGAAACAAAATTGGAGATTTACAATTAAAGATGCTTATACATATTATCTCCTATATAAGATTCATCGAAAGGAAGGAAGCAGCATGATTAGGCACTGTATCTTATAGGCTCGATTGAAAAGTCTAGATAAATGATTGTAAGGAAATGATGGTAACATAGATAATTAGAGCCCATAAGAAGGAACAGTGGCTGTGTGATACTTTCAAATTCACCATTGAGAAATAGTCACGCTCGCTTGCAATTATGAATCTCGCTCGCTTGAATGATACAACATATATACTCCTGAAAAATATAACCGGCTCGCCTGTCTAATTATATAAACTCGATCGCTTGATAATCCATGTCGTCGATAACCGTGAAGATCCTTGTCACAAGGAATTATAACCTCGCCTGGAGAGTCTACTGTCACGCTCGCTTGATAGGCGTAAGATTTCTCCTCCCATCCGATCAATCCATCAGCGATGAGTGTGGTCTGTGATATAATAAAAAGGTACGCCAAAACATATTGACAATCAGCACACCCTTCATATCATATTTGGCCCGCACAGATCAACTGTATCCGACCGGATTGAAAATCCCAGTCCCGGCACGCGTGGAGATGGTGCATATTGATAACATGCCGCATACATATAAAATCATCATAACCAGGCAAACATCAGACAGAACATAAAGGATCTAGCATATCTCGACACATCCCAAAATTTGGAAATGATATTGTAAAGGATAAAAAGGATACTAAATGCCAAAAAACCGGAGAAACCGCCATCTATGGAATTTGGATTTGGTCCTGCCAGAAGGGGAGACCATCTCTAATATGTTTGACATACATAATCCCGTATTCAGAATTAATCCCCTTCCTGGAGAGATCATCTGCCCTGGTATTGTTCTCACGGTAGATGTGGGAGATTGGAGGCCTATACAACCGATTCCATAAACCCCGAGTCCTCCCAATCCATCCCGATAATTCCGGGCAATTCATAGCCATATTGTTTGTAATCCAGCCTATAACGACCTGAGAATCACCATATACATGCACATTCTGCAGTTGTAAATTTGTGGCAGCCAACAGAGCACCCCATAGTGCGATGATTTCAGCTTTGTTGTTTGTGCCCATGCCCCCGTTCCAGTATATGACAATTCTTTCCCTTTGCGAGAGCTTAATCCACGCTCCACATCCCATAACGCCATCAGCACATGCACCATCAAAATAAATAGCAGGAATGCCCATTTCATGAGGCCTCAGACGATAGGAAAAGTCCACTATAGCCATTTGTGGAGATGGCCGATCTTCAATCCACCTGTTGATAGCAGCATAGATCCTAGGAATCTGGAAAGGAACGCCTTGGAAGACCATATTGTTTCTCCCTAACCAAACCTCCCAGATGAGAAAAAATGGGAGGGACCTGTATTTACCACGCAATTTATCCCATTCCAGCGCAGAAGATATAAAATCATCAGGAATCCATCCCTGACCCATGTGATGGGAAGAGAAAAGTCCCCATAGACATTTAGTAACAGGGAAAAAGAAGAAAAGGTGGCTAATGGTCTCCTCATCAGTCCCACATATACAGCATCTGAAAGGGCCACAGAAACCCCTCTTAGTAAGATTCTCCCCGGTGAGGATCCTACCCTTCCACACTAACCACCCAAAAAGAACGATCTTGGTGGGAATCCTTCTCCTCCAGAATGGAAAAAAAGTATTAGAAAACTATCCAGAATAGGATGCTATGTTAATTGATCTGTATATTTCCTTAACAATAAGTCCCCCCTCGATCATAGATCCATCCCAAACAATTGAGTCCTCCTTAGCACTCCAGCAAAACCCAGCAGCCCGAAATGAGTCACGTAGCTGATCCCATTCGACCGCCAATCTACCTTCCAAACCCAATTGGACAGCCGATTTGAATATAGGGGCGTCAAAAGCCCATTCCCTTATAGTCTGAGCAAGGAAATGATGACCACCGCGAGCTAAACAAAATTGTAGGTCTTGTGATGGCCGCGCTTCCTGTGGGAGGCCAATGATGTTGTTGAAGGTGATCGGGATCCTTCTCCCATCCTTAAAAAGCCATGCCAGCCATTCGGATATACTTCCCATAACCTTTTTAAAACTCGACCGTATGGGCGATATGAAACGTGGATAAATGACCTGCATATACAAAAGTTGATGAAGAAAATCGCCATCTATATACTTACTGTATATAACCGCACTCCAAATCCCATTCCCGTGGATGGCGCGCCAAACGGACTTAATGAGCAAAGCAATATTGAAGTTCCTTGTATTAAGGATTCCCCACCCGTCATGTTCCTTTGGCCGGCAAAGTTTCTCTAATCTGCATAGATGAAATTTATTAGAGCCTCCAGAATCACCCCAGAGAAAATTTGCAATGACACGATTAATCATATTGATGACCCCCTCTGGTAAATAATATAAATGGCCCCAATAAACCATCATTTGGGATAGGACCGCCTGTATCATGATTAGACTTCCTCCCAATGCAAAAATGATAAAAGATTTGCCTTTATTAATGCCCAGCCCAGTAGCTGATTCAAATCTCATAAGCATCAAGTGGGTATAAAACCAGTGGTTCCGGACCAAATAGCCAAATATCAACAAATCATCTACAAACAATGAGTGGGAACATGAAACCGTGTTTGAGAAAGCATATCCTTTTATAAAACCCCTCTGCTCTGCCCTATGCATAATACGGCTGAAGCCGTCCATAATGAGAATAAAAATAAGCGGAGATAGAGCACATCCTTGGCGAAGACCACGTTCAGGAGAGAAAAAGGAAGTAGGAATACCGTTTATGAGGACTGCATATCTAACTGTGGTAATGCACGTCATAATCCATCTTATGATGCGAATAGGAAGGCCAACTTTCATAAGAACCCTTCTGATATAAGCCCAATCAATAGAATCATATGTCTTATGAAGATCAACCTTCATCACAATGGCTTCCTCTTTCTCAGTATGAATAGAGTGCAGGACCTCCTGGGCGATGGCAGTGGCGTCATGAATAGAACGACCCTTTAAGAAACCGTACTGTTCCCCGGAAATAAAACTCGATAATGTATCCTTCAGCCGGCTAGCAATAATTTTAGAGTTAATTTTGTACAAAACATTACACAGGGATATTGGCCTATAATCAGCAAATGTAAGAGGGGCATCCGATTTTGGGATAAGAGCGATAAAAGTAGAATTGAGATTTGCCGGCATAACCCCATTAATCCAGATGTGATCAATAATCTGGGTCAGCTCCTCACCCATAAGCTCGAAGAAGTGAATAAAAAACTCGGCCGGCCAGCCATCCGGACTCGGGCATTTGTCCCTAGAAAAAGACTTTAGGACCATAATGACTTCATTCCCAGAAATGGGCCTATCCAGATTTGATATTGCATCATCATCGAAGAAGCGCTCAATGTGGTCTAGCATCCATACCTGAGCATTTTCATCAATACCCTCTTGTAGCTTAAAAAACTTTGAAAAGTATGCCAGCGCTTCCTGAAAAATGTCCTGACTGTCAAATGCAATAGATCCATCATCTTTCAGAATGCTCCATATGGAATTCCTGCATCTACGCTCATTAGCAAAGTTGTGAAAAAATTTTGTATTTTGGTCGCCCTCCGCCAACCATGTCATCCGGCTCTTGAGGCGCCATGATACTTCCTCGATCCTTAAAATTTCTCATTTCCTCACACCCAATTTCATGAGTAATTCCAGAGTGGCGTCGGATGGATAGACCGTTAGAAAAGAGTTTATAATCCCCTCCATTTGATACTGTATATCATCAAATTCCGCCCTTAGAAACCTTTTTTTATCTCTTTCCCATATTCTTGTTGCATATTTGATTTTCTGCAATCGAAAATGATAACTATCCCATGCATTCCGTCCATCCAAATCACAATCATCCTTCCATATCCCTTCGACCAATTTGACATATTCTGGGTCTTCAAGCCATATACGATTGAATTTATAGGGCCGCCCACAGAACGTTCCAGACACCGACCAAGATAGAATAATGGGCATATGATCCGAAATATCGGAACAAAGAACCTTCAGTCTAGGCCCGTCCAATAAGAGCATCACAGAACTTTGAACCACAACTCTGTCAATCTGCTTGCCTATATATTCATTTCCCGCGCGCCGATTGGTCCATGTAGGAGAAATAGGATGTGGCCTGATGTCGACAAGACCTTGTTGAGAGAAAAGATCATTTATGAAAGTAGCATGGGGATCCAGTCGCGCATAACAACCCCAAATCTCGTCCCCATTTAAAGAAGAGTTAAAATCCCCCATCATAATTAGGTTTGGAAGAGCCAAAATCCCTGCCGCCATCATTCTGTTCCAAAAAGCTATCCTGTTTGAGTATGGAGCATATAAGTTAATAATATTGAAGTTGCATGAAAAACCTCTCATCCGCCCCGACAACAGCATACCCCCAAAAAAACTATAAGCACTGAAAGAAACCATTCCAGGGTCCCAGATAGCGATAAGACCCCCCGATCTGCCAGATGCGCTGATAGCCGTAGCATGCCATCCTTTCTTGATTTTGAGAAAACGTTTGATGGCCTTTGATCTGTCCGTCATTGTTTCTTGTCCCAGAAATAAAATAGGATTTTTTGATCTTATAAGGTCTCTCAGGCAATGGAATTTGGAGTCATCGCCCAACCCCCTAATGTTCATGGATATGATGTGGGTCATGGCGAAGGTAGGGGAGGGTGACGTGCTCTAAGCGCCCTAGGAGAGTTGTCCAGAGAAATTGATTTTGCTATGGGAACTTCAGTAAGACAAGCATCTTCATCCGAGAAAAGTGACAAGGACTTGTATTTCCCTTTGTTTAATCTACATGCAGCCTTGGCCTTCTTTTTAATAGATATAATGGCAGTCGATAAGGTGGATGAGTGCTTGGCTGGAGACATAATAGGTTTCTCAAATACAGTAAGTGCAGCCAGGTCCAGGTTTGGGTTGCCCATAAGCTCCTCAATATCACTCCCAACAGAATTCGTTGGAGAATCCAGTAATCGAAAAGGGTCGGAATGAACAGGTGTATTGTCAGAGGAAATCGGAAAAGCAGTCATCGATGATTTTTCAATTGGCATTCTCCCCTCTTGAGAGCTCGATGATTGACCCGCGGCCATAGAAAGTTTATACAGGGGGGGATCATCCCTAGGGTCAATATTGCATTTAGTCTTTATAGAATCCCAAGTGGGAGCACCCCCCGTGGAATTGCAAGGTCCCTTCCCTTTGTTGTCATTCCCTAAACAGGCCCGGGAAATACTAATGTTTGGATTATCATGCAGGAATGTGGATTCCGCGAGAGCATGGGAAGGACATGGAATCGGAGGGTCAGTCATCCGCCCTATTATAGGAGGAGATAAAGGGGTAACCCCTATTTCATTATCAACCTGAGGGTCCATGATTCTTCTTATATTACAATCAACAGAAGGATATGAGGCTATATTTGGAGTAGCCGCTACTTGAGCAACACGGTACTCATGTGGACCATTGTCATTTTTAAATACATCATCCTCAGAGGAAGAGGATAAAGTATTACCTGATTGCCGACCCGTCGATGTCCCAGCATTGTCATCTCCCCATCGATGCCTTCCAGCATACCTCCCCATGTAATCCGCCCTCGCGATTTTCAGACGATATGGGCAATGATCCCTCAAATGTCCCATTTTATGGCAAATGAGGCACCTAAACGGGATTCCCCAATAATCGATCTGTTGCCTATGCCTCCTATTGCACCAAAAAAGATCTACGTCCCCAGGGAGACCACCCACGTACTCCAGCTCAACAAGCAGCCATGTGATCCTCTTGTCTATTGCACCCACAATACTTGGGTCTATATACTTTGTATTACCAATGGCATCCCCAATTGACTTTAGAGTTTTGAGAGTCCAAAACTCCAGAGGTAAGCCCGGGAGCTTAACCCAAACAACCTTACATCTCGGTGCCTCTGTAACAGGGTTAAAGCCCAAAAACCAGGGAATGAGCTGCATATAGCACCTGCCACGAACCCATGTCCTGCTAGTAATTTTGGACACATCCTTCTCGTCCAAAAAATGAATGCTAAACCATCCATTTAGAAGCGAGCTGACCTCAGGAGAATATCCAATGATAGGGTTCCTTTATGGTTGATCCATGATATAGTGTCAAAGTCCTCCCTGTCTGGAAACATCCATCTGCCTATAACAACCCTCTTTTCTAAACTCGCCACCCTCAAACATAGGTCTTCATAATCAAGAGCAACCTCTCTGATCTCCATATTATGTTTATAAATATTCTTTTTACCCCCACCCCTGCCTCGTCGCTTATGCTAGCCGGGTCGTTGATGAAGAAAATCCTGTGAACCAGCACAGTGATGTAGAGCCTGCTTGATAATACCGTCGTCTATCTCAAAATCCTTTTTACCATCGCGCCCCTTGGCGCATGAAATCTTATCCATAACGTTCACCCGCCCAGTGCCAACCATGCATGAGATCATCACATGTACGAGTAATCACCCTCACCAGATGATTCAGAATGCCGTCACTGCAGGAATATCTATGGAAGATCGAATGTCCATCACCTAGAAAGTAACCAAATTGTCAGAAAACATCGATCCTGTAGCCACCTTCAGATGTAGAAATAGAAGAGAAACCCACGTCACGATTAAAACCTAGTATATTCCAACATTCTGCAGCCATCAACATGTCGTGGCATCTTATACCCACATCCAGATCCGCCACCTCAATAGAGGCCCCGCTTCGTATGATGGAGATACTGGCAGAAATTAATGTGACTCTCTAAAGGAACGTCAGATAAAAACTATCCCCTTCACATCCCACACCAGCTCATAAAGGCGAATCAATGATCCTCTTGGGATAATAAAACAGCCATAAATGGCAATGAGACATCAAGAATAGTTACTCCATAAAAAACACCCTGCAGTACCTATACCTGGATTGTCACACATTATATGCCTACAACCGTCACTGGCCACCCACCAGCCTCTGACCTAATCAAAGCAGAATATTAAATATCACCCAACCGGAGAAGAATTCAAATTTTCCGATGATCGGAGGAAGAAACCGATGATAACCAGCAGCATCTATGGTCAGAACCAGATGTGTCTTAGGTTCTCTATAACTGACAACAACAGCAGCATATGCACCCCGGGAGTGACCACCATTTTTTGCACAATCTGAATCCCAAGCTTTTGCATGGTTGAGAAATAACAATAAAATCCGATAGTTTACACCATCGTTTATACCATATGCTGCTAATTATTGTAGAGTCCACGCAGGAATCTGTTGTTGTAGTAGATTTATCTGTCATCTTATTATAATCAAACAATCATAACCACACTCTCATATGATAATACCCCACACTCAAATGATAATAGCCACCATGAGCATCAAATTGTTCGCCCTGGGTACCAGCTTATGAATGTAAGAACTACAAATTGCCAGGGTGAGCCACCATAAGCGACGTCATTGTTCATTTGGGTACCAGCTAATATATAACACAGTATCACTCTAGATACAATATTAGCCACCAAATCTACATAATACGCCCAAACAGGGTACCAGCTACCATGAACAACTACAGCCTCACAAAAGCCACCAGAAGCAACAATGTTGATCTCAACGGGTACCAGCTATCCATCAATCCTCACGTTGATCAGCTTCAGCATATAATATCTTCATAAGGGGGGCGCTTTTCTCCCCTACCCAGCTAGGTACGCCGAACTTTCGCATAAAGAGTGGCAATTTTTCGGGACATTTTCCATTTCTTTTGGGTAAAAGACAATATTTTCTTAGGTTGAATGGAAATTGGCGGATGACTTTGCCCTAATTTTTCGCATAGGAGAAGGCCCAATTTTTTCCTATGTTCTTTCTTAGGAAATAAGCAAGTGTTTTTTTTTCAATGGAAAAAACGTATGGTTTATTTTAAGGAAATAAGCAAGCTTATGCTGGCTAATCTTCCCGAATTTTTCGTAATGGTAGGTACGGCGTTCTAGTTGATGAAGTGGCTGGCATTGCAATGATATTGACGTCACGATGATCATTGCAAATAATGGTTTTGATGTCACCAGAAGTTACATGACAAAATTGTATAGTTAAGCCGTTTATGGTATACTCTGGCTGTTGATGTTAATTTTTGTTTAATCTGTTTAGCCACTTTTGTTTTGGTTGATTTTTATACCAAAATAGTGTAGTTTGGTCGTTTATTTATAACATTTTGAAAATAAAATAAAAGCCAACACAGAAATGGCTAACCAAAAACTAACATCAATGACAATACCATACCATAAACGGCCAAACTACACTATTTTGGTATAAAAGACAACCAAAACAAAAATGGCTAAACAAATTAAACAAAAATTAACATGATGAGCGAGACTATATCATAAACGGCTTAACATACACATATATATATTAATTAGAGTATTTATTTAAATATATAAGGTTTAGTTTAATTATTAAATTTTGACTTTTGGATATGGGTGACATGTTCAGATCGTGCAAGGATAGATCCTCCCATACTCATGCTGATGCCACTTTGTAACACCAACTCCAACATGATGATAAAATCATTTTTGCAATCCTTCATAACAGTGCTCTGTCACACATAACTTCTTGCCATACTTCGTATCAAATGCAGTCACACTCGAACCATCCCTCACTGCATTTGCGGTCGTGCCAGAGCCCCTCACTGCATCTGCGTGCGTGCCACAAGTCTTCAAAAGGCACTGAAGCTACTCTCTCAGCCATCGCTCTTATTCCCCTCGCCATGACTTCGCTGCTCCAGCTTCCCTCACGCATATCCTCTGCCTTTTCCCTTCCCGTTGCGCTCTCGCCCTATTACGCAAACCCTGCTCCAAGCCCCCTCTCACATGCCCTCCTGTTGTGTTCTCCTCCCTATGAAATCCCCCTTGCTGCATGCCCCCTATTGTGTGCCTCCCTGCGAAAGCCCCTCCTCCTGTGCTTCCCCCTGCTGGCCGCTATCCACGACGAGCTCACCTGTTGTGCGCCCCCCTATTGTGTGCTCCCCACCTGCACACCTCTGTTGCGTGTATTTCAGCTGCGCATCTCCCTACTATTGGCCCGACCTCCCTCTTTTTTCTTGATAGCCTCTCCATGGCCCTGCAACAACATCAAAAGCCAATCAGGGGTAATGATAGAGGTGCATTCTTGGGGCACTACCACCGCGTCCAAGACCAGTGTCTGGAATCCATTGAATTTTCCTCTTCAGGTAGCCATGAAAGGGAGGCTACTCAAACGCCTAACAGCACCAAGGAAGAGATAGCCTGAATGCAAAATAAGCCAAGGGACAGAAGAGGCCCCAGAAAATGTACCATAACGCACTCTGAGATGCCCACTCCTCAGAAAACCAATCTGCTCCATGTTCACGAACCAACAGAGGAGGAAAGAGACATTTGGATTATGGATTCAGATAAATTATGGACCAAAGTTTTAGATGTAGAGTACAATGTTGCTCCTATCATCTGCGTGGCCCCTCCAAAGCCCTCATGTGAGCCTACAACTGAGGAGGAGGTCATAACGCATGAATATGGATGCCTCATCGAGATGGAAGACCCCAAAACAAAGGATGATAAAGGAACACCATGGCTACGTGGTGGCATGTTCCATTTTTGTTTTCAGTCAAATCAAGACATACTATATACATATTTTTTTAATATGTGTTACGCAACATTTTGTAAATCATGACTGTATGACTCTACTAAGGGGTTAGTTTCCTCCTAAGAGGCAACCCCAAACCTATTTTATTTTGAAAACTACCAAGGCTGGGATTGGCTAAGCATTGCTGGTCATCTCAGCCCAATGCCTATATAAAGTTTCTTTTATGATCTAATATAGTTTAGCCTAACTTACAAAAAAAAAATTATTAAACTTTGACAAGTGTGAATCAATTCTTATGTTTGAATAATTGTTATTTTTAATCTAGTTTAAATATAATTAGATTAGAGTAAAAGACCATAAATACATACAATTTTATATTAATAAGAATTAAAAGTAGTGTTAAGGTCAATTTTTTGGAGTGTTTTAGGGATTTTGGAAGAAACAATTGTGGCCAAATCTTTATTTATGTTGTTTAAAGTGAGTTTTTAACAGCATAGATTCAACCCCCTCAAAAACCAGTGGGACACTTCTATTGTGATTTCAATGAATCCCTCAGAGATTTTGAACAAATCAGATCACCTAAAAACTTTCCAAAAAAATACACTTAAAATTATTCAAAATTAAAATAGAAAATTAATTGACCATATAATGGGACACGCTTTCACTCTTAAGCATTTACACACACATATATAATGTAACTTATGGACAAAATAAAATTTAGAAAAACAATTTCAAGAAAACATGTGATCTTTTATTATTTAAAATACATCTTTAAATACATAAATAAATTGAGCACTTAAAAAAACCTATAACAATAAAATTCTACACATTAAACAAATTAAATTTTTAAAAATCTAGAAAAAATGGTTAATATTAACCATAAATACTTGAAAAGGGTTATTAATATACACATCAATAACACTACTTTGCAAGGGGATGATTATTCCTGGCCACAAAGAGATATTATCAACACCACGCGGTTACGTTCACATTTGGTATGGGAATCCATTTTTGTCCAATTAACTTATCGATGTGGCACAAGCTGTGTGAAAAGTCGTTGTCAACTAGATCTATTCTTTGATTGATCTTAGACCTAACTTGATTATGTAATTGACGGAATTATATCTAACATTCATTATACATTTGGAGGTTTGGAATGTTCCTGCTCCAAAGAAAATACATCGAAAGGAATCCACATTCAAAAATATCATGGCTGTCAGTGTCCCCTAAAGTAGAATTGGATTATGTAAACTATCATCCACAATAGAATTGAACAAATAAGTAATATACCGTGAATATTAAATTAGAACGTGAAATTAAAGGTGTCATCCTATCCACGTGGCATGCGTGGTTGGAAGGGGTCAAGTAATTAAAATTATAAGAAATGAATGTTGGTCAAATACGTAAGCACCTGCGTGCCATTTCAAACGGTTTCCGTGATCATTGCCGACTTAAATGCTTCGGTAGAAAGCTTCCAAATGATGGTTTGTGGTAATTCTGATGGTCAAACCTTATAAAATAGAAAGTTTGAAGGATTTTGTAAAATGCCATATTAAAATTCATAGGGCATAAATGGCGTTTTTATAGAATTAAATGAATATATAATACTTAGGTTTTAATTTATAATTGATTCGTTTAAATTATTTGGAAATATTAAAATTGTGTTGTTAATTCATGATAAAATAATGATGTTGATGATGATTATCGTTCATTAATATTGATATGGTTTATTGGACCTTAAGAAAGAAGCAGTTAATTGGGATTGTTTACAAATTTATTTATATGATAAAAAGGGAAACAAAGAAGTGTTCCTAGGTCACTGCAGTTGTGTTGACTGAACAACTCGAGGAGGTTTGCAGTGAAGAGAATGCTTTGGAAATGACAGTGGACGTGAGTAAGGGTTGGAAAATCTAAGACAAAGTGATTTTCATCTTCAACTCTCTTAGTACTGCAAAAGAGGAAAATATCTTTGGAATAAACCAACTTTCAGTTTCACTTAGGAGATCATGAGAATTAGTTGTAATCCTTGCAATACTCATTCTCTTCTTAGCATTTTTTCAAACAAAAAGATAATTCTGGTTAGCAAGCTTGGGGTTGATAACCTCCTTATAGTATCTTAACTTTATTTTCCCTTATAACTCCTTATCACTCAACAACTTATACTTAAATTTGGAAGTAAGCACATTTTTAATATCATCCTTATTCCCCTAGATGATCTCCTCTTTTATCTCCCAATGATTGAGCCAGGACTTGGAATCTTTATGCCACCCTTGCTTGAGTCGAAGGTTGTTTTGACTAGAGTTAGAAGCAATTTTTGGGAGTCTCTTGGCTTCGATGTTGCACAAGTTCTTCTTATACATCAAATACCTAAACATGGTCATGCATTCAATGGGGGAACGACTAGCCTTAATTAAGAAAATAGGGTAGGGATTATTACCTTCAATATTGAGGTTGTAGGATATGAATTTCTTTTGGATAATTCCAATCTTTCTCGATGAATCTCTATGATAATCAGACTAATGAGAGTCTCGAAAATTAACTTTTTTTTTACTTCAAACCCAAAGATTAATTGCCTTACAATTGTTTTTAAGCTCATAGTAAGTTTTCCAACCTTCTATAATCCTTTTATCAATGCTATAGTTCCACATCAGCTCATGGTGGATGTCAGTACCTAAATATTTGTAAGACAAAACATTCTATAAGTATTTTTTTATCATAAATGAAATTATCATAGGCAATTTTTTTCGATTAATAATCATAAATTTATTCTTTTCAGTATTAAGAGTCATACCCATCTTGGAATAGTAATCATGGAGGGTTTTAACTTGCTTATTGATATTGTTGGGACTCCTGGAATGAAGAATGATATCATTAGCATAAAGGCGAAGAGTAATTACTATACCAGCGAACTTGGGACCTTCACAACCAGTAGCTTCTAAGCATTCCTCAAGCTTCTCAATGTAAATTCAAGAAAGGGCACGTGATAGGGAAAACCCTTGCTTAACATGGATGTTACATTTAATATCAGTAGACCAAGTCTCGATGGTATTAAGATTGAAAATAACATTCTAGTATAATTCATTATTATTATATGAAAAAAATTGAATTATTTAAAATAATTTATTAATAACTTGTAAATAAATAAATGTTAAAATTTCAAACCTATGAAACCCTGGAAACTGTTTGTTTCTTCATTTTTTCGAGATTACTAATTGAATTTCATTGTATGTTAAATATACTCATGTTTCCTTTTTTTATTATCTCATTGGAGGCCTATATGCATGAACTTATGTTCTTTTACATAATTTTCCCATGTTGGTCGGTTCACATTACCACTTATAGTCCTCTTCTAAGGGGTCTATAGCATCGCCCTACTCCTAAAGGATTTAAACAATTTCTTCTTCTAAAAAGTGTAATTAATTCTTGACTATTTTCTACCATAAGTTAGTGTAATTGAAAAAACATTCATGTTTTTTTTTTCTTTTGCTTGTATTTCCCTTCAATTGCAACTCATCCCTCAATGCCTTTCCTTCTAGATGACCCTAATTCATGACAATGGGTTTTTCATTTAAGCTCTTCCACAATTGGGAATACTCATGTGAGCTCTTCGTCACTCATTCAACAAGGTAAGCTACATGGTTCTATTTACACTTGTGAAATGTTACTTATCCCTTAGGAATTCTCTCAGTTCCATGTTTTGTAATTGAGTCCTTTGCTTTGACAAGAACTCTATTAGGGATTTTCAAGGACCCATCTAGTTCAGACTATGGTTCGAGCCTTATTACCTTTCCCTTTTTTTTCATCCTTACAACTACATTTATTTGACAATATCTCAGTAAAAGTTATACCTTTCTTATGGTCGGCCTGCGAAGGTAGTTATTGTATAAGAAGGGTTATGCAAGGCTATACAACCTGCAATTTATTCGAGGTTTTTATAAAACTTATTCACTTTTTCCTACATCGCATCTTGTGTCAAGGATTCAAATGAGGGTTTCTGAAGAAATAAGTAGATATATTCATGTTTCTTGTTAGATTATGGTCACTTCGTTTCATATAATCATATTGTAGATATTTTTGTTGAGTTAGAGTCACTTCACCTGGTTTGACATACTTTTATGGGATATGAATAATTTCTCTTGTACATTATATTCTATTATGGCTACATGTCATAAACAATATGTTATACATGTTTAAATACTAAAGAGCCTTCATGTTCTTACCGCACACCAGAGAAATTTAACATTTTCATTTTATTTGGAAGCGAACCTTGTTTATTTAAAATTTGAGTTACAAAATTAATTTTCACTTTATTGTTTTGATAGTATCATGGAGTCCATGAATTATCATGGATTTGTTCTTATATATACTTGTATTACGTTACCAAACTGAAATATTTGAGCAATACCTATTCCTAGGTCATATTATTCCAATATATTTTCCTTGTACTGATATAAGGACTCTTTCTAGGTTGGGGGATACCCAAATTGGACTAGAAACTCACTTGTTTCACTAATTTAAAATTCAAAGTTTATTAAAAAAAAATAACTGATATTATTCTAGGAATATTGCTTCTGTGATCCATAAATTGTGAAAAAATATCTTTCGGTAAAAATCACATCCAAATAAATTTGGTCGACGCGTTTCGAACCAGCCAGTGTGGTTCATCATCAGGTCCTGATGATGAACCACACTGGCTGGTTCGAAACGCGTCGACCAAATTTATTTGGATGTGATTTTTACCGAAAGATATTTTTTCACAATGATATTATTCTTGTAAAAATTTCATTTCGCTTCAAGAATAATGTATCAAAACTCCAACAACGTTTATACATACGATGAAAAAATAATCCATTAAAGATAACTGTCTTATCTTTTATCAACTGCTAGGACCAACAACAAAAGCACCAAAAAAGAGCGCTCCACCAAACCAATGAGTACACTATCCAAATACTAGAACTCCCACCTACCCTCCTCCGAGCTAGGTTCCACTTCTAGAACAATTATATAACTAGTAACCTTAAAGGGTTTTTCCAAGGATCTTTTTGATCCTAACCAGGTATTAGTTTGGAATTCAACCAAGCACCATGCTACAATTCAGGATTCCACTAGCCAACCAGCTCAAGAAGTATTTTTTTGATAGTGTACCACCTTCCCTCAATATCGTCCTCTTTGAGGTTCAAAATCTTACAACTTGATTGTCCTCTCTTGGACCTCCTCCAACCAGGCACCAAGTATTTAAGGTTTCCTTAGTTTTTCTCCCTCTCACCCTCTTAGCTCCCTCTCCTCGACTTAAATTAATTATCTCTTAGGAGAGAAATAATTGTCTTCTCAATGTATGGAAAATTAAACTCTCATTTAAAACTCTTCCCCATAACATTGTGGTTGCCCATAGTTAATATTATTTCTATAAAAACATAAAATAAAAAATTATTTTTATTAACCATTCATACTAGGTGATGCAGGTGCATCTAACCTAGGCCAAATGTTTACTAGAGGAGTTAGCTCTAAAAGTTAGGATTTAATTATTTAATGTAGTTTCCTAAAGTTTTTGGAGAAAATGACAATTCTTGTAAATAGGAGAAGATTTGAGAGTATTGTGGAAGGTTTGAGAGATTTAAGGGATAGTTGGCCCTTATATAAGGATAAGGGATTGGATGAGAGATTTTTTGGATTATGAGAGATATTTTGGGAGACAGTTTAGGGATATAGAACCTACTTGGGTTCTAATATATTTGTATAAATCTAGGTGACTCCATGGGGCATGTATGTAGAAGAGTGAAGAGTGTGTGTGAGAGTGAGGAATGAGTGGCCAAGCATGAGGCCAAGAGTTCTCCTCTAAAAATTTATTTTATTAATGAATTATTGTTGATTTTTTATGTGCATATTCTTGGTGTGTAATCTTCAGTTTAGTTTTATATGATGTGTGTGTAAGGCCCTATGGTTAGGCCTGCATCAATTTTGGTACCAGAGCACGGTTATTTATAATTTCCACAAGATACAAAAATAGTTTTTCAAGTATAATCCATGGCTGGTAATTCATTGGCACATCATATTAGACGTGCTAAAAGTCGCCATATGAATTAATTTCCAAATATAATGGTTGGCACGGTAAATCTATTCAACTGAGGCTATTGGATGTGTTGGGGCAGAGTCATTCAAGCGGGGGGAGAAATTGGAAATGATTGGCAATTGATGGAATTGAACCAGTAACTATATTCCATGCAAGTTGAACTAGTTTAAGAGAATGAGGTTAACAATTCTCATGTTTGTTCAATTGATTAAGTGGGCAGAGTGCAAGTTGATTGGAGCTAAGGCGAGCTAGATCGTTCACTAGTTAAGAAACAATGCACTCTAAATCTGGGAAAAATGTTGTCGGTCCATTGGTGAGTGTATACCATGTACATGGTCGAATCGTTGCAGACATAATGATTTGTGAGTTTCTCTACCTCTGTAAAAGAAAATCGTGAGTTATAAAAGAGATATTTGTGTTTCTATGAAGCATTATGATCTGTAGAGGTATCAATGGTGGTTTTTAAGTGTTTGGCATGGACCGATCTGTGAAGGGAATGATTTCTACTTTTTGTGCAATGTGGAGGTAAAGCATTAAAAACGTGGTGATCTGTGAAACTATGGGAACCTATGCAACATACATCGAGGAATAGATCCTTCCAATTGAGCATGGAGCTCTCTATGGTGAGTTATGAATATCTTTTATGCATGTTTTATTTCTTTTTACAAATGATCGCAGCGATTGCATTATGATGTGTGAAATTGAAGCCTGTCTGAAGCATTGTGAGTTAGTAATCTAGATGTTTCATATAAGAAATCCTACATATAAGAATTCCTCCATTCTAACAACACTGGATTTTGTACCAAAGTACCCAAATCGAGGGTCCAATAATGCAGAGTGGATAAATTCACGAATTAGGATTAGCTGACTTTTGATTATATGTTTCTATATATGTGATTATAAAGGGGTGATTGTCTGCGTTGTGTGTGTTCAATTCCAATTGAGAGCGAATATTAATTATATCGTATTTTTCTTCCTTAAAACCCATAACTCCAATAAAAAATTTTCTATTGGCAACCGTAGGCAAAGCCATATACTGTATGAAAATATGACACTCTGTAAGAAAATTCTGAAGAACCGGACAATTATTTTCGTATTTCTTATTTAATTAATCATATCATCATAAGTCTTTGCACAATGATTATATTATCTGATATATGTTGGATCGATTTCCGTGGAGTGAAATTTTGTAGTGTATGCTCAACATTTTAGCTAACTGTATGAGTCTTCAAAGTTTAAGCTACTAACCAAATACAAAGCAGTGGAAATTGTATTCATGTCCAAATGTGAGCTATCAAGCATGATAAATAACTGGAATATAGCAAGGGATACATTGTTATAGTCTTCTTGGCCTTGGATTGTCCGTTTTGGCTTTTCATTTGCTTCTGAAAGTGATTGAATTTGGGATTTGTTCAAGGACCTTCAAGGAAATATGGAAACCATAAACTTATGCTGGTGCAATTTGTAATTCGATAAGAGTCCATAGCAGCATTGATGGGAGTGGATGTGGTAGTTTGCATCATATTTTTCATGAATAAATGGGTCATTTCCCACTAGTAATTAAATTAATATAAATTTGAAGATGGTAACCTCAATTTCATTTGCATTGTGACTTAGCCTCAATAATTATTTATTATTAAGAATTTGTCCCATATAGTTGATGCATATGGTAGTCATGGTCGATGATAGAGAAACATGCATATTTTTAGGTTGTAACTTTAGAAGAGAATGAAATTTTTTTCCCAAAACATGTTCTATAAATTTATTACTTTGATTGTGCCATGGATTTATTTTGCTTAGAATCTCCACACAACATTCTATGCCAAAGTTTCAATAGTTTGCGTTGAGTACTCAGTTTTGGGATAGCATATTTCATATTATATGGCCAAAAAGTTTTTCCACACATACCTTTTATATCTTTCAACAACAAAGCACCAGACCGAAATTGGTCGATTCAATAGAAATGTGGACTAAGAATGATTTGAAAATGGTTGTAATTTACATTTATTAAAATTAAACGTCGTGAAAATGGAAGAACTGTTAATGGTATTAAGTATCCAAGAGGAAAATTCGGCCTGCAATATTTATTGTAAAATTCTAAAAGGTTACAATGACATTTATAGAATTAGTAGAGAGTGGATAAATTCTTGAATATAACATTGAGTCTGTTTGAAGTCAATAAGTTTTTTCTATTCATAAAGAAGCCAAGGGAGGTTATGTAGAAGAAATTTAATCGAGTGCTACTATGGTCAAAATTCCTTGCACAAGTTGAGTTGAAGTGAGAGAGTCTCTCTATGTAAAAAGAAATTCAAGCCAAGGTCATTGTAATTGATTCAAGAGATGATTGATGAAAGGAGTTGTAATTAAGGAGTCACAATGTTGAGTTCAAGTGAGTATGGATGCCAAATTTTATGAAGAAAATTGTAATAAAAAATTCAATGTCTAGATTGTAAAGCTTGAGTCAAGAGTCAAAGTACACCAAGGTCCATCGATGTAAAATTTAAAAGTATGTGGTCAAAAGGAATTTAAAGTCATAACTCCAAAGTGCATTGTAATTGGGTGCATCATTGACAACGTCCGACACCCAAAGGATGGTCACTGTGAAGACAATTTGAAGAGGTATAAAGTAGTGCTTAGAAAGAAAGTTCAAATGAAGTGAACCACTGGAAAACTTCAAAGAGAAGATAACTTGGTAAAGTGATAGTTCGATTTTAGGTTACTGTGAACAAGGTGAAGTTCACAAAAGGAGAAGAACATGAAGATGCATGATCTAGAGAAAAGCCACAATGATGGCATATAAATTAGAATTGGTGATGAAGAGAGATATATTATTGAATTAAAGGCACACCTGGATGTGTTGATGGATTTTTTACAAAGTTAGAGACATGGATGGGTGATAAAGGGAACAACTAAATGGCCAATCAAGCAGCTGAGACAGAAACACAAGCTAAGGGACACAAAGAAACTCTAGACAAATGTATGAATTTGTGAACCAGAGCAAGGACCATTTCTTAGTGATGAAAATGATGTTGTGAATGTGTGCTTGATTCCCACAGAGGACACTACCAATTTTTCAAAAGACCCGGATATGATGATTGAATCATCAATGGAAGATAACACTTATGTTGTTTTTAAATCTAACAATTTGTGTGTGGATGCAGGATATGTTGCTGATATTGATGAAAAAAATTTGATAAAGAAATGAAGCCTAAGGATACTAAGGATGGAAAAATAATATGAAATGTTGATGATCATGAAATAAATGGATAAAATTTTAACATGAGTGATATTGTAACAGAATTAAAGTTTCACGAAGAGTGGTTGGATAATATGAAGCTAGAAGATGATGTAAAGGAATTTATGGTGGATTACATTAGTCCTTAAAATCAATGAATCTGGTACTACAAAATCATTGATATGGAAAACAAAGTTCAACAAAGAAACAATAATTCACACGAGCTAAAAGAAAAGTTAGATATTTAAATTCAAGAATTGAGGAAATTGATGGAAAAAACAAATAAAAAAAGATATTGCAGGATGAGGCAGAAATACAACAACATAATAAATTTTACTGCTTGAGTATACATTAAAAAAGAAGGAGGATATATACAACATAAATTTTGGATGCCTATAATATAGAAAAGGACAAACACAGAACATCAACAACATGACAAAGCAACTAATTTACTGCAAGTACCAATTTAGGATCCAAGAGTATTTTTATCATGACTGATGGTCAGGAGACCATCATTTTCTTTTTCCTGCGGAGTATGATGTGGTATCATCTAACCTAGGTAAAATGCTTACTAGAGGAGTTTGTTGTTTAATTTAGGATTTAATTATTTAATGTGTTATCCTAAAGTTTTAGGAGAAAATGATAATTCTTGTAAATAGGATAATATTAGAGAGTATTGTGGAAGGTTTGAGAGATTTAAGGGATAGTTGGCTCTTATCTAGGGATAAGGGATTGGATGAGAGATTTTATCGATTGTGAGAGATATTTTGGGAGCTATTTTAGGGATCTAGAACCTACTTGGGTTCTAATCAATTTGTATAAATTTAGGTGAGCCCATGAGGCATGTATGTAGAAGAGTGAAAAGTGTGTGTGAGAGTGAGGAATGAGTGGCCAAGCATGAGGCCAAGAGTTCTTCTGTAAATATTTTATTTTATTAATGAAATATTGATAATTTTTTATTTGCATATTCTTGTTGTGTGATATTCAATTTCTTTTTATATGATGTGTGTGTAAGGCCCTATGGTTATACCTACATGACTAGGTCTTCTATATGGCCCACAATTTTCCAAGTTAATTGCACTAAAATATAATATATTTATAACTCATTTAGGGGTGTTATAACAACTGTCATGCTTAAGGATTTTTGGTCGCAGATGTATTTTTGATGGTGCTTAATCCATTTCCACAATCCAAAATGTGATTCAAACAATCCTATGATCAGATATTTTGGGAAAAAAATGGTTTGATTCTCACGAAAAATAACTTTCCCGGAAAACTTGTGGCGTCGGTAGACAACACTTTTTACTTATAGTTATATTATTATACATTAAATGTACAGTATAGGTTTCAAGGTAATAATAAACCTTAGCTTAAGATATTGTTATGAAACTAGCTCTAAAAATATAAGAGAAGAGAGATCAACACCTTAGAGTTCAACCACTTCGAGTGGGAAACCTCTACATTACATAAATGAAAAATTCTTGGATGATAGAAATGAAAAAACATCCTTCTATATATAGGAGTCCATGGGTTCACAATATAATCCTAGCCGACCTAACAATAATAATGTAAGGGCACAATAATAACAATATGGGGGTTACAGGGGTACAACAATGACAATAAGGGAGCTACACTAACAACATAAAGGGACTGCGCTAGTAATATAGGGACCTAACATACCCCTCACATTAAAAAAAGTGTTGTCTTCAATGCTTGAGTAGCTCTGGATGCCTTTGTATAAAATTATAATCCTCCTATGTAGAATCTTCAGTGGATAATTTCTTCACTTGATGAGATACTCTGAAATTGATCGATTTCATAGTTGTGGAGTTCTTGTTTCTATGACTGCTTCAGGTTCCAATAAGATTTTTCCTTCCTCATCAAGTTTTGGAAATATTGTTTGAACTAGAATTTTGTGACCTATAACCTTATTTAAGCATGAAAAATGGAAATTTGGATGCACTCGTGAAGAAGCAGGATGCTCCAATTTTTATGCCATAGTATCAATATTTTGCAACACCATGTAAGGACCATAATACTTTGTCGATAATTTATTATCCTTCTTAGCTTACTTGAGGGAAATTTTTTTGTATGGTTGTAGCCATAAAAATACCCAGTATCCTACATCAAAACTTCTCTCGCTGAGATGTTGATTTTCCTATTGTTTCATTCGATTTTGTGCCAAATTTAGGTTATCCTTTATGAGTTGGAGAACTTGTTGTTGATGCTCGATGTGATCTTCCACAACTTGAAACTTAGAATTTTCTCTTAAAGATGATGTGATGGATAGTGGATGATATCCATAAAGTGCCAAAAATGGGGTCATTTTTGCTGCAGTATGGAAGGAATTATTTTACCACCATTCCACCAGAGGTAAGCACTTGACCCATTGTGTTTGTTTATCAGATACAAAACAACGAATATATCCTTCCAAGCATTTTTTCACTATCTCAGTTTGATCATCGGATTAAGGATGATAAGATGAGATATGAGCTATTTGACTACCCAAACAAGAAAATAATTCCATCCAAAAATTTCAAGTAAAAATGGGATTTGTGTCGCTCACAATAATATTTGGGTTTCCATGTATCTTTTGAAGTGTTTCCATAAATGAAGTAGAAACTGTACTTTCTTTAAATGGATGAGATAATGAAAAAAATTGTGCATAATTAGTAAGTCTATCAACTATCACCATAATGGCACTCTTTCCTTGGGAGTTAGGTAATGTTGTGATAAAATCCATTGAAATATCCTCCCAACGTTGACTTGGAATGTATAAAGGTTGTAGAAGACTCGAGGTCTTAATTGTCTCGACTTTATTTTACTGGAAAACCAAACATTCCTCCATAAACTTTTGAATATCATATTTAAGGCCATCCCAAAAAAATCATCCTGTGGTAAGTTTTTAAAAATCCTCAGTGTCCTCCTAAAGGAGAAGTGTGAAATTCCAAAATAATATTTTGTTTTAGTTGGGAATTCTTACAAAGATATAAGTAATCTTTGTACCATAAGGAATCATTTTTCCAACTAAATGTATCAAATGTACTAGGATCTGGATGCAAATCTTGAATGAGTTTCCACACTTCTTCGCCCTTCTTCCATTCATCCCTTGCTATAGTTATCCAATCAGGTTCGATAATAGAAATGGCACAAAACAATGCTTCCACCTCTTCATCCTTTCTTGAGAGTGCATATGCAACAACATTTAGCTTCCCCTTTTTGTTGATTATTTCAAAGTCATAACCCAACATATTTGTGACCCATTTTTGTTGCTATTTTGAAGATACTCTTTGCTCCAAAAAAATTTTAAGACTGTCATGATCATTTTTTACATTGAAATGTCCTCCAATTAGGTAAGGTCGCCATTTCTTTAGTGCTTGTAGTATTGCCAACATTTCCTTCTCATAAATATCTTTTTGTAAATACTTTTTTTTTATTGGACAACTTTAAAAAGAAATGGTCTTCCTTCTTGCATCAAAAAAACACCAATTCCATTTCCTAAAGCATCACATTCCACAATAAGAGTTTTTGTGAAGTCTGGCGTAGCTAAGACCGGTGCTAGGCACATTGCATCTTTAAGATGTTCAAAGGCCTTAGTTGTTTTAGGAGTCCCTGAAAATTCATCTTTCTTCAATAATGTTGTTAGACATATTTCTATTCTCCCATATTTCTTAACAAACTTGCGATAATACCCTGTTAACCCGATAAATCCTCGTAACGACTTTATGATTGTGGACACTTTCCATTCCGTAATGGATTTAATTTTTTTAGGGTCTACCTTAACACCCTCACGAGATACAATCTGACCCAGATATTCCACCTCTTGTACGTCAAAGAAAAATTTGGAGGTTTTTTCATATAATTGTATCTCGTACAATAGTTTGAGCACCATGTCAACATGTTGAACATGATCCTTCCAAGACCTGTTGTAGATTAGTATATCATCAAAAAATACTAACAAAAATTTTGTAAGGAAGGGTTTGAAAATAGAATTCATCAACCCTTGAAATGTAAATGGTTAATTGGTAAGGCCAAAAGGCATGAACAAAAATTCATAATGACTCTCATGAGTTCAAAATGTTGTTTTCGGAATATATTCAATCTTCATTATAATTTGATGATATTCTGAACAAAGATCCAACTTGGTAAAATAAATTGCTCCATGTAATTCATCCTATAATTCATCAATCACATGAATCGTAAATTTATCTTTAATAGTGAGCTTATTGAGCTCCCTATAATCTGGATACATGCACCATGATCCATCCTTCTTGTGCAACAATATTACTAGAGAAGCGAAAGAACTTTGACTAGGTTGAATTATACCGGCTTCTAATATTTTTGCAATCATACTTTCAATTTTTCTCTTTTGGACATAATGATATCTGTAAGGCCTGATGTTTGGAGGAAAAATTCTTGGACTCAAATGAATAACATGATCATGATCATGAATAGGTTGGATTCCATTGTCAGTTTCAAACACCTTGGAATGATTGTCCAAGACTTTTTCGAGATCTAGAGAAATAGATGATTTTGATGTTAGAACTTCTACTGAACATAATTGTGCAATTAATCCTTATTGTTCTTTCTTCAGAAGCTTTGGCATTACATTAGAGCTTATTATATTTCCTGGCTTCCCTATGATAGCAACTCCCTTTCCTTCCAAACATAATTTCAAGAAAAAGTCTTGAAAATTAAAAGCTACCATCCCCAAATATTGTAACCATTGTTCTCCTATTACAACATCAGCACGTCCCATTGGAATGGAAAGAATTTGAATATTTAGTACATATTCCCCCATGCTTAACTTGATATTATAGCATTTTCTAGAGAAATTTATAGTTCCCCCATTTGGAATCTGTTAGGGTCCTATAAATATAGGATTCATAATTTAGAATTGACTTATGATAGTCTTGTAAATATGTACATACTTTACTTTCTGTATGTTGTTTTCCCATATTTTGTAAAATTAAAAGAAAAATAAAAAAATAGAAAATAAAAAACAGGGTAAAAGTCCTAAAAGAAAAATCAAAGGACTTACAAAAAATGATATACCCCAAAAGAAAAAAGATGAATAAAACATGAAAGTGTGCAAGTCTAAATGCCACTACATTTTACTTTTTGCAGTTGATTATGGCAGAGTGTCAAAAAATGCCATAATCCATGATGAGTTGAACTGCTTAATCTTGAGATGTCATGTTTAAATTTACTTGTTTTAGATAGAGAATAAAGAGTTGTCAGATAGTTTAATCCTGACAATTCAGTAGATAGGTATAGAGTAAAAAGGAACCCAACAGTTTAATCTGGGTCCTTGGAAGAAATAAGGTAGAATTAGATAGTTTTTACTGCTTTAAAAAGAATAAAATGTTATAAGGTTGCTAGCTTAAATGCACCTGACCAAAATAGAAGAAAAAATGTTAGAAGATATGATTGGGTAGGTAGAAGAAGGCGGGAAATCCATTGTAAATATCTTTCAGCAGGCTACAATAAATAATTTCCCCTCCCCATAGATATTTGACATTCTAGACTATTAGTCAAAGAGGCTTAGGGCATTTCCCTGACTTCTGTTGGGACCGGACCCAAAGCTCAATGATTGTTAAGTTAAAAATGTTTGAATTCCTATAATAATCCCTAATTTTCATCATTAACCCTTCATACACTCATCATTATTCAAAATCATAAGTAAAGACTCCTTTTTTACTTAATGAAGTATGAAATATCCCATTTGATTAACTCCGTTCATTCATAAAATCATAAAAACACTCGAAAACATTATATCCTAAGTTTAAAGTGATGAAAATCTAAATGATAAAAGCTTCGCTTTAAATTTTTCACTTTACTTAGTTATATAATTGTATTTTGATGTAATACATTGTCCCTTGTCATATTAAATTCTAATCTATGTATTAAATCCCTAAAATGACCTTTCCTACTAATATAATTCCCTTTTATATTAAATACCCTTTTAAATCCACTACTATAGATTTTAGCCCAAAATTATTATCCAAGTGCTGAAATGAAATCCCAAATTATACTCCCTTTTGTCTAAAATCTAACCTTAACCAAAATATCCTGCCCCCTATGGTTTTAGGCCTTTAAAGATTCTAAAACTATATAATAAAATAAAAATACAAAAAGGCTTTTTATACATATCTTATGTATTTCTAAGCGCAAAAACATTTCCTGCCTATCCCATTTTAACCTAAGTTTTTATAAAGATAGCATCACCCACACCTTTATAATAAACTTACCATCCTTCCCCGCATAACTTAACCCGAAGATAGAATATGGCCTTTTCCCTTTCCTGATTATGTAAAACCTAATGTTTTATATAATATTAACCCTTGGTTAAATTAACCCACCCCACGCGCATCCCTCATATTCCGATAAACCCACCATATATATAAACTATATATATATATATATATATATATACCACTCAACCCCTTTCAAAACATGCATTACCGCCACGTATGCATAAACCCTTTCATATATTAAGACTTTGGTTATTATGTAAATTATACAAAGGTTTTGTTATATATCAAATGCGCCATCACATATAACCGCCCTGAGTCCCACCCCAACTTTCCGCCATAACTTTGAAAATGATCTCAACCATTCACTCGATCATAGAAAATCTAATGGTACGCGTTCATTTTCGCGCTCCAAAAGTGATCGCTCGATGTTTGTCCAAATTCACGCGATAAAAGTTGTATTCAAATACCACCTGATACTACGTGGCTGAAAATGATTTGATCACGTTCATTTATATTAAAAAATCTTACCACCCATGTTAAACGCAAAAACCACTTCCTGTTTTTCATTTGAAAAATCAAACGACCTCCCGACTTCGACGAGATTTGTATTCAATGCATTTATGTTGATTAAATATCGAAGTTTCTAACTTGTGATATTCCATTCCGACTGTTTAAACTGCGCATTTGCATTGTAAAAGAGATCTGCCCACTGTCTATCAATTTCTTGTCCGAGACTCTAAATTTAACCAAAGATCCACCATTGAGGACCTGTAAAGATTTTCTGTCGCTCCAGTATACCAGTAAAGACCTCGGAATTATCCCAAAGCATCTGAAAACCTTTGTAAACCACCTACATTTTAAAGGTATTTTTTTGACAAATTAAGGCCTATCAATTTACTTTAGAGCTTCTGTAAAAAGAAACCAGGTATATAAATTAGCAAATTCACCAGAACCAATCACCAAAAAACACCATAAAAGTGGCCAAAATCTAGCCAATTTTTCCTAGGGAGCTCTGTGTTCTAAAGCAAGTATTTTAAAGGCCAATTTCCTCTGTTTCTAAGCTCCAAGGACCAAAATTAAAATATCTAAAGGGTTGAAAGTTTGAATATACCCTATTGTTTCGGGGAATATCACCCTAGAGGTTCGTTGGGTTACAACCTCCACAGAGCAGGGGCATGCTACTTAACAGAGACTCACACAACCATGCATGTTCAAAAAAACTAAATAGAGTAGAATGAGAAAGTTACCCGTAGGTCCTACGGTTGAAGCAGATCCCGCAGGGTTCAAACACCTAGCAACTGTCCTTCCTTCTTAACCTGAAAAACAAGAAGAAACAAACACGAAGAACTGGTTGTACAGCATATTTCTACTCTAAATGTTAGTGAGATTCATATAAAATATTAAATAAATCATAATGAATGCTTGTATAACAAATATTCTCATACATATAAGCATACACTAACACGTTTATTTCGGGAACAGCATGGTACTTCTGTATTATAAATAGCATGTACAAAAGTAACGAGTGGAGAGATCACCTGATCCTTCCACGGCCTTCGCAGACCATCATCCGGATCCATCCAGCCCTTGCCTCGCTAAGACTCCTTCCAAACTGGTGCATACGAGATGACATATAAAGGGATGTACATCTCAAGGAAACAAGGGTTTCCTATAATGAACTGGGAAAGTGCAGGAGGCACGGGGAATCAGACTTGGATAGGGAATACCAACAGAGTATAATATCAATAATTCTCTCTCTCCCTTAGGCCATACACATGAGGGGTTTTATACTCCCTCCAAGTAGTTGTTGAGTTAGAGCTTGATTGGCCATGTCTTTGAGGTGGTTGAACTACGGAAATAACATAAGTGACGATAAAAATAGGGAATCTTTATATTTTTTAATCATTTTAATGGAATAC
>CM076570.1:472239277-472334022 GCA_034641835.2 Pinus albicaulis | reverse complement strand
AACAACTGGAGAAATACAATAGCAGAGTTTCTTATCTGCTCATCTCTTCCACTCACCTCACATTCCTCATCATGCTTATTTGCCTCTACGGGCTTACATTTTATAGCTGTGAATGAAAACAAACTCATAAATTCTCTCACAACAAATATAGGATGCATTAACTCCTCATCAGAAATTGATGGAGCCAATGTAGCAACAAATCCTATTGTTGTCACCTACATGAGATTTTCTCCAAAAATAATTAAAAGAAAAATCTCAACACATATTTTACTTAAGAATCACAAATATCTTATTATTATTGAGGAATTTGATTATTCACTTTATCTCTCAAACTAAGTAAGAAAAAAAGGAGTTACAAAGTAGATTTAGAGTATAATCCTTATCGGATAGATATGGCAATAGTCTGAATCATGTTATCTTGTTCATGTCTTACTTAAGAACCACATTCAGAGACCAAAAATGTTGCTTCAAGAAACATGACATTGCTCTTGGGCTTACAATAAGGAAAAGGGAAAGAGATGTAAGGAGCATTCTCAAACATCAAATATTTGACACTTAAAATGTTGTCACGCCAATGCCAATTTTTGTAGAAGGAAAAAGAAGAGATTGAAAGGTGTGCTCAATAAAGGTGTATAAAAATTGGGAAGGCGAAATGGTCAATATAAGGAATGGATGATATAGAAAATTGAGTGAACGTTATAATCCCAAATTTGGAATTTGTGGTATGGAAAAGGTACATTTTGTAAAGGTTCATATGCAAACTTAATCAAAATGATACAAGTTACAATTAATCTTAATAGGGCAAGTTATCCCAAAAATAATCATTAGCATAGTTTTGTGTGAAAGGAAAGAAAACTATAGGTTATGTTTATATTGAGGTTTGATCACATTTGTATATATTGAGGTTTGATCACATTTGTATAAGATCTATGGATTGTTGAAAAATCCACATTCAAGTAAATTAATTTTGTTCTTCCCCTAAGTATCTATTTCGATAATAAGATGTCATAAGCTATAAACTAAGTAGTTGAAAAATCAATAAATATTCTCAAATAAAATAGAATAGTAAATACCAATATTATAACCATTTTATATATGTCAATATAATATACACTTTTACTAAAAATAAATATATTAATAAAAAAAACAATGTAACCTCATTTCATCAAGGTTTAATCAATTTACTCTTCAAACTTGTCCTTAAACAACATATTTATAATGAATTTTATAAATGTGTAATATCATTATAATTTATATCCAAAACTCATAACTATTTGTTTTGATTTTTTTATAAAATAATAATAATAATAAACTTGCACAAATTAAATATAAATATTAAATATCATACCAATTATCATCTTAAAAAAAATAAAAAATACAATTTATTCATCTACGTTTAATCAATATACTCTTCAAACTTGTCATTAAACAACATATTTATAATGAATCTTATAAATGTGTAATAGCATTATAATTTATATCCAAAACTCTTAACTATTTATTTTGATTTTTTTATAAAATAAAATAATTAAAAACTTAAACAAATTAAATTATTCATCCTAGTTTAATCAATATACTCTTCAAACTTGTCATTAAACAACATATTTATAATGAATCTTATAAATGTGTAATACCATTATACTTTATATCCAAAACTCATAACTATTTATTTTGAATTTTTTATAAAATAAAATAATTAAAAACTTGAACAAATTAAATATAAATATTAAATATCATACCAATTATCATCTTAAAAAAATAAAAAACAAACGTAACATATCAAATCAAGTGAGTGGAATTAGAAAGATGAAGTATCCGAGATTCTAGGGTTTAGTCAAGACTGACAGATGTTCTCATTAACTTGATTTGTTTGTTTTCCCGTCCAAGAACCTGATCATTAATTGACATCACGCGGGCCGAAGGAGGATTCTATTGGAAAAACGACACCTAGCGAGTGAGCAAAGACTGGAGAATTTGTTAGGGGTGAAGTAGTTGGTCAACACATTGGATAACTAGTTACACGGTGGAGAATCTGTTACACGTTCTGCTGTGGACGTGGACGTGTCTCAACGCAAGTGAACAGTCCGTTTGTCGAGAAAGTAGCTGCTTTAGTGGGTGTGTTAAATGTGTCTCAGCACAATGTTTAAGAAAAAAAACTTATCAATGGAATATTTTGGGAAAACTTTTAGTATATAGTATTTAAGTTGAAATTTGGTTGTATTTTGGAAATGGAGTTTGTTTTAAATTTTTATTTTTATTTTTATTTTTATTTATTTTTTATTTTTTATTTTTTTGTGTTCAGCTGAAAAAGGTGAGGTGAAATTTTAATTTGTGTTATTTAAGTTGAGTTTTTAATTGTATATATGGATTTAACACTTTGAAAAATTTTAGGACACTTTAATTGTGTAGGGATTACCTATCAAGTTTGTGATCTCAATGAATTTATGTCAGATTTTAGAGAAATTAGATCGGAAAGAAATCTGAGCACTTTCAAAAACCTTAGGACACTTCAATTGTGCAGGGATTACCCATCAAGCTTGTGATTTCAATGAATTCCTGAAAGATTAAATAGAAAAATTAGATTGGAAAAATTCCACCCAAAAATTTTCCAAAAAATCCTATTAAAAACAACTCTTTTTAAAAAAATTATGAATATTTTTTTAAGAGTAAAGCTTAAATTATTTTAGAATTTGTGTGATGTGTTTTTAAGGTGATTATATCAGAGGGATCGATTTAGTAATCTAAAAAGGGGGGTTGATTAATTATTCAACATTATTGGGAAAAATAAAAATTATAAAGGTGAGGTGAATAATTAGAAAGGTGTTATTTTTTTTAACTGACTAAAATATTTAATTAAACAAAAAAATGTTATAAAAAGATATCTCAGTATTTTTTCTTTTTTTTGTGCTTGATTATTTTTTCATGTTATTTGGAGAGTTCTTGTAACTTGTGTGTAGAGAGAAAAACTCTTAAGAGAATTGGTTTCAATGGTGAAACAAATCTATTTTAGTTGAGCATAAAAAATAGCCACTCAAATTCTTCACAAGAATTCACTGTCAAAAAAGGAGATTCATCTTTTTGGCCACAATGAGAGTTCAAACAAAGTTCATGTTGATTTTGTGTGGATCAATTTAGCTATCAGATGTTCATGGAAGCCAAGGGACGCCAAGTTTATGAGTGTACCAGCATGCAAAAAATTTGTTCGTGTCGATTTAACCATCAACAGTTCGTGGAAGCCAACATGGCTAAGCTTATTAGTGTGTTAGCATTTAGAAGGTTATGTGGGCCGATTAATTTCGTCCCTATAGAATAAATTTCCATCTGCATCCTCGTTCTCCTACACATTTCCCTTCGTTCGCACAGTAAACACTCCACACAAAGAAGGCTCTGCACAAGGAAAGATTCACATAATGAAATATAATAATATTAATACGACATTTATTCATAGTTAAATTAATTACGCGGCTACATAATAAATTTCCCTCTGCACTCTCATTTTCCCGCACATACTCCATCCTCCACACATCATTCAAACAATGAACATTTTCTTTGTGTGCGGTACGAAAGCCTATTAAAAAAATTTATTGTACAAAACACAAACCAAAATAGCGAAATAATTCAAAATCAACACACTTTGGCCACGAGGTGAATGTTATAGTCCCTAGCGAGGCGACATCATTGGGCAGAGGAGTGACATAATAGTGTCAGTGTTAAAGCACTAACCAACATCAATCTATATACTAAGAAAATTTGAACATATGTAATAAGGAAATGTGAAATATTATTACATTACAAATTAAAGTTTATTTTCGTAGTTAGAGTAATTACACCATCCTCTGCACATCTTGCATTTTGTATAGATTTATAGCTCTATGAAACAACTCTCCTACACAATTAAATCTATAACAATTTTAAATGGAAAATAGTTTAATGCAACAACTCTCGTGCACAATTAAATCTGTAACAATTTTAAATGGAAAATAGTTTAACATTAACTTTTTCCCTACGGAATAAAGCTCCCTATCCTTGTTCTCTCACACATACCCTACCCTCCGTACAATAAAATCTCCACACAAGGAAAGCTTTGCACAATGATACATAATAATATTAATTTGATATTTGTTCATAGTTAAACTAATTACACCTTGAAGAAATAAAGTTCCCTCTACACCCTCGCCCTCCCGCACATACCCCATCCTCTGCACATCCTTCATTTCATAAATATTCATAACTTTATGCAACTGCTCTCCCACACAGCTAAATTTGCAAAAGTTTTAAATGGAAAGAAGCTTAGAATAATTTCGTCGTTGGGGAATAAAGTTCCCTTTGCACCTTTGTTCTCCCACACATACTTCGTCCTCCACATAGTAAAATCTCTGCACCAGGAAACATAATAATAATAATTAGAGATTTTTTTAGTCGCACCCCACCCCTCCCCACTCCCTCCTATGCAAAGGACCGGTGACCACATCAATTTTGGCAGCATAGCAGTAACATAACACTATTAGTGTCAGAGCACTCACCAACGGAATGGCCACCATTGACAAATACCAAAAATAAAATGCCCTCCACCATGGGAATTATGTCCCATCAAAGTTCCCATATCCAATTGAAAATTATAAATAATATTTGCAACAAGTAGAAAAATATTTTTGAATCTATAGAAAAATACTTTTGAATCTATGGAAAAACAAAAATATTAAGAATTTTCCCGAAACTTTGATTGAAATTAATCAAGAGGTTAATGTGATAGTCCCTCACGAGTCAAATATTAACGGAATAAATTTCCCTCTACCCCTGTTCTCTTGCACATACCATGTCCTCCACACATCCTTCATTTTGCAGAGATTCATAGCTCTATGCTACTGTTGTCTCACACAACTAAATCTGTAAAAGTTTTCAATGGAAAAAACGTTTCAAATTAATTTTGTCGCTACAAAATAAAGCTCCCTCTATCCTCTGCACAATAAAAGCTCTGCAAGAGGAAACCTAATAATGTTAATTGGATATTTGTTCACCCCCCCTTACTATACAAAGGATCTACAACCACGTCAATTATGACATCATTGCGCAGAGCAGTAACATAACAATGTTAGTGTCACAACACTCACTAACATAATGACTACTCACAAAATTAGTTTATATATATATATATATATATATATATATATATATATATATATATATTAAAATGAATTGTGAAGCACTGAAAAATATTGAAAACAAAATACTCTCCACCAAGCGAATTATATCCCATCAAAGCTCCCTTGCCCAATCGAAAAATTAGAATTAAGATTTGTAGAAAATTATTTTTGAATCTATGGAAAAATAGAACTATTAAACATTTTCTCAAAATTTTGGTTAAAATTGCAAAAATATAATCAGATAATGCAGAGTCAATACACTGACCATGAGGCAAATGCTATAATACTTAGTAAGGCAAAGACTAATAAGACAATTCACATTGTTATTAAATATTGTTGAATATTAATTGATTCCATTAGAAATAATAAAAAAATATATTTTTACTAAAAATATTTAATGTTATTAATGAAAAATAAACCATTAAACTTTACTTTAACAATTTAGGAATCATTGATGGTTTGGAGAAAAGTATACCATTTGGAGAAAAGTATACCATAAAAACCAGAGAATTATTCGATACAACCAACTTGAGCTTAGTGATTCTCTATATTTCCAAATACCGAAGAGAAACTATCATACAAAAAGAGATCTACACCAACACATAGCAAAACAATTGGTATGGACACTAGCGAACAATTGTTTACACGTCCTATGTTTACACTCACGGTATTCAAAGTGGAAGCAGGTACATAATTTATTGTCGTGACTCCCTCTTCAAATCAAATTACGAAGCTCATTTTGTCAATCATTGATTAAGAGTTTCAATGCGTATCACCTCAAATTGACACGTTATATTGTAATAAAATCATCTTCGTGCCTCCCCTCCTAGCATAAATGATTCATCTCTTAACAAAATGCAATGTGAACACACAACATTTAATGGATATTCATGACGGAAGAGATAGACATTTTTAGGAATTTGATTTCTGTGATCCATAAATTATGTATCAAATCTTTCGGTGAAAATTATATTGTAGAAATTTGTGTCGACGCGCTTCGAACCAGCTAGTGTGGTTCATCATCAGGACAAGATACACATCTTTTTCTTTTGCAAAGAGTAGTAGATGCTTAACAGCCAAAAATTCTGCAAAATTATTTGAACCATGTCTTCGACCCATATCTATTGAGAAATAATGAGAATTTGAACCATGTCACAGACCTATATCCATTGAGAAATAATGAGAATTAGAAAATTAGAGAAATAATGAGAATTTGAACTATGTCTCCGACCTATATCCATTGAGAAATAATGAGAATTAGAAAATGAGAGGATAGCTCTCTCCATAGATTTTGTCCTCTCCTTGAAATGCACTGTCGAAAAAGGCTAGAGATATTTTTGTCAATCTTTTTTTTAGTGATTATTTTCTGAGTAGTTTTTAGTGCGACTTTTTGAAGGCTTTTCTGGTGGATTTTTCCAGTCTAATTTCTCTAAAATCCAGCATGAATTCATTGAAAACATAAGTTTGATGCGTAACCTTGCACAATCTAAATTCCCTAAAGGTTTTTTAGGGTGCTAAATCCATATATACAATCAAAAAACTAGTTTAAATAACATAAATCAAGATTTTACCTCAAATTTTTTCACTGGATTTCGGCACCGAAAACTCCACAAAATCACACTAAAGACAACTCTTTTATTTTTAGGTCACAAATCATTTTTTAAGAAGATTTGCAAATATTGCAAAGCTTTAAAAAGATATATATTTTAGACAAAAAAAAAAGTCCTGAAAAATTCCCAAGTTCCTTACAAACCATATTTCGTATCACAAAAAAACCCATATTTCCTCTAACAGAATCAAAAACATTATTATGTAATTTTCCAATGACCACAATCTAAGCCTGAACTCTTTTGATCCTATGTAAAACAAACACTTTTTTAATATTTGTGAAAAACAATATTCTATATCATTAAAAAATATATATATGAAATTTAAAATATTAAATTATTTTTACCTCTTAAATAATTATTAATTTATAATATAATTTTTTAATTAAAAAATGTACCCATAATCTTTATTTGAAATTTTATAACATGAATCACAAACACTTTCCAATAACAAATACATCAAAACATAAATAATAACAAATACATCAAAATATAAATACTTATGTGTATTTATACTCCATATCCAAATATATAAATGCTTATGTGTATTTATACTCTATATCCAAATATATGTATACATTATTACACGATACATATCTTGTAACTTGCCGTAAAACTTATATAAACATATGCAATTATATAAAGCTATATTAAAAGTTTTTAATAAAAAATGGCATTCTGATTTCAACATAATTCTTACCTGATTTAAAAATTACTTTTTAACCGGAAGAGAGAAGCAATATGAGATATGAGTTCACCTTATATTACACTGAATGTGTTTTTAACGGGAAGTTGTTTTGGGGACTTTTGTCGTGTGTCGAAAGCGTATGAAGATATGCCACGTGCTTAGAATATTTTCCACTCCCTGGTTCGCGGGTTTGATCCGCCGCAGTAGAACTGGTGGGTTTCAGTTGAGGTGAAGCCATCATAGGTTAGTTCAAACACTTGAAGTTGTGGCCAGAAATCGCACTGTTGTAGCGTGAGTCTGTCTTTCCTCAATAATTGGATAATCAACATGTTTGTATGATTTTAAATTCAAGTGCAAGTGAAGTGCAAGTGTATTATATATATATATATATATATATATATATATATATATATATATATATTAGAAGTTTCTTTTATTAATTCAGTTTGTTGATGTGATGATTGAGTTTTGGAAATTATTTCTAAGAATGATTTTTACTTTTATGTTTTTAATGAAATTGATGTATTTATAAGTTTCTAAAATAAACATGTTTTTTACTTTTGCAAAATAAAACTAAAGCATAACTTAATTAATCTATTGTTAGTCTCTAAGAACATAATTACTTAACTATTGTTCTAACAGTTTTTTGCATAAAGACAAAATTGAATTCTAGAAATGGAAACCACACATCTTCTCACTCATGCTTTAAAATGAAATATTCTGGAAATGAAAACTAGTAAAGAAATCAGTTTTGCTCTGAAAATAAATCACTCATATTCTGAAAAGAAATCACTCAATGCTCTGAAATAAAACTATGTATAAATCTATGAAGAATGATAAAATGGAAGACTAATGAAATCTTGCCATAACTATCTAGTTAAGAATGATCATACTGAGTGTAAACAACTGCATCAAATGATAAAAGGAAATTATCAAAACAACTACATCAAATGATGAAAGAAAATTACGAAAATAACTATATCAAATGATAAATGGAAATTACGAAAACAACTTCATCAAATGATAAAAGGAAAACAAAAAAATGCAGGACCTTCACTGTTTGCAGAGGTCCTCCATAAATAGGCGATCTCAGAGCTTTAAACGAACAGTCAGATACGCATCAAATCTTCAAAGCACTTCTTCATTAAAAATAATGAAAACAGAGTTTTTAACACATCATTGTCGCATCAGAAATTACACGCTTTGTTCAGGTTTTTTTGCACAGTGTTTATGAGATCTCTTGTTCATAATTGTTCAAAGCTTTCATGGCTACTTAAGCTAAACAAACTCTAAATTTGACTTCTAAAAATAATAGAATATCGCATATTCACGATTTTCTATTTGGCAAAGAAAATCGTGAATTTGTGAATGTCTTGGACTCTTGCTCCCCTGTTCAGCAATGTGTTGACCCACACATTTGACCACGCAATCGAATGATTTCTTTTGTGATTTGGCTGAGATTAATAGGAGGAAATCCTTGAGGAGATCAATCCCCACTTGTCCATATACTTCTTCACTTAGCTGGCACCTCAGAGTTTGGTAAACCATGCAGTTCGCTACATAAATGCAAATTAGTTGCAAAATCATGTCAATTCCGTAGCTGATAAAATATTAACTTAATAATAAATAACATTATTAAATATGATAGACAAGATAATTAAAAACCCTACCATGTCAAAAAAGTGTAGTTTGATGCTTATTTGAGTTGATGATGATGGTCAAAAAGAGGGAAAATAGGTAAGAGAGTGTCAAAATGAAGCAATCATGAAGCTCTACATTCCCCCACATGAAGATCATTGCATGTCCTCATTCAAAAATGCAAATTTGATGACCCCTGTCAGCTACTTCATTTCTCTTGAGACTTGTGCTATTATATCCAGGTTTATCTTCTTTACCTTCTTTTTAGCCATTGTCATTGTTGGCTTTTTCATCAAGATTTTATACTTCAAATTTATGACCTTTCTTTTAAGAGCTCTATTATTTTGTTTCAACTTCTTGTCTTTCTCATACCATAATCCTGAATGCAAAAGAATATTATTATTCTTAGTCATCTCAATTTTATTATGTATCGTAAAGGCCTCACGCTCTTGTTGTATGTGTCTATTTAGTGTCTCTAGCTGAAAGATTTATTGTTTCAAAATGTTTATAATTGGAAGTTATTTCTCTTGATTTAAAAATGATGTTTTTCTTGTGTCTCTCATCTCCAGAGATTCAATGTAATCATATATTTCTTGCTCCAGAGGATCAATTTCTGGTGTTTTTGGGCCTGGGCTATGAGTATGTGAGATGAAAATAGGTGATGGAATCCTTGGTTCCTCTTTTTCCTCCAAATCAATGTATTATCTACTTTTTAGGGATGTGTTGGGTGCGGGAATTACACTTAAGAAAACTCCTCAACACTTAATTTGTTAACTCGGGGGATCCGTAAACTTAGAGAAGAAGCACAGGCAATGCCAGAGATGGTATGAATCTTCCTAATATAAATCTCTACTTTCTTTAAAGGAAAAATTGCATAATCAAATTAAAAAGAGAAAAAGGCAACTTGAACCATCAAAATAATCTAAGACTGAAACAAGGAAGAATGTATTTGTGAGAGGGAATTAAAGGTAAAAAGGCAATCACTCCAGCTAATTATTGTTTAACTACTGAGTGCATGTTTTTCTTTAGCAGAGACACTTAGAAGTCTCATCAGATGGGCCCTTAAACCTACTCCTTTAGAGATTTCCTTCTTGCACTAATATGTCCTACATTATCGCAGTTCGCTTGCACTAGTGCAGGAACAAAGATTTATGCAGAAGGTATAAATGGTGTCTTTACTAAAGGCTTTTTTACTTCATGCAAGGGCTTGAACTTTTCCAGGTTCAAGGCACTCAAATATCGTGGCAAGAAACTAGTTCTTGAACCGGATCAGAGCTTTCTGCACTTAGCATTTATTTCTTAAAATGAGTGCTTAATTATTGCAAGTGCTATTATACAGTTAAATCAAATTGCACACATAAAAAGTGAATGTTTCTGATCCTAATAGAGTGTAGGAATAAAGAAACAATCAATATACATTTATCATGTCATAAACATTTAATGAAAGAAAGAAGATTGCAGGAAGTTGACTAGGAAATCTTGCTGCATCACACCAACGTGCACTGGTGGAGGGTCATTTCTATTGCTTGGACCAGGCGGGGAAAACCAGTCAAACAGAATTGCAGTAAAAGAGATATCACACCAATGTGCACTGGTGCAGGGTTATTTCTCCTGCTTGGACTAGGCGGGGAAAACCAATCCGAAATCAAGTGCAAGAAAAGGAAATTTATTTACTTCACACAACAGATCTGCTTTCATTCAAACAGGAATGCATGTGCTTAAAATTAAATCACACTTGACAATATAAACACAAATTACAGGAAAACGGGAAATGGGGTAAACGTGCTAGGTTGGCTGGGCCCTAGCCAGCCAGCGTGTTTCCCTTTTAAATAAAAACATTGCTCAGTACCTTAATCAATTCATCAACTCAAATACAAAAACGCAATTTGTGAAACATGAGGTAGAGCTCCCTTTTATTAATTTACTGAGGCAATTACATACATTAATACATCGTCCAGCCTAGATTCAGACAATAACAAAATACAACAACTTGTTACTGCCTTTCTGGCTGTGTCTATGTTCTCTTCTGCTATCAAAATTTCCCTCCCTTTGTCCTATTTACATTCTACATTATATAGATTTTTGGCCAAAGCCCAAAATATATCATTCAACTGATTACATAACCAAACACATAATTTAGCTTTTCGGCCTTCAAAATTAGATAGTTTAGCAAAACTGGCCGTAGCTAATCTCCATCTTTCGTCCTTCACAGATTCGGTCTCAGCTGCCTTTGGATCGATCTTGATGTCATAGCTAAAGCTACTCAAAATGAGGCAGTGATCAAGGAGGTTTGGATCTGCTGCAAGGATTTGTTGTGCTGGAAAAGGTGCAAAATCCGATCTTGCACTAGGATCAGCGATCTTGGTAAATACTCTAACTACCAAATAAATATTGGAGATATTGATAAGTTACAAAGACTGATTAAAAGTAATAAATCATGTAATAAATGATTAATTAATGCTAAGTCAAATTAAAAATGTGAAAAATAAAGTTTATACGAAATATGTCACCGTCCTTGGACTGGTGCAAGATGAGGGTGCATAAAAGAGGTAAAACAACGGTAAATGGTTATGATTTAGGTTCAAGGGGAAAATGGAAAAAATAGATAAAATTAGGGGGCTAACATCCTCCCATCCCTAAACTGTTGTGTGTCCTCACACAACTCTTTACCTTTGCAAAAAAACCTTCAAAACTTTGAGCATTCCAGCTTAATCCCGCTCTGACATACAGACATCAGCCTGCAATGTTTTAGACTTCTTCTTTCTAATGTTCTTTAGTTTCTTTGTCACCTTTTTAAGTCGCTTGAAACATTGCGCAGCTCGGTACTTCCAAACTCAAACTTCTCCTTTATTTTTCTGTATCTTCGCAATTAATTCTTCTTTACTCTATTATTTATCCTCCTGCGTTTTAGCTATGAGTTGTTCTAAGTTCTGCACTTGAAGCTCTAGTTCAACTATCCGAATAGCAGGAGTTACCAAATCTTCTTTTTGTTCTGTCTCGACAGGGGTTGTGACTTCCTCAGGGACCTCAGTATCCCTCATGGTTTCAGCAAACACTTCTTCCTCTTCTTCTTCTTTTTCTTCTGGTTCCTCTTCTTCTTCTTCTGTTTCTTCTTCTTCTTCTGGTTCTTCTTCTTCTCGCACTGGTGCAGAAGGGGATTCAACATCCTGTGGGGACTATGGTTCTTTGCCTGTACTAGATTCTTCATTCTTTTTCTAGGTATTTTTAATGAAATCGGCCAACAGAGTGTCATCTTCGACCTCTACAAATTTTGTTGCTTCCGCAAGGACTGATAGGTTGTCTTCTTTGGGGGTCTGTGCCTGTACTGGTGGCGTGGAAGGAGTCTCTTCGATAGGTGCACTAGAAGTCTTCTTATTTGGAGATGGGGCCTTTTCTTCTGTTTATTTTTCAGGTCGTTTCCTTTTTTCACTGGTGCAAAAAGGACTCCCCTTTACATTCTTACTCGGACCCTTGCTTGTGCTGGCAGGGTCCTCTGTCTCCTTTTCAACAATTGTCTTTTTATGTAGCTTCTTTAACAGTGCCTCCCAAGTCATGCCTTTAACTTCTAATAGTTTCTGGACCCAAATATTTATCAGGCCGTAGTGATATAACTTCTTGTCAGCCTGGTCTGCCCATGCGTCCTACACACTGATGCAGGGGCATTAGGTTCCAAAAAAATACTTTGTATTTTCATAGACATAGGGGGGTCTGATGTTTCTAATTTCATATGTAATTGTTAGTATTTTTGAATAAATATAGTGAGGAAATTGTAAATTTTCCCCAAGTCATTGGAGAACATGAGGGGAAGTCGATTAGAGAGGAATGTGAAGAGTCAGTTCAGTGAATTTAGAGAGTTAGGCTAAAATTAGGATTTGAGGATTTCAAGAGTTTGGTCGAGTCATTGTAGGATCTGAGTCGATTCATTACCATATTTTATAATTGTAAGCCTCAAAAGCATTAATGAATAAACCTGGGGAGAGTTGTGCAGAGTAGTGAGGATAGAAAGCCATCGGATTGAAGATCAGGCCAAAGGACGAGAAGGAGTTTTGTAAGTGAATTCATTTGTAAATATGAAAGAATCTGTTCCAGTACTACATGAGTATTATTTGATTTAAACTCTATGTGGTAGGCTTTGAGTTCAATAAGAATTTGTATGAGCAATGCATGATAAGCTCTGTCTTAAGGGTTAATGCCAATGTTTTGATTCATAAGCAATTCTAATATGCTGAGGATTTATGTTGTATTGATTGAATGACTCTGTAATAAGATTTCATTATAGATTTGGTATATATATATATCTAAACGGACATATGGGTTGAGGTCATATCGATCACTAGAAGGATTGATTATACAAGGAAGAAAATGATTTCTTCGAAGTGGTATATTTTTATACATGTATTAGAAGAATGTTTGATCAACAGAGACATGTGGATCTGTGATTAATTCGGATTTGATATTGGGGTTATTCGGACCTTAAATGAAGCGATTAGATAGTAAATCAATGACATGGAATATTGAAAAGAACGTAGCAGAGGTCAACCCCATGAAACGTATGCAGAATGCTGGCTCAAAGTCGATGTAGAATCTGTCTAAGTGTTGGAGCAAAAACCCGAGTTCTAGTGTAGAAACCAGAAAAATTACAAAAGGCAGAACCGTGGATAGGAGTGGAACCGCGAAGGAGGTAGGCGGTTTCGGGAGTCTAAACCAGCAGTATCGCGCACCTCCTCAGGTGGTAAGTTGTTTCCACTTTTCGAACGCGATATCATTATTTGGAGGACACGTTCAAAACCCACTTACATCGCGTAATTTTTTAGGATTAAGTCTCGAGCGTTTTTATAACACGATATCCGTCAGATGAGTAATTGGGTTTTGGAGAGCGAGAGTAGATTGACCATAGGATCCCAAGTGAAGTCGCAAGCTCGATAATCCAAGGGTAAGTTGTGCATATGGTGGGCCTGGATAATTAGTTGAGGTTTCAAAGGAGTTGACATAATACATATGGGTTATGTATTTATTGGCGGTCGGAAGTTTAATGTTAACTGGGCCATATATGTTCTAGCTTATGATTAAGTTCGACATATGAACATTTGCAAACAATAAGTTCTTGAGACTTATAATAATTCTATCATAATGGTATTATGATAGAATTCTAATTTGGAGGAATTAGACCAAGCTTATTTAGGTGGAATGATGTTGTGATATGCAGTTAATGGAGGTAACATATGCATGGTCAAAATTATATGGGGTTAATAGATTCCGCAAAGGTATGAAGCAACATGGTGGATGTTGTCACAAAGATTAACGTAGATTTGAATTTCCATAAAAAGGGTGCATAATATGGTTTTAATCATAGAATGAAAAGGTAACTTCTGCATGTGAAGTTGTGATATTGGGGTTTTATAACCTTAAATGAAATAAGCTTCTGCAAATGGAATTTCATTATTGGATTAATAATAAGGTTTTAACCTTTAATGGAGAAGCTTCCGCACAGTATTGATATTGTGAATTTCCCAGATCTTGAGAATTATTGCGACAATAATTTTGGTTCGAAACATGAAGGATGGATTTGAATATGCTAGAGGTGAGACTGTGGGTTTAGCAGGGTACCCCAGCATCATGTGGTATCAGAGCTAGAATAGCTCTTTGAAGGTTCAAAGTTTTTATTAATTGCATGTGTGATGAAAAGAAATCAGATTTTTGAAAATTGATAAAGATTGCAACATACAGAGGTGCAGTGCAGGTGAAAGAAGGAGCAAGATTACACAAAATCTTGAAGGTGAGTTGATGAGCATTATTTAACTCTGGTTTGAAGTATTGTTTACAGAACTCAGATTGCAGGCAATTGAAGAAATCTCAACAAAAGCAGATCATAGCTTTGAGAGCAGTGATGAAAGAGTCCAACAGAGGATTCTAAAGTGAAGAAGAAAGTGTGGCAAAACCTGGAGAATTCCCAATACAGGTTGGATGAAAGAAGAACAGATGTGTTCTTGAAAAGCTGCAGAGTGAAGCCTAGAGAGAGCAGAAGAGAGTGCTCGAAAGGTTCCAGCAGATAGGGGACCAGTACTTGCCAAAAGCCTAGATTCGGAGGAAAGGATTGGTGAGGTAAGTGGCAGCAGGAGCGCTTGCTGTTGCAGAGGCTTGGTGCAGTTGATGAGTGAGGAACTCATGATGGAAGAGAAGATGACTTCCAAAAGTCATAGAAGAGATAGCAGGGGTTCTAAGAGAGGCCACAATAGAAAAGAGGAAGAAGATGCCAAGACAAATGGAATGAGAAGAATTTGACTGATGCAAAATATTGGAAAGAGGTAGCTGAGATCATAGAATAGTTTAATAAACTAGAAAAGATGATAGAGGAAAGCCAGAGAGTTGGTTGGATCATGAAGAAGAAAGTAAAGTGGCATGGGCTATAGATGAATAAAGAGCAGATGATACATGCTCAGCAGAAAGAGAGATTACTCAGGATGATTGAATATTTGGAGAAGGACTTGAAGACTGAAACTTCAAGTGAAACCAAGAGTTCAAATGAATTTACATCTGATCATTTTTGTATGTTTGCAGAAAAGTTGAGAAAGCTTGAACAGAGGATGGATGTATAGTTGGAATGTGCAGAACTCAGAGCAACTGAGTTGATAAGAGAAGTTTCTGTTTGTGAAGCAGAACAGAGTACATATGAGGAATACACATCTATGAAGGATCTTATGGACCATGGTGGAGGTTTAAGACAACAAGAAGTTTGTCTTGCTGAAGAGGAAATTATTGATGGTTTCCTGAGTTATTGGACAAGTCCAGGTCAACTGGATGATGTAGAACCTTGTATTTTTGTGACTGATAATTGTGATGTGATTACAGGTTTTGTAGAGGAGGATGAGAAATCTTGTGAAGTTGTCACAAGTATGAAGAAGTATCTCTCAGAAGATGAATACTCTGAAGAAAAATGCAATGTTGGAGAATGTCTCTTGACTGAAGGAAGCAATGATACATTTATGATGGAAACTGTTGCAGCACAGGAAGAAATTCTTGTGAATGAAGAAGGAGAGGATCAGTTTGAAGAACTGATATGTGAAACACCATTTGAGACTGTTGAAGCTTGTGGTTTACAAACTGAAAGTTTTTGTATTAATGCAAGGATAGTAAGTGATGATGAAGGTCTTAAAGAATTCCAGAGAGAAATTGCATTGTTGGAATATTTGTTGGAGAATTCAGAGTATGAAAAGGAGATTGTAGAAGGCAGAGTTCATCACAGTGAACATGGAAACATCATGGAGGCAGATGGTGTGAATGAAAGACTTGTTGACAGTCTTGGGAATTCTTCAGAGAATTATTTGGGAAAAGTGAATCAACATAATGATGTGCTGATAGAGATGGAAGGAGTTTCAGGACAACATACTGAAATGCTGGCAGAGGAAAGAAAGGCACTAAGGCCTTATGATTTTTGTTTTAACAATTGTTTTGTGAATGAAGATTTTGTTGATGATGGATAAAATTTGACACCACTGGACAACTAAAGAAAGGAGGAGGAAGATTCTGTGGAAGACTTTAACCCATGGAATGAAGAAATTGGATTGCTGGAGATTATGCTGAACAACTAGGATTCAATATAGGAAGGAGAACCTCAATTTCAAAATTGGGGATTACAGAATGTGAACATGCAAGGGAATGAAGACAGTGAAGACTTTCTGGGTGGGTCTTGGAAGAGACTTAGAACTGCAGAAAGAGGAATTGGTGATGGGATCATCAATTGAGGCCATTGGGTCTTGTGATTTTGAAACTGACAATTTGATTGTGGTTACAGGCATGGCAGAAGACAATCCATCTCTCGGAATTGTCTTGGATGAAGATGAACTATTGCAGGAGAAGGAAGGTGAGGCTATCATGCCTCATGTAAGGGAACTTGTTATTACTATTGATGACAAGAATGAGCTGATTTGTCTGATGGACAAAGAGAATACCGGAGGATAGATTTTTGGGACTGCTACAGTAGTGGAGAATCAGAATTTTATTCTGATAGAAGATGAGGACACAGTACTTGAAGAACTTGAATTGATTACCAGAATCAATCAAGAAGATGGAAGACAATTACTAAAGATTTTCAAGGAAGAAGAATATGTTGAACCAAATTTGCAGCATATTGATGAAATTCTTGAAAATAGATGGCTGAATTGTTTGCTGAAAACATTTAGAGAAGAGAATGAAATGGCAGAGTAGCAGATTGAAGTGTTTATAGAGGAAATGTTAAAGCAACAATTTGAAGTGTTGCCAGAGGAGGAAGAGACACAAGGGTTTTGTAATTTTGGTGTTTGTTTTATGATTGTAGGTACTAATGGAAGGACTAAAGAATGTTTGGTCCAGGATGAGAGGAAAAGAGATTATGACAGTGTCTGGAAATTTAAATACCAGTCTAGAGAATTGTTGAAGTCAGAGAATGAAGAAATTGTCATGGGTGACAGTCAGGAAGAGTTTTACCGTTGTAGAAAACGAGAGGGTATAGATGATTGGGTGGAAGCAACCGCAGGATTTCAACAAGTGAAAGCAAGTGTTCAGCAATTAAGAACTCAGCAAGCAGAATCAGAGTTAATTTTTCAGCAATCAAGATGGAGCAGTACCTAGCAATCAGAAGACATATTAGACAAAGAAATTGAATTTATGAGGAGGTTGATGGTGAAGGTGTCTCAGAGGAAGGCAACAGCAAGAAAACAAAGAAGCAGAGGAAGCAGCAAAAGAAGGACGGAAAGAGAATGTAAAAGTGCAGCTAGTGGAACCAGACAGAATAAGATATGGAAGCCTGGAGGAGTGCAGAAGAATAATATTGCAACAGGTGATCAGTTGCAGAACAAAGTGTGGGATCCAGGAAGACAAGGACTGAAAACACATGATCAGGAGATCATGAATCATTTTAACCTTGGGAGTCTGATGTAGGGGCATTAGGTTCCAAAAAATACTTTGTATTTTCATAGACATAGGGGGGTCTGATGTTTCTAATTTATTATGTAATTGTTAATATTTTTGAATAAATATAGTGAGGAAATTGTAAATGTTCCCAAGTCATTGGAGAACATGAGGGGAAGTCGATTAGAGAGGAATGTGAAGAGTCAGTTCAGTGAATTTATGGAGTTAGGCTAAAATTAGAATTTGAGGCTAAAAGTGTAAGCCTCAAAGGCATTAATGAACAGACCTAGGGAGATCTGTGCAAAGTAGTGAGGATAGAAGGCCATCGGATTGAAGATCTGGCCAAAGGACGAGAAGGAGTTTTGTAAGTGAATTCATTTATAAATATGAAAGAATCTGTTCCAGTACTACATGAGTATTATTTGATTTAAACTCTGTGTGGTAGGCTTTGAGTTCAATAAGAATTTGTATGAGCAATGCGTGATAAGCTCTGTCTTAAGGGTTAATGCCAATGTTTTGATTCATAAGCAATTCTAATATGCTGAGGATTTATGTTGTATTGATTGAATGACTCTGTAATAAGAGTTCATTATAGAATCGGTATATATATATCTAAAGGGACATATGCGTTGAGGTCATATCAATCACTGGAAGGATCAATTATACAAGGAAGAAAACGATTTCTTCAAAGTGGTATATTTTTATACATGTATCAGAAGAATGTCTGATCAACAGAGAAATGCGGATCTGTGATTAATTTAGATTTGATATTGGGGTTGTTCAGACCTTAAATGAAGCGATGAGAAAGTAAAGCGATGACGTGGATCATTGAAAAGAACGTAGCAGAGGTCAACCCCATGAAACGTATGCAGAATGCCGGTTCAAAGTTGACGTAGAATATGTCTAAGTGTTGGAGCAAAAACCCAAGTTCCAGTGTAGAAACCGGGAAAATTGCAAAAGGCAGAACCGTGGATACGAGTGGAACCGCGAAGGAGGTAGGCAGTTTCGAGAGTCTAAACTAGCAATATCGCACACCTCCTCAAGTGGTAAGCTGTTTTCACTTTTCGAATGCGATATCGTTATTTGGAGGACACGTGTAAATGAGTGGTATTCAAAACCCACTTACATCGCGTAATTTTTTAGGATTAAGTCCCGAGCGTTTTTATAATGCGATATCCGTCGAATGAGCATTTAATTGGGTTTTGGAGCGCGAGAGTAGATTGCCATCATATCCCAAGCGAAGTCACAAGCTCCATAATCCAAGGGTAAGTAGTGCATATGGTGGGCCCGGATAATTAGTTGAGGTTTCAAAGGAGTTGACATAATACATATGGGTTATGTATTTATTGGTGGTCGGAAGTTTAATGTTAACTAGGCCATATATGTTCTAACTTATGATTAAGTTCGACATATGAACATTTGCAAACGATAAGTTCTTGAGACTTATAATAATTCTATCATAATGGTATTATGATAGAATTCTAATTCGGAGGAATTAGTCCAAGCTTATTGAGGGAGAATGATGTTGTGATATGCAGTTAATAGAGGTAACATATGCATGGTCAAAATTATATGGGGTTAATAGATTTCGCAAAGGTATGAAGCAACATGGTGGATGTTTTCACAAAGATTAATGTAAATTTGAATTTCCATAAAGAGGGTGCATAATATGGTTTTAATCATAGAATGAAAAGGTAAATTTTGCATGTGAAGTTGTGATATTGGGGTTTTATAACCTTAAATGAAATAAGCTTTCGCAAATGGAATTTCATTATTGGATTAATAATAAGGTTTTAACCTTTAATGGAGAAGCTTCCGCACAGTATTGATATTGTGAATTGCCCAGATCCTGAGAATTATTGCGACAATAATTTTGGTTCGAAACATGAAGGATGGATTTGAATATGCTAAAGGTGAGACTGTGGGTTTAGCAGGGTAACCCCGGCATCACAAACCCTTGGCCATTTTTTCCAAGCTCTTAAGCAAAAAATAGGGGAAATAAATCCTCCACCGGACATGCCGACTGCCTTCGAAATGTTGCAACATCCTAAAATGGTACACAAAAGTGAGGGAGTACCTTCCCTCACAGGTTACGAATTTCTGTGGGATTTAAAGGAGGTCCTGCCACTGTCTCAGCAGGGCACTGCGCATAATTCCTCACCCCCTGATTCCCAGACTTCAACCCTTCCGCGATAGTCATTACCAAGCTTCCTATTTGGGTCAGGCTTCCAAATCTCCCTGCTCATTTATGGCATTTTTCTATCTTTCAAGGGTTGGAAAATCTCAGGTTGCTTTCTGGCATCAGATCCCTCTAAGGGGGAGATGGGCATATACACCTATGGTAGAATATGTGCTAAAATTGACATAAGTAAAGGTTTATCCAATCAAATCAATCTCAAAGTTGGTGATTTCCTTTGGACACAGACCCTGGACTATGAGAACATTGCTTTCCGATGTCATCACTGCCATCAAATAGGGCATCTTCAAAACTCCTGTACTATGTTCCTCGCCCAAAAGAAGAGAAGCAATCGCAAATAAAACTCTAAAAACTGGAAACCCTGTGATCCGCCTCCCATGGATGACATTGAGTCCTTCAGTTTGGATGAGTGAGATTGAAGCAGATGAGGAGGTAGCAACGTAGGAGAAGGATATACCCTCAGCAGACCCTAGGGGACCCAATGTTTCCTCTAGTGTTCAGAAACAAACTCATGAGTCCTCCTCCTCCGACTCGGATAAGGAGACTCTTCCTTTAGTCAACAACATTCTTCAAGTGGTTTTAGCCCACCCGCTCCATGACGGTTGGGTTAAAGTTACAAAAAAGAAAGAAAATAAATGTCGTATTGAGGATTCAACCCATTCTGGGTAGATTTTTGTGTCTGTCTCTTACCGTTCCTATGTTTCTCTTCATGATCTTCTATGTTTCTCTCTTGGTTACTTAACGGGACCGAAGTTGATAATTTATCATTTCTAGCTTCTCCGCTATCTAACCTCTCTTGACTATAACTTCATTCTATACTATACTTTTTCAATAAAATCAGTTTTACTTCAAAAAAAAATTACAATTTAAACAATAAAAAATTAATGTATTATATTTCTCACTTTAATTTTTTTTACAAATTTAATCCCTTCTAAAACTACAATTGTACGACTCTAATTTAAACTGTTTTAATCATTTAAAAAAAACCAACCCCAACCACCCCAAAATGGACCATTTTTCGATCTCTGGATACAGCATCGCTCACAAGTCAATAGACATCAAATCATCGGCGACCCCAAAATGGACAATTTTCCCATCAAAATTCGATGTGTGGATACAACATCCCTCACGGGTCACTAGACATCAAATCATCTTGCTCCCTTCCCTACCTACATAAATGGTTCCTTCCCTAACAAAAATACATTGTCAACACATAAACATTTTATGATACATGGAACTTTCATGATTGGAAAGTCAAACTCATATTTCCATGATTTGTCAAAGTCAAATAAATATTATTTTCATAGTTAGTTGCATGTTCTTTCATTTCTTTATTAGTTTATCTCTTAATTACATATTCTACACCGTGAAGTATGTGGGACGACAGTTCAACGTGGTAAAGTGATACTTGGAAACTTTTTTTTATCCTATGTGGAACACACATCTATTCTGAATGTTCGTGTTGAAAATAAAACTAATTTTAAATTTATTTTAAATTTCTATATTAAAATATTTTTATATTTTGAAAATAATTACAACCTCATGCATCTACGATTTTTGGTTAAAAATTCTGTTCATTATTATTATTTGAATATTTTTTCAAATAAATCATACATTTACGATAACAAATATATCAATTTCTCTTAACATTGTATTTGTTTGGTTAAAAGCATGTGGTGGGAATGAAATTCTGTGTTTTTATGGACCACGAACAGAGTAATTTTAGGTGGAATGCTTTTCTTTAAATGATAATGATGAGTAGGAGTGATTTTCCCTAAACAATAATGATGATTTTCTTTGAACACTAGTGATGAGTCAAGAAACCCTAGTGATTGACCTCACTATTGATTTGACAACTAAATTATGATAAGTTTTCTCAATATATAAAATACAAAAAACAACAAAACAAAATAAATACATACCTCTATAAATACTTAGATTTATACTCAACATCCAATTATATATATATACTCCATTTTCAAAGAAAGAGTAAAGATATCCATCACTAGTTTCTTTTTGTAAATACAAATTAACTTATCATTGTTGTTCAAGAAAAACTAGGCTATATCACTGTGGTCCTTTAAAAAAACAGAATTTCACTCTTACCAAATTCTTGAACCATTAACATATTATATCCTTAAAAAAATAATTTTTTTTAACAATTTTAAGATAAACTCCAAGTCAAAACATCCAATTATATATGCATTACATTCAATAAAAATCAAATATTGTAAATTACTGTAAAATGACAAAGTTTTACGAAAGCTTTTAATAAGAAAATGGTATTCTGATTTTCAATATAATTTTGACCGAATTTAACACTCCGTTCAATTTTTTCTTTTTTGAAATCTAGGATAATCGGTAACTGGTGAGAGTTTTCCTGAACAAGGCCCATGATCAAATCCTACTGGCTGCCACTATAAACTTAGGCTAGGTGCAACAACCTGCAAGCCACACAATAACAATTAACTTATACCTCAACAAGAGCCTAGACGTCCACTATGAGATCGCCTACTCTTCTAGCCAAAACACAACACTCCATATACTCCGTTAAATTTTAATTAGAAAAGAGCAGGAGTATGAGTAGGGTCCGCCAGTACGGGGTGCATAGTGATTACCATAATTGTTTCCTTACAGTGAGGGACTCTCCGTGTTGGCAACCGCGTAGTGGGCGGTGGTAAATGACACATACGTCATTCCAACGAAGTAAGCATACGTCACAGTGATGAGTCGCTACTTGTGACTCGTGTGAACCTATCTAGCAGTCAAACACGTGTATGTTCAATCCGTGTTGTGGGCAGTGGTAAATGACACGTACGTCATTCCAACGAAGTAAACATACGTCACAGTGATGAGTCACTATTTGTGACGCGTGTGAAGCTATCTAGCAGTCAAACCCGTGTATCTTCAATCCGTGTTTCATTGATCACAGCTTCAACTCCTTTCGCAGCGCCCTCTATATGGGAACAACTTCTTCCGTAATATTTAGCCATAAAAATGCCCCCATATTGATCTCTAATCTTTGGCTCCAGACCTTTGATTATGGCGTTGCACGGTTTCTTTTCAAATGCTTATCCTTGTAATTCAAATGCTCAACAATCCACTGGGCAGGTGGATTGCCAAGTCACTGCTTCCCGAAAGCGTCCATTGGAAGCTGCAGACTCAGAGTCACAAGAAGAGTGTATTGATCTTCAAGAAATAGTATGGCGAGATGTGGATCGAATGAGGACCGTTAAGACCAAAGAAAGGCAAATAGTCGCAGAACAGTTACGCAGGAAACGAATGAAATACTTGTGTACACAACTGGAGTCTCTCTTGCCCAATACTCCTCCCAAGGTAATAATTACAACATATTACATGCCTTCCACGACTCATACTGAATTTAGATCAGACTATAACATCGCCGGTGATTGGTTAGAGACCTAAATTATATATTTGAATTCTTCATACAGCTTGACAGATGTGGATTATTTGAGGAAGCCATTAATTACATTAGAAAGCTCGAGGATGATCTCCATCAACTGAAGACAAAGAGAGACCGTCTGCTGGCAGTATTCCAATCTGAAGAAAAAATAGACAATAACACAGACCTGAAGGTTTCCGTGGAAACTAATGAGAGGGAAGCAATTATTATAATTACCAGCCAAAGAAGGCCGAGATATATGTGGAGGATTCTTGAGGAATTTGCAAAGCATGATGTAGATGTGGAGACCTCGCAGCTTTTTACAGGAGAATCTTTTGTTCTTGTACACTTCCATGTCAAGTTCAGAGAAAATATTTCCCATGATCCAGCTCAGATCCAGAGTTCTCTAGAATGCAAGCTTCAATTAACTTATTAGATTATTGCAACATTTCATTGTTGATGTGGAATTAGGACTGTTGCAGATTGCTTTTCTGTGATAGCATTGGCCCATAACCATCATGTATTCGTCACGGTTGCAGAGTACAGTCATTTCACATCCAGCTTCTATGATGGTATTTCTAGTTCTGAGCATGATAAGCAGTAGATTTTCTGCAAAGCTTGATGGCAGCAAGAAAGCACACCCAAGAATCTCCAAAAGCCAATGTAAGTGGAAGACCTGGGTTGTACATTTATAATACAAATTTTAAACAAGCATAATTTCTCTTCATCTATGAAGTGCGTGCTTGTTATCTCTACTGGCAGGGACTACTACTGAAGATAATTACAAGTAGTTAATTTGGTCACATGTACAAGCTCAAACCCAAAACTCCATCTCTCAACCCACTTGAAAACATGGACATAGAGTATTTATCAATAAATCCAATCCCCAAGGAGAGTAGGGCAGGAAAACACTGGATTCAGATGAGGCGTGCTTTGATGGAAGAGGAGTCGGTTTGTACTGAATATTAGAATTGCACTAATGTGAATGTGAGTTCAATTTCATTTTTGCTCTGTGAATGTGAGTTCTATTTCATTTTTGCTCTGGAGTTGGGCATTGTTTAACAATCTTAAATTCGTTTAACATAATATGTTTTTCGGTGTCTCCACCATGTCGGAGATTCTATTTGTACCATACATAATGTCCTCAGTGGCTAATTAATTGCTCTCAAGGTTTTGACCGTGTTCTCAAGGGTTTGGGCGTCTCCGAAACTAACCAGAACTTAGGAAGACTTGGATAGCCCCGGAACAATCACAACCATGAATTTCTGTTTTTCCAGATTTTGTAGAGCCATACCAAGGAGGGGAAAAGGATATTAATATGTATTGAATGCCTAACCATCGTCTAAAGACATAAGCACTCCCTCTGAATATAAAAAGTAGCCATGGAAGATGCATGATCAATTTGCTAAACTTATGAGAATATTTGTGATGAAAGCATCAAAATACTAGCGTTTCAATGAATGATATGCGAAGTTTAGAATTATTTTAATAGAGTAAATCATTAAATTTAGAGATTTAATTCTTACTTGTTTTATGTATATTAATTGATGTTTCTTATTATTAAATGTATTTACTAATTAGTTGGATATGAAATATTTAGTCCAACTAAATTAGTTATTAAATTGATTTACTCAATTGAGATTGTGTAATTAAGACAGAATTTATATTTTCAACAAATGATTGATATATTTGTGTTATTTATAATATAATGTAAAGTAAGAAGTTTTGGCGTGCAATTTATTTTTCAATTACTAAGAGAAGATTACTTATGCAATGCTTAAATTTGTGTTTAATAATGCTGGGTAGTGAGAGTACTAATGTTAAGGTGTGGTTTACTCACACCACAAGTATTAGTGTTATGGTGTGGTTTACTCATACCATAAATATTTTTGGACATATTTCTTGTCGGAATCCAATGCTGAAATGTTTGAATCATTATTTTTTAATGATGGAAATGGATTCATCACCATCAAGAATCCGTAGGGAATCTAAAATGTTGAAGTTTGACAACTGTAACCAAGATTTTTAAAAATTTATGCCTAATTTTATCATAATCTTGTGGCAATTTCCATTATTTTCTTGGCTAAATTGTGGGCCCTTTAGACTACTTTTAGTGTTAATGTAAGTTTCTGTCTAATCTTTTTTTTTCATTTTTTAAGAAAAAATGTTAAAATATGTTGCAGTATTTCTATTGTAAATTAAATTAAATTAATTAAAGTAGCTATATAAATTAAATATTGGTAAATTTTTATAAATATCTATCCATAATAAGTGTGAACATGAAATCAATCACTTCATAATACATCTCACATTTTCTAAAATAAAATAAAATAAAAAATCATAAAACTAACTAAAATATAATTTTATTATTATTATTATTATATAACATGATATTCTTATCCATAAATATTTACAATAATTTATCATGGAGATTTTTAATTTATAAATAAGTTTTGTAACAATTTAATGGGTCATTACTTTGGTTTATTAATACCACATGCCCAAAAACCCATAAATCATTTCATATGATATTTTCTTATCTTATATTTTCTTTAATTAATCATATTAATTAAAAGAGTAAAAAGGACATAACTACTTTGGAGACAAACATCAACCTTTAATTTGTGTATATTACAAAAAATATTCTATGAAGGTTAAATCCCTACCATCCACCTAATAATTATTGATAATTAAATTAAATTTTAGGAACCTACTCCAAAACAGATATGTTTATAGGCATAATTATATTTTTAGAAATATAACTATTTTTAATTAAATATTAATTTTTTATTTTTATCATATTAAAAATTGCATAGTGTAACTTGTAAAAAAATAGATTTTTTACTTGCAAAACAATTTCTAGAAAAAATATGATTTTGTTGTTTAAAATACCTTTTTGAATGCATAGTACCTTGAAAAATATTTGGGGCACTCAAATTCTACAAATTAAACAGCTTAAACTCAAGTTTTTAAAAATCTAGTATTCAAAATGATAATGGAAAGTTATAGACACATGTCAAAATCAAATATTTTTATGACACTCATATACAAGAGAGAATATGTTTTGTGTATTTATATGATAAATGAGCACTTCATTTTATATTTCATATTTCAAGTATATGCATTTGTTAAAGGGTAGAAATTTGTCAAAATACCATAAGAGCCATGAAGAAAGCTTACTTATTTTATAGGGCCCAACCAATGTTATAATTTGGAAATCTATTGCTTGTTATGTTGACTAAGCCTTTTATAATTTGGAGATTCTTAAGGTCCATACAAACACAACTTTAAACTAATTTATTCATCACGACTAACAAGTATGTTATTATTATTGAGGACTTTGATTATTCAATGTATCTCTCAAACCGAGAAAAAAAATGAATGGAAAAGTAGATTTAGAGCATAATCTTTATTGGATAGATATGAAAATAACATGAATCATGTTACCTTGTTCATATTTTACTTAAGAATCACAAATATCTTATTATTATTGAGGAATTTGATTATTCACTTTATCTCTCAAACCCAACAAGCAAAAAATTGAGTGTAAAAGTAGATTTAGAGTGTAATCCTTATCGGATAGATATGTCAATAGTCTGAATCATGTTATCTTGTTCATGTCTTACTTAAGAACCACATTCAGAGACCAAAAATGTTGCTTCAAGAAACATGATATTGTTCTTGGGCTTACAATAAGGAAAAGGGAAAGATATGTAAGGAACATTCTCAAACATCAAATATGTGACACTTAAAATATTGTCACATCAATGCTAGTTTTTGTAGAAGGAAAAAGAAGAGATTGAAAGGTGTGCTCAATAAAGGTGTATAAAAATTGGGAAGGCGAAATGGTCAATATAAGGAATGGATGACGTAGAAAATTGAGTAAACGTTATAATCCCAAATTTAGAATTTGTGGTATTGACAAGGTACATTTTGTAAAGGTTCATATGTAAACTTAATCAAAATGATACAAGTTACAATTTATCTTAATAGGGCGAGTTATCCCAAAAATAGTCATTAGCATAGTTTTGTGTGAAAAGAAAGAAAACTATGGATTATGTTTATATTGAGGTTTGATCATATTTGTATAAGATTTATGGATTGTTGAAAAATCCACATTCAAATAAATTAATTTTGTTCTTCTCCTAAGTATCTATTTCCATAATAAGATGTCATAAACTATATTTCCATAGAATGTCATAAACTATAAACTAAGTAGTTGAAAAATCAATAAATCTTCTCAAATAAAAAAGAATAATAAATACCAATATTATAACCATTTTATATTTGTCAATATAATATATGTTACTAAAAATAAATATATTAATAAAAAAAACAATGTAACCTCATTTCATCAAGGTTTAATCAATATACTCTTCAAACTTGTCCTAAACAACATATTTATAATGAATTTTATAAATGTGTAAAATTATTATAATTTATATCCAAAACTCATAACTATTTATTTTTTATTTTTTTATAAAATAAAAAGAAAATAATAATAATAATAATAATAATAATAATAATAAACTTGCACAAATTAAATATAAATATTAAATATCATACCAATTATCATCTTAAAAAAATAAAAAATACAAATTATTCGTCTGAGTTTAATCAATATACTCTTCAAACTTGTCATTAGACAACATATTTATAATGAATCTTATAAATGTGTAATAGTATTATAATTTATATCCAAAACTCATCACTATTTATTTTGATTTTTTTATAAAATAAAATAATAAAAAATTAAATAAAAACTTAAACAAATTAAATTATTCATCCGAGTTTAATCAATATACTCTTCAAACTTTTCATTAAACAACATATTTATAATGAATCTTATAAATCTGTAATGCCATTATAATTTATATCCAAAACTCGTAACTATTTATTTTGAATTTTTTATAAAATAAACTAATTAAAAACTTGAACAAATTAAATATAAATATTAAATATCTTACCAATTATCATCTTAAAAAAATAAAAAACAAACGTAACATATCAATTCAACCGAGTGGAATTAGAAAGATAAAGTATCCGAGATTCTAGGGTTTAGTCAAGACTGACAGATGTTCTCATTAACTCGATTTGTTTGTTTTCCCGTCCGAGAACATGATCATTAATTGACATCACGCGGGCCGAAGGAGGATTCTGTTGGAAAACGACACCTAGCGAGTGGGCAAAGACTGGAGAATTTGTTAGGGGTGAAGTAGTTGGTCAACACGTTGGATATCTAGTTACACGGCAAATTGGATTTGGTCCATGGATTACATAGAAGTTGATAACTTTCCGTTGGTCGAGAAAGTAGCTGCTTTAGTGGGTGTGTTAAATGTCTCAAAGCACAACGTTTTAGAAAAAAAAAAAAAAACTTATCAATGGAATTTTTTGGGAAAACTTTTAGTATATAGTATTTATGTTGAATTTTGGTTGTATTTTGGAAATGGAGTTGTTTTAATTTTTTTTTTTTTGGAGTTTTTAGTGTTTAGTTGAAAAAGTTGAGGTGAAATTTTAATTTGTATTATTTAAGTTGAGTTTTTAATTGTATATATGGATTCAACATCTTGAAAAACTTTAGGACACTTCAATTGTGTAGGGATTATCTATCAAGCTTGTGATCTCAACACTTCAATTGTTTAGGGATTACCTATCAAGCTTGTGATCTCAATGAATTTCTGTCAGATTTTAGAGAAATTAGATCGGAAAGAAATCTGAGCACTTTCAAAAACCTTAGGACACTTCAATTGTGCAGGGATTACCCATCAAGCTTGTGATTTCAATGAATTCCTTAAAGATTTTAGAAAAATTAGATTGGAAAAATTCCACCCAAAAATTTTCCAAAAAATCCTATTAAAAACAACTCTTTTTAAAAAATTTATGAATATTTTTTTAAGAGTAAAGCTTAAAATATTTTAGAAATTGTGTGATGTGTTTTTGGGGTGATTATATCAGAGGGATCGATTTAGTAATCTAAAAAGGGGGATTGATTAATTATTCAACATTATTGGGAAAAATAAAAATTAGAAAGGTGAGGTGAATAATTAGAAAGGTGTTATTTTTTTTAACTGACTAAAAGATTTAATTAAAGAAAAAAATGTTATAAAAAGATATCTCAGTATTTTTTCTTTTTTTTTTGTGCTTGATTATTTTTTCATGTTATTTGGAGAGTTCTTGTAACTTGTCTGTAGAGAGAAAAACTCTTAAGAGAATTGGTTTCAATGGTGAAACAAATCTATTTTAGTTGAGCATAAAAAATAGCCACTCAAATTCTTCACAAGAATTCACTGTCGAAAAAAGAGATTCATCTTTTTGGCCACAATGAGAGTTCAAACAAAGTTCATGTTGATTTTGTGTGGATCAATTTAGCTATCAGATGTTCATGGAAGCCAAGGGACGCCAAGTTTATGAGTGTACCAGCATGCAAAGAATTTGTTCGTGTCGATTTAACCATCAACAGTTCGTGGAAGCCAACACGGCTAAGCTTATTAGTGTGTTAGCATTTAGAAGGTTATGTGGGCCGATTAATTTCGTCCCTATAGAAAAAAGTTCCATCTACATCCTCGTTCTCCTGCACATTTCCCTTCGTTCGCACAGTAAACACTCCACACAAAGAAGGCTCCACACAAGCGAGCTCTGCACAAGGAAAGATTCACACAATGAAACATAATAATATTAATTTGACATTTATTCATAGTTAAATTAATTACGCGGTTACATAATAAATTTCCCTCTGCACTCTCATTTTCCCGCACATACCCCATCCTCCACACATCATTCGAACAATGAACATTTTATTTGTGTGCGGTACGAAAGCCTATTAAAAAATTTTATTATACAAAACACAAACCAAAATAACGAAATAATTCAAAATCAACACACTTTGACCACGAGGTGAATGTTATAGTCCCTAGCGAGGCGACATCATTGGGCTGAGGAGTGACATAATAGTGTCAGTGTTAAAGCACTAACCAACGTCAATCTATATACTAAGCAAATTTGAACATATGTAATAGGCAAATGTGAAATATTATTACATTATAAATTAAATTTTATTTTCGTAGTTAGAGTAATTACACCATCCTCTGCACATCTTGCATTCTGTATAGATTTATAGCTCTATGAAACAACTCTCCTACACAATTAAATCTATAACAATTTTAAATGGAAAATAGTTTAATGCAACAACTCTCGTGCACAATTAAATCTATAACAATTTTAAATGGAAAATAGTTTAACATTAACTTTTTCCCTGCGGAATAAAGCTCCCTATCCTTGTTCTCTCACACATACCCTACCCTCCGTACAATAAAATCTCCACACAAGGAAAGCTTTGCACAATGATACATAATAATATTAATTTGATATTTGTTCATAGTTAAACTACTTACACCTTGAAGAAATAAAGTTCCCTCTACACCCTCGCCCTCCCGCACATACCCCATCCTCTGCACATCCTTCATTCCATAAATATTCATAACTTTATGCAACTGCTCTCCCACACAGCTAAATTTGCAAAAGTTTTAAATGGAAAGAAGGTTAGAATAATTTCGTCATTGGGGAATAAAGTTCCCTTTGCACCTTTTTTCTCCCACACATACTTCATCCTCCACATAGTAAAATCCCTGCACCAGGAAACACAATAATAATAATTAGAGATTTTTTTAGTCGCACCTCACCCCTCCCCACTCCCTCCTATGCAAAGGACCCGCGACCACGTCAATTTTGCTAGCATAGCAGTAACATAACACTATTAGTGTCAGAGCACTCACCAACGGAATGGCCACCATTGACAAATACCAAAAATAAAATGCCCTCCACCATGGGAATTATGTCCCATCAAAGCTCCCATATCCAATTGAAAATTATAAATAATATTTGCAACAAGTAGAAAAATATTTTTGAATCTATAGAAAAATACTTTTGAATCTATGGAAAAATAGAAATATTAAGAATTTTCCCGAAACTTTGATTGAAATTAATCAAGAGGTTAATGTGATAGTCCCTCGAGAGTCAAACATTAATGGAATAAATTTCCCTCTACCCCTGTTCTCTTGCACATACCATGTCCTCCACACATCCTTCATTTTGCAGAGATTCATAGCTCTATGCTACTGTTGTCTCGCACAACTAAATCTGTAAAAGTTTTAAATGAAAAAAAGTTTCAAATTAATTTTTTCGTTACAAAATAAAGCTCCCTCTATCCTCTGCACAATAAAAGCTTCACAAGAGGAAACCTAATAATGTTAATTAGATATTTGTTCACCCCCCTTACTATACAAAGGACCTACAACCACGTCAATTATGACATCATTGGGTAGAGCAGTAACATAACAATGTTAGTGTCACAACACTCACTAACATAATGACTAGTCACAAAATTAGTTTATATATATATATATTTTAAAATGAATTGTGAAGCACTGAAAAATATTGAAAACAAAATACTCTCCACCAAGCGAATTATATCCCATCAAAGCTCCCTCGACCAATCAAAAAATTAGAATTAAGATTTGTAGAAAATTATTTTTGAATCTATGGAAAAATAGAACTATTAAACATTTTCCCAAAACTTTCGTTAAAATTGCAAAAATATAATCAGATAATGCAGAGTCAATACACTGACCATGAGACAAATGCTATAATACTTAGTAAAGCAAAGACTAATAAAACAATTCACATTGTTATTAAATATTGTTGAATAATAATTGATTCCATTAAACATAATAAAAAATACTTTTTTACTAAATATATTTAATGTTATTAATGAAAAATAAACCATTAAACTTTACTTTAACAATTTAAGAATCATTGATGGTTTGGAGAAAAGTATACCATACAAACCAGAGAATCATTCGATACAACCAACCTGAGCTTAGTGATTCTCTATATTTCCAAATACCTAAGAGAAACTATCATACAAAAAGAGATCTACACCAACACATAGCAAAACCATTGGTATGGACACTAGCGAACAATTGTTTGCACGTACTATGTTCCCACTCACGATATTCAAAGTGGGAGCAGGTACATAATTTATTGTCGTGACTCCCTCTTCAAAGCAAATTACGAAGCTCATTTAGTCAATCATTGATTAAGAGTTTCAATGCGTATCACCTCAAATTGACACGTTATATTGTAATAAAATCATCTTCGTGCCTCCCCCCTAGCATAAATGATTCATCTCTTAACAAAATGCAATGTGAACACGGATATTCATGATTGAAGAGATACACATTTTTAGGAATTTGATTTCTGTGATTCATAAATTATGTATCAAATTTTTCGGTGAAAATTATATTGGAGAAATTTGTGTCGACGCGTTTCGAACCAGCCAGTGTGGTTCATCATCAGGACAAGATACACATCTTTTTCTTTTGCAAAGAGTAGTAGACGCTTAACAGCCAAAAATTCTGCAAAATTATTTGAACCATTTCTTCGACCCATATCTATTGAGAAATAATGAGAATTTGAACCATGTCACAAACCTATATCCATTGAGAAATAATGAGAATTAGAAAATTAGAGAAATAATGAGAATTTGAACTATGTTTCCGACCTATATCCATTGAGAAATAATGAGAATTAGAAAATGAGAGGGTAGCTTTCTCCATAGATTTTGTCCTCTCCTTGAGATGCACTGTGGAAAAAGGCTAGAGATATTTTTGTCAATCTTTTCTTTAGCGATTATTTTTTGAGTAGTTTTTAGTGCGACTTTTTTAAGGCTTTTCCGGTGGATTTTTCTAGTCTAATTTCTCTAAAATCCAGCATGAATTCATTGAAAACATAAGTTTGATGGGTAAACTTGCACAATCTAAATTCCCTAAAGGTTTTTTAGGGTGCTAAATCCATATATACAATCAAAAAACTAGTTTAAATAACATAAATCAATATTTTACCTCAAATTTTTTCACTGGATTTCGGCACTAAAAACTCCAAAAAATCACACTAAAGACAACTCCTTTATTTTTAGGTCACAAATCATTTTTTAAGAAGATTTGCAAATATTGAAAAGCTTTAAAAAACAATATATTTTAGACAAAAAAAACAAAAACAAAAAAGTCGTGAAAATTTCCCAGGTTCCTTACAAACCATATTTCGTATCACAAAAAAACCCATATTTCCTCTAACAGAATCAAAAACATTATTATGTAATTTTCCAATGACCACAATCTAAGCCTGAAACTCTTTTGATCCTATGTAAAACAAACACTTTTTTAATATTTGTGAAAAACAATATTCTATATCATTAAAAAATATATATATGAAATTTAAAATATTAAATTATTTTTACCTCTTAAATAATTATTAATTTATAATATAATTTTTTAATTAAAAAATGTACCCATAATCTTTATTTGAAATTTTATAACATGAATCACAAACACTTTCCAATAACAAATACATCAACATATAAATACTTATGTGTATTTATACTCCATATCCAAATATATAAATGCTTATGTGTATTTATACTCTATATGTACACATTATTACACGACACATATCTTGTAACTTGCTGTAAAACTTATATAACTAGCAGTTGCCCCAGGAGGTGCAAGGAGAGGCCGATAGGAGTATCTGGATGGTCCTCCCTGAAGGATTACTTTGACAACGAGGCTCGTTCATTAATAGTTTTTCACAAATTATCCGAGAACCTTTTTGACAATACCCTTGGAGCCATGGGGCTGATTATTTATAACTGGTCAACATTTCTTACTGCTGTAAGTAACTTGGCAAGACAGAGGTTACTATACATTGACTATAAGAATGGTATTCAAATTCAAACATCCCTCATCTCATGGGCCACATATTTACTTCTGTATTTACGAGCTGCAGCAACATATAGAGCTAAATTGAGCAAACTCAATGCAGCCCAGAGCCAAAAATAGTAGTCCAGGTGACCTTCATTCAAGTTATTGGGTATCCATCCCACACTTCCTCCTCTCGTGGTGATAAGCATTACAACAATGACTAGTACAGAACTAAAATAGTTACCGAATGCGGTACTAAGATGGGACAGAGCACTGCACAGGGTGCGCATGGCATCAGGTGCCTCTTCATAGAATAATTCTAGCTGCCCTGCCAATACAAATGTCTCTGCAACGCCTAACAATACATACTGTGGTATCTGCCACAAAATGCTTAGAGGAACTGGTGTCTCTGTATCATGAACCAGGTTGTGGCTCCTCACAACTTGCAACCGTTTGATTTCAAGAATTGCAGCACACACCATAGAAAACATGGCGAATAACTTACCTATACCCATTCATTGCAACTCCGACAATCCCTTCTCGTTTCTCTTCCATTTTCTCATTGCTGGTGCAATGCTTAAAACATATAGTACAACCCAGAGCATGCAGGTTACACTGTTGAACATGTATAGTGCAGGTATATTGAAAAGGCCACCAATGTTAGTATTCATTGTCTTTCCCTGTTCCACGAACATGATGTGTGCCTGGGCATATGTTGATGCATATATTATAGTTGTTGCCCATATAGGCACCATTCGAAGCAATATTTTCACTTCTTCCACTTGGGTTACTGTACAAATCCTCCAACCATTCAAGCACAACTCATCATTCTTTCTCTTACTATCGCTTATTGTTGCAGCCTTATCTAAACACCTGCAAATGTTCGATTGATTTTGATATTCAAATATCATACCATTCATATTGGGATTTAAATTTCTTGAGAAGAACAGAATTTACTAAATGAACCCTGAGTTTCAGGGACAAAGAAGAATATATAATTGCAAAGAAGAAAATAGTCACTTTTAATCCAGGGGGAAGAGAATTACTTGAATTCATCTGTGTAATTTAGTTTTCGACTTCCAGGAACAGAGGATTCCTCCTTGTGTTCGTTCTCATAAAGGAGGTTCTTATCACAGGGGACCTGAACCCGCAGTTTATACAAAGAGGCAACAATCATTTGACATATTCGTGTGAGGGGACTGCCACCTGGCTTTTGGTATGTGTAAATAGGAGTACCAGAGTAAAAAGCCCCCATTGCAAATCCCATGACTAGAGTTGAAATCCCAAAGCCCAACGCCCAGCTGACGTTGTCTTCTACCCACACCACACCAGTGCTAGAAAGCAAAGTTCCAAAATCACTGACAAATAAAAACCAATTGAAGAATGAACTCTTCATCATCCTTTCTTTTGGATTGGTGTCATTGAATTGATCTGCTCCAAAAGCTACAATTCATCACATGAAGCTTCCATTTCCCAAAGCCATTACATAAAAACCCAGGTAAAATACAATAGCTGGGAGCTTTAAGACACTCACCAATGTCAGTGTGGCTAATCCCTGAAATAAAATTATATGTGAGAATTTATCATTATGACATCAGAAAACGTAAGGGCTATCTGAATTATGTGGGAATCTTCTTCTAAATGATACAGGAAGCTGAAACTTTCGTTCATTGGTAACTCTGATCTAATCTAAATTTTGTTTTTTTGGGAGCCAACCCACCACATATTAAACTTAATCAGAGACAATATCATACTGAAACATTGCTCATACCTGAAATTCCTTATCAAATTTGTTTAGAAAATTCATTTCAAGACCATGAAGTTTAAAGGGGCTTAAAAAGGGTGGGTGATATTTACCATGAAATAGAGCGTGGAGGCAATAGCCATGGTCGTGTAGCACCCAAAGTATGCATCTGCGACTAGGGCTCCTACAAGAGGTGTGAGATTGCATGTGCCTAACCAGGTGGTTGAAGTAGTTGCTGCCACAGCGTTGCTCTGCTTCAGTTCTTCTGTCAGATAAGTCACTAAATTTGTGTGCACTCCATAAAATGTCATCCATTCGAAGAACTTGGCACCTGCAATGCATTGCAATTTGGAGTGGAGAAGACCATAAAAAAGAATCAATAAGCAGCAGCTGAAATGAATCAATATGCAGTCGAATTTGAAATGGAAATGAATCAATATGTAGTCAAACCTTGAAATTGGCTAGAAATGAATAGGGAAGAGGACCTAGAATGAAAAGGGATCCCTTCCATGGCCACCTCCCTTTAGTATTGCTCTTGTTCCTGAGAAATACAGAGTTGATTAGTTTCCTGTGTTCACATCTTTCTACAAAGAGTTCCATGTATGCACCTAATTAGACAGAGACAAACATTTGTATACCCTGTTACCTTAACCTGGTTCTTATAATAGCCTTTAACAGTGGGATTGGTGAAGAAATCTTCCTGAGACTTGAGTTTCTGTCCAGCATTGCGAGCCCATTGCACATACTGGGCCTTTCCTCCAAAGTTTATATAGTTGTTCACCAGGCTGAGTATCAGTCTAATTCCATACTTGTTTGCCTCAGAGATCACAAAGTCGAGAGCCTTCATTTCAAAATAGAGACACCAAAACAACCCTAAAATTCAGAAAAACAAGAAATGCCAAACAAGAAACCCAAATACAAAAACTCAGAAAATAAATAAGTGAAGGTCTCGAAGGTTTGATGTGTTCCGGGTCCCATGTGCAGGACCTGAAAGACTTTACTACCAATAGAGAAAGGCCCTTCCTCCTTAGAGCCAGAATCACATCAAACGATGTGTTTTCTGATTTTGGCAACTGTGTTTTCTGTTTTCAAAATTGAATAGGAAATGGCCATTAGCAATTTGAACACATGCCTTCTGTTTTTCACTTGCAAAGGCATTAGGATCTTCATTCTCTTATGCTGTCTGAATATTCAGATCAACCTGTGCATCTATAATTTTAATACCAGTAGACAAAGGCCCTTCATCCTTAGAGACAAAATCAAATCAAAAGCTGTGTTTTCTTATTCTCGCAGCTGTGTTTTCTATTTTGAAAATTGAATGAATTAAATAAAATTAAGCCCCATGAAATACCAATAAGCGATCCTTTCATTTTCTGTTCATATTCCAAAAAAAAAAACTCTACCAATTACCATGTTTAGATGTGAGACCTGTAAAGATGATTACACAAATTTAACGATATAAAGCTCCAAAAAATGGCGTATAGAGAAAGGTATAACCTGCTATTATATATCTGTTAAATTGCAATAATTTCTCTTTTAATTTTTTTGGAAAAAGGGAGGGTGGGGGGCCGATATTTAAGGAACGAGGGAGAAATTTGAGGTTTCTGATTAGGCCTGCCACCCTTAGGAGCAGAAACCTATATACAAGCCCATCATGCAAAGCCTTAGAACTGTTGACATCTGCTGAAATTGTTTATCTGATTGCTTAAATGAGAAGGGAAAATATGTGTAGTCTAATTCCATCAAACTGCTATTGTTTACTTGCCTAAAAAAGTGAGAGAGAAAGCGTTGTATCTAGACGTCTATTTTGAATATTTTTCTTGTTGAATTCCAAATAGGAAAAGGTTTTTTGCCAAAAATAAATCTGAATGTTTACAAATGTTTGTCTCTGTCTAATTAGGTGCATACATGGAACCCTTGGTAGAAAGATGTGAACACAGGAAACTAATCAACTCTGTATCCAACAATGCATTTCCCTGCAGACTGTTTTGAGCAGAGTGAACAACATTACTGGAATAGCTTACAAGGATGACCCTACAATCTTTGCCTGGGAGTTAATGAACGAGCCTCATTGTCAAAGTGATCCTTCAGGGAGGACCATCCAGGTCAGCATATATGAAAATTTTGCCTGCACATTTTAAGGGCTATTTTTTCATATTAGTGAATGGTTTTTCTAAATTGGTCAGCTTGAACTAATATACTTCAGTCATTGGGATCTGCTTGGTACCTGGGAACTCACTCACTACGTTCTAGACCTTGCACCTGCTCTCACAGAACTACTAAAAACTAAATGCCCAGTAACAGTTGCTACAACGAATTTAGCTAACCCCTTAGACTACTTATTTTGAGATCTATATGGTTTATAACAGTTTTTATACTTTGACATATATATGGTTTATAGCAACTTTTCTCTTGCGTTTCTATTTACATAAAAATTCTGAAAAATGGAGAACAAATCTACTGCTAGATTCAATCAAGGATGTTGGATGTCAGGTTTTAAGGTCGCCTTTCTTGCCATGGTTGAACAACACATTTATGAAAGTTTTAAATATTTGAGGTCTGTTCTAGGTTCCTAGTGTTGTGGGATTTTATTCATAATTTTCCTTTCCAGTAATAATTTAATCATGACTGTGTTTTGACTGTTGTAAGCAGACATGGTATTGATTTGGTTGTGATGAGCAAACAGGGATGGATAGAGGAGATGGGTAGCTATGTGAAATCCATTGATGGAAACCATATTCTGGAGGCTGGTTTGGAAGGATTTATGGAGAGTCTAGAAAGGAGGCCAATACAGGATTCGCAGTGGGAATAGATTTCATCACCAATAAACAAATGACAGGAATTGATTTTGTAACTGTTCATACCTATTCTGATATCTGGTAAGTCCCTATCAGTATAATGGAGTGAAAAAAAGATGTCAATCTGTTTCTTCAAACTTAGATCTCTGTTGTAGACTTGCTATCAGTATGTATATGTGAGAGTTTATAGCACCATCTTCCTAAAAGGTAATTGTAGTAGGGCAAAATCCCACAGAAATACTCAAATTTCACTGGAACTTAGTCTTCTAACATTCTTCAGGAGACAACCCTCCGTAGCATGCAAAACCCTATATCCAATTTTAAGGTCACGGCCAAATTAAACGCCAAATTGGTATATGAGACCCCCTTGTTTGTGAGACAAAGGACCCACCTTTGAGCAACGATTTGACTGCTAAGCCTACAAAAGCATACATACTCTACCAGTCGATTTTAAACCTATAACCTATTATATGAGTTGAACTTCTAGAACTCCTCCATCACATCATCTTTACACTTCTAGAACTACTCCATCAAATCTTTACTCATACCCTTCCAATAAAATCCATAATTGTATAGTCGTATTCAACAACATTTATCTTTCGTGTAATGCAATAACATGAGAGAGAGGGTAGAAATTCCTGCTAACAAAACCATATCTCCCGAATCCTTCACGAACCAATAATTGTTGTACATACATGTGATGTGAGTTTGAGTGGAATTCATGGTAAAAGGCCTTAGAAGGAAAGAATATTCTTGAGTAACATGATAGAGAAGCGACATTGGTGACAACTGGTTAATATAATGAACATTTCCTTAAATAATAATAAAAATGTCAAATAAAAGATAGAAGCATTTTTTTGTGTATGAACAAAAGAAAAGCACTTTTGTGTATAAACTGTTTTAAAGAACATATATGTAGTACGTTATGAATGACATGAAGACGAAATGCATTATTATCAAGATCACGTCTTCTTATTAAATAGACGATGATCCAGATTCTGAAATCAAGAAGTGCAATATTTGGACTTCAAATAATCTTGGGCACATCATGAACGATATTTAAAACACAATTCCAAAATTGTAGGATACGCCCATAATCACAAATTACAATTAGTTTAAAACACTAGTTTTTTGTCAATCCAACCTAGAAAGTGTGTGAACCTGTACTGATCATGAAAAACACAAAAAATTGTCTTTAAGAGGCAGTTCCAAAGTTGCAGTACACAATTTTTCCTTCAAACACGCACAGGAAATGTGTGGACCTGAACAGATTATGAACAGAAAAATAATCTTTGAAAGGCAGTTTCAAAGTTCTTGCACAACATCCAATTGTTCGTCATCTATACACATATAAGGCGAAGCAGCTTTCTGGAATGACATTGTTGTTGAGAACCCAACTAAAATAACCACATGACATGTCAACCTCTTTTCACCTTAAAAGTTGTCTCTAATGTAAAAAGAAACACAGGGATGTAAACATAATACCAGACAGCTTCACTCCAGAAGTTGTCTATAGAATTATCCCCTTGACCTAAAATCGGAAATTTTTCACTGCTGATATGAACATCCGACCAATCATAATGGAAATAAGGAATGAAAAAAGACATACAAACACGAATCGAGCTTAAAATTAACCAGGCATGGAGTTTCTGAAGAATTTTCCAAAGACATCATTCTTCCTAAAATTATCCTGAATTTTATAGTCTGCCTCTATTGGAGTAGAATGTCGGTTTAAAAACTTAGTTATGGATTGAATCAATCATGGTTCAAACCTGAGACACCACCTATTCCCTAATCGCCTACGTTACTTGAGTATGCCAGATAAGATAAAGTCTGAGCAAGTAAACCCAGACAGTTCAGTTGAAATAGAAACTTACAAGTACCCTTAAATTTTACGAACCATTGGCCGAAAAACATTTGTAATCCACGGAAATTTCACGAAAATTTCAGAAAAATTATAGCAACCAAAAAAAAGACAAATTTATATAAAATGGCATGGAGCAGAATCCTTCCTTTAAGCAAGCTTATACATAAGCGCCAATGGAAAACCCCAATACAAAATTTTCAAGTTTCAACATTGTAGGGATAAACCCTCGGCCAATTTTGAGATATTCCCATAAGAATTGGGCATTGAACCATTACAACTTGTACTATGTCTGAAAAATCACTACAAAAAGACAAATCATTAATCGGACTTACAATATATTTTTGCTGCAGTGCAAATCCAATCTAGTCCTCTAATTTATGCAATTGTTTCCCCTTCCCATAGATTATCCCTGTCTCCTGTTGATTGCAGAGAAAATTAAACAATTGAACAAGATAGTCAAAGGCTTTTTAATTTTAGCCCTATAAATATTTGTTTCTCTTACCTGACGATCTAGAATAGGTCGTATTTTTTCGACATACCGATCTGAATTTGCGGCCAAAGCGGCCCTAGCCTGCAAGAATATAGCCCTTTATACTACTTATTGAAGAGGTCGATAGTCATAAGACTAATTTCCAACACAAATAACTGCTAAAATAATTGAAGAAAAACAAAATAGAAGGATTTGTAAGCCCGACCTCTTGCTCTCTGTGGGTTTCCCGGTCGGGTTCAGGAGACAAAATGCAGCGTCCGATTCCAAGTTCTGGGTTGAGCTTCTTACACTCTAAATAACAACAAAGACATGGTCTGCCCGGTGCCGTCAATGCAACCAAGTGGGTGAACTACCGCCTCTGAAACTGGCCTTGAAAGCCACAGATGCCCTCAATCTAGCAAAAATCCATATGGAGTCTGCGGGGACGAAAACTGGAGGCGCCCGGGTTTTGCCAACAGATCGGAACAGTTGTTAGGCAACAGTTGTCATCCAGACATTAAAACTGTCAGGGAACACATGTCAGCGACACATTAAAAATGTTGACGATGAAAAATTGGTTCTCTTTCAAAAAAGAAGGCCTATCGGCCTAAATATATGCAATTATATAAAGCTCTTTAAAAGTTTTTAATAAAAAATGGCATTCTGATTTCAACATAATTCTTACCGGATTTAAAAATTTCTTTTTAACCGGAAGAGAGAAGCAATATGCGATATGAGTTCACCTTATATTACGTTGTAATTACACTGAATGTGTTTTTAACGGGAAGTTGTTTTGGGCACTTTTGTCGTGTGTCGAAAGTGTATAAAGATATGCCACGTGCCTAGAATATTTTCCACTCCCTGGTTCGCGGGTTTGATCCGCCACAGTAGAACTGGTGGGTTTCAGTTGAGGTGAAGCCATCATAGGTTAGTTCAAACACTTGAAGTTGTGGCCAGAAATGGCACTGTTGTAGCGTGAATCTGTCTTTCCTCAATAATTGGATAATCAGCATGTTTGTATGATTTTAAATTCAAGTGCAAAGTGCAAGTGAAGTGCAAGTGTATTATATATGTTAGAAGTTTTTTTTTTATTAATTCAGTTTGTTGATATGATGATTGAGTTTTTGGAAATTACTTCTAAGAATGATTTTTATTTTTATGTTTTTAATGAAATTGATGTATTTATAAGTTTCTAAAATAAACATGATTTTTACTTTTGCAAAATAAAACTAAAGCATAACTTAATCAATCTATTGTTAGTCTCTAAGAACATAATTACTTAACTATTGTTCTAACAGTCTTTTGCATAAATATAAAATTGAATTTTAGAAATGGAAACCACACATCTTCTTACTCATGCTTTAAAATGAAATATTCTGAAAATGAAAACTAGTAAAGAAATCAATTATGCTCTGAAAATAAATCACTCATATTTTGAAAAGAAATCACTCAATGCTCTGAAATAAAACTATGTATAAATCTAAGAAGAATGATTTCTCTGCAATTGACAATTCAAAAGGGAAGACTAATGAAATATTACCATAACTATCTAGTTAAGAATGATCATACAGAGTGTAAACAACTGCATCAAATGATAAAAGGAAATTATCAAAACAACTACATCAAATGATGAAAGAAAATTACGAAAATAACTATATCAAATGATAAATGGAAATTACGAAAACAACTTCATCAAATGATAAAAGGAAAACAAAAAAATGCAGGACCTTCACTGTTTGCAGAGGTCCTCCATAAATAGGCGGTCTCAGAGCTTGAAACGAACAGTCAGATACGCATCAAATCTTCAAAGCACTTCTTCATTAAAAATATTGAAAACAAAGTTTTTAACACATCACTGTCGCATAAAAAATTACACGCTTTGTTCAGGTTTTCTTGCACAGTGTTTATGAAATATCTTGTTCATAATTGTTCAAAGCTTTCATGCCTACTTAAGCTAAACAAACTCTAAATTTGAATTCTAAAAATAATAGAATATCGCATATTCACGATTTTCTATTTGGCAAAGAAGATCGTGAATTTGTGAATGTCTTGGACTCTTGCTCACCTGTTCAGCAATGTGTTGACCCACACATTTGACCACGCAATCAAATGATTTCCTTTGTGATTTGGCTGAGATTAATAGGAGAAAATCCTTGAGGAGATCAATCCCCACTTGTCCATATACTTCTTCACTTAGCTGGCACCTCAGAGTTTGGTAAACCATGCAGTTCGCTACATAAATGCAAATTAGTTGCAGAATCATGTCAATTCCGTAGCTGATAAAATATTAACTTAATAATAAATAACATTATTAAATATGATAGACAAGATAATTAAAAACCCTACCATGTCAAAAAATTGTAGTTTGATGCTTATTTGAGTTGATGATGATGGTCAAAAAGAGGGAAAATAGGTAAGAGAGTGTCAAAATGAAGCAATCATGAAGCTCTGCATTCCCCCACATGAAGGTCATTGCATGTCCTCATTCAAAAATGAAAATTTGATGACCCCTGTCAGCGACTTCATTTCTCTTGAGACTTGTGCTATTATATCCAGGTTTATCTTCTTTACCTTCTTTTTAGCAATTGTCATTGTTGGCTTTTTCATCAATATTTTATACTTCAAATTTATGACCTTTCTTTTAAGAGCTCTATTATTTTGTTTCAACTTCTTGTCTTTCTCATACCATAAGCCTGAATGCAAAAGAATATTATTATTCTTAGCCATCTCAATTTTATTATGTATCGTAAAGGCCTCACGCTCTTGTTGTATGTGTCTATTTAGTGTCTCCAACTGAAATATTTATTGTTTCAAAATGTTTATAACTGGAGGTTCTTTCTCTTGATTTAAAAATGATGTTTTTCTTGTGTCTCTCATCTCCAGAGATTCAATGTAATCATAGATTTCTTGCTGTAGAGGATCAATTTCTGGTTTTTTTGGGCCTGGGCTATGAGTATGTGAGATGAAAATAGGTGATGGAATCCTTGGTTCCTCTTTTTCCTCCAAATCAATGTATTATCTACTTTTTAGGGATGTGTTGGGTGCAGGAATTACACTTAAGCAAACTCCTCAACACTTAATTTGTTAACCCGGGGGATCCGTAAACTTAGAGACGAAGCACAGGCAATGCCAGAGATGGTATGAATCTTCCTAATATAAATCTCTACTTTCTTTAAAGGAAAAAATGCAGAATCAAATTAAAAAGAGAAAAAGGCAACTTGAACCATCAAAATAATCTAAGACTGGAACAAGGAAGAATGTATTTGCAAGAGGGAATTAAAGGTAAAAAGGCAATCACTCTAGCTAATTATTGTTTAACTACTGAGTAAGTGTTTTTCTTTAGCAGAATCACTTAGCAGTCTCATCAGATGGGCCCTTAAACCTGCTCCTTTAGAGATTTCCTTCTTGCACTAATATGTCCTGCATTATCGCATTCCTCTTGCACTAGTGCAGGAACAAAGATTTATGCAGAAGGTATAAATGGTGTCTTTACTAAAGGCTTTTTTACTTCGTGCAAGGGCTTGAAATTTTCCAGGTTGAAGGCACTCAAATCTCGTGGCAAGAAACTAGTTCTTGCACCGGATCAGAGCTTTCTGCACCTAGCATTTATTTCTTAAAATGAGTGCTTAATTATTGCAAGTGTTATTATACAGTTAAATCAAATTGCACACATAAAAAGTGAATGTTTCTGATCCTAACAGAGTGTAGGAATAAAGAAACAATCAACATACATTTATCATGTCATAAGCATTTAATGAAAGAAAGAAGATTGCAAGAAGTTGACTAAGAAAGCTTGCTGCATCACACCAACGTGCACTGGTGCAGGGTCATTTCTATTGCTTGGACGAGACAGGGAAAACCAGTCAAACAGAATTGCAGTAAAAGAGATATCACACCAATGTGCACTGGTGCAGGGTTATTTCTCCTGCTTGGACTAGGCGGGGAAAACCAATCTGAAATCAAGTGCAGGAAAAAAAAATTTATCTACTTCACACAACAGATCCACTTTCATTCAAACAGGAATGCATGTGCTTAAAATTAAATCACACTTGACAATATAAACACAAATTACATGAAAACGGGAAATGGGGTAAACGTGCTGGGTTGGTTGGGCCCTAGCCAACCAGCGTGTTTCCCTTTTAAATAAAAACGCTACTCAGTACCTTAATCAATTCATCAACTCAAATACAAAAATGAAATTTTTGAAACATGAGGCGGAGCTCCCTTTTATTAATTCACTGAGGCAATTACATACATTAATACATCGTCCAGCGTAGATTCGGACAATAACAAAATACAGCAACCTGTTACTGCATTTCTGGCTGTGTCTCTGTTCTCTTCTGCTATCAAAACTTCCCTCCCTTAGTCCTATTTACATTCTACATTATATAGATTTTTGGCCAAAGACCAAAATAGATCATTCAACCAATTACATAACCAAACACAGAATTTAGCTTTTCAACCTTCAAAATTAGATAGTTTAGCAAAACTGGCCATAGCCAATCTCCATCTTTCGTCCTTCACAGATTCGGTCTTAGCTGCCTTTGGATCGATCTTGATGTCATAGCTAAAGCTGCTCAAAATGAGGCGGTGATCAAGGAGGTTCGGATCTGTTGCAAGGATTTGCTGTGCTGGAAAAGGTGCAGGATCCGATCCTGCACTAGGATCAACGGTCTCGGTAAATACTCTAACTACCAAATAAACATTGGATATATCGATAAGTTACAAAGACTGATTAAAAGTAATAAATCATGTAATAAATTATTAATTATGCTAAGTCGAATTAAAAATGTGAAAAATAAATTTTATACGAAATATGTCATCGTGCTTGGATTGCTGCAAGATGAGGGTGCATAAAAGAGGTAAAACAGTGGTAAATGTTTATGATTTAGGTTCAAGGGGAAAATGGCAAAAAGAGATAAAATTAGGGGGCTAACATCCTCCCATCCCTAAATTGTTGTGTGTCCTCACACAACTCTTTACCTTTGCAAAAAACCTTCAAAACTTTGAGCATTCTAGCTCAATCCTCCTCTGACATACTGACATCAGCCTGCAATGTTTCAGACTTCTTCTTTCTAATGTTCTTTAGTTTCTTTGTCACCTTTTTAAGTCGCTTGAAGCATTGCGTAGCTCGGTACTTCCAAATTCAAACTTCTCCTTTATTTTCTGGATCTTCGCAATTAATTATTCTTTACTCTATTCTTTATCCTCCTGCGCTTTAGCTATGAGTTGTTCTAAGTTCTTCACTTGAAGATCTAGTTCAACTATCCGAACAACAGGTGTTACCAAATCTTCTTTTTGTTCTGTATCAACAGGGGTTGTGACTTCCTCAGGGACCTCAGTATCCCTCATGGTTTCAGAAAACACTTCTTCCTCTTCTTCTTCTTTTTCTTCTGGTTCTTCTTCTTCTTCTTCTGTTTCTTCTACTTCTTCTGGTTCTTCTTCTTCTTGCACTGGTGCAGAAGGGGATTCAACATCCTATGGGGACTGTGGTTCTTTGCCTGCACTAGATTCTTCATTCTTTTTCTGTGTCTTTTTAATGAAATCGGCCAACAGAGTGTCATCTTCGACCTCTACAAATTTTGTTGCTTCTGCAAGAACTGATAGGTTGTCTTCTTCGGGAGTCTATGCCTGTACTAGTGGCATAGAAGGATTCTCTTCAACAGGTGCACTAGAAGTCTTCTTATTTGGATATGGGGCCTTTTCTTCTGTTGAATTTTTAGGTCGTTTCCTTTTTTCACTGGTGCAAGAAGGACTCCCCTTTACATTCTTACTCGGACCCTTGCTTGTGCTGGCAGGGTCCTCTGTCTCCTTTTCAGCAGTTGTCTTTTTATGCTACTGTTTTAACAATGCCTCCCAGGTCATGCCTTTAACTTCTAATTGTTTCTGGACCCAAATATTTATCAGGCCATAGTGATATAACTTCTTGTCGGCCTGGTCTTCCCATGCGTCCTACACACTGATGCAGGGGCATTAGGTTCCAAAAAAAAACTTTGTATTTTCATAGACATAGGGGGGACTGATGTTTCTAATTTCTTATGTAATTGTTAGTATTTTTGAATAAATATAATGAGGAAATTGTAAATGTTCCCAAGTCATTGGAGAACATGAGGGGAAGTCGATTAGAGAGGAATGTGAAGAGTCAGTTCAGTGAATTTAGGGAGTTAGGCTAAAATTAGGATTTGAAGATTTCAAGAGTTTTGTCGAGTCATTGTAGGAGCTGAGTCGATTCATTACCATCTTGTATAATTGTAAGCCTCAAAAGAATTAATGAACAAACCTGGGTAGAGCTGTGCATAGTAGTGAGGATAGAAGGCCATCGGATTGAAGATCAGGCCAAAGGACGAGAAGGAGTTTTGTAAGTGAATTCATTTGTAAATATGAAAGAATCTGTTCCAGTACTACATGAGTATTATTTGATTTAAATTCTATGTGGTAGGCTTTGAGTTCAATAAGAATTTGTATGAGCAATGCGTGATAAGCTCTGTCTTAAGGGTTAATGCCAATGTTTTGATTCATAAGCAATTCTAATATGCTGAGGATTTATGTTGTATTGATTGAATGACTCTGTAATAAGAGTTCATTATAGATTCGGTATATATATATCTGAAGGGACATATGGTTTGAGGTCATATCGATCACTAGAAGGATCGATTATACAAGGAAGAAAATGATTTCTTCGAAGTGGTATATTTTTATACATGTATCAGAAGAATGTTTGATCAACAGAGAAATGCGGATCTTTGATTAATTCGGATTTGATATTGGGGTTGTTCGGACCTTAAATGAAGCGATTAGACAGTAAAGCGATGACGTGGAATATTGAAAAGAACGTAGCAAAGGTCAACCGCATGAAACGTATGCAGAATGCTGGTTCAAAGTCGATGTAGAATCTGTCTAAGTGTTGGAGCAAAAACCCGAGTTCTAGTGTAGAAACCGGAAAAATTGCAAAAGGAGGAACCGTGGATAGGAGTGGAACCACGAAGGAGGTAGGCGATTTCGGGAGTCTAAACCAGCAGTATCGCGCACCTCCTCAGGTGGTAAGTTGTTTCCACTTTTTGAACGCGATATCGTTATTTGGAGGACACGTGTAAATGAGTGGTATTCAAAACCCACTTACATCGTGTAATTTTTTAGGATTAAATCCCGAGCGTTTTTATAACACGATATCCATCGGATTAGCGTTTAATTGGGTTTTGGAGCGCGAGATTAGATTGACCATAGGATCCCAAGCGAAGTCGCAAGCTCAATAATCCAAGGGTAAGTTGTGCATATGGTGGGCCCAGATAATTAGTTGAGGTTTCAAAGGAGTTGACATAATACATATGGGTTATGTATTTATTGGCGATCAGAAGTTTAATGTTAACTGGGCCATATATGTTCTAACTTATGATTAAGTTCGACATATGAACATTTGCAAACAATAAGTTCTTGAGACTTATAATAATTCTATCATAATGGTATTATGATAGAATTCTAATTCGGAGGAATTAGACCAAGCTTATTTAGGTAGAACGATGTTGTGATATGAAGTTAATAGAGGTAACATATGCATGGTCAAAATTATATGGGGTTAATAGATTCCGCAAAGGTATGAAGCAATATGGTGGATGTTGTCACAAAGATTAACATAGATTTGAATTTTCATAAAAAGGGTGCATAATATGGTTTTAATCATAGAATGAAAAGGTAACTTCTGCATGTGAAGTTGTGATATTGGGGTTTTATAACCTTAAATGAAATAAGCTTCTGCAAATGCAATTTCATTATTGGATTAATAATAAGGTTTTAACCTTTAATGGAGAAGCTTTCGCACAGTATTGATATTGTGAATTTCCCAGATCTTGAGAATTATTGCAACAATAATTTTGGTTCGAAACATGAAGGATGGATTTGAATATGCTAGAGGTGAGACTGTGGGTTTAGCAGGGTACCGCAGCATCATGTGGTATCAAAGCTAGAATAGCTCTTTGAAGGTTCAAAGTTTTTATTAATTGCATGTGTGATGAAAAGAAATCAGATTTTTGAAAATTGATAAAGATTGCAACATACAGAGGTGCAGTGCAGGTGAAAGAAGGAGCAAGATTATACAGAATCTTGAAGGTGAGTTGATGAGCATTATTTAAATCTGGTTTGAAGTATTTTTTACAGAACTCGGATTGCAGGCAATTGAGGAAATCTCAACAAAAGCAGATCACAACTTTGAGAGCAGTGATGAAAGAGTCCAACAGAGGATTCTAAAGTGAAAAAGAAAGTGTGGCAGAACCTGGAGAATTCCCAATAGAGGTTGGATGAAAGAAGAACAAATGTGTTCTTGAAAAGCTGCAGAGTGAAGCCTAGAGAGAGCAGAAGAGAGTGCTCAGAAGGTTCCAGCAGATAGGGGACCAGTACTTGCCAAAAGCCCAAATCCGGAGGAAAGGATTGGTGAGGTAAGTGGTAGCAGGAGCGCTTGCTATTGCAGAGGATTGGTGCAGTTGATGAGTGAGGAACTCATGATGGAAGAGAAGATGACTTCCAAAAGTCATAGAAGAGATAGCAGGGGTTCTGAGAGAGGTCACAACAGAAAAGAGGAAGAAGATGCCAGGACAAATGGCATGAGAAGAATTTGACTGATGCAAAATATTGGAAAGAGATAGCTGAGATCATAGAATAGTTTAATAAACTGGAAAAGATGATAGACGAAAGCCAGAGATTTGGTTGGCTCATGAAGAATAAATTAAAGTGGCATGGGCTACAGATGAATAAAGAGAAGATGATACATGCTCAGCAGAAACAAAGATTACTCAGGATGATTGAATATTTGGAGAAGGACTTGAAGACTGAAACTTCAAGTGAGACTAAGAGTTCAAATGAATTTACATCTGATCATTTTTGTATGTTTGCAGATTAGCTGAGAAAGCTTGAACAGAGGATGGATGTACAGTTGGAATGTGCAGAACTCAGAGCAGCTAAGTTGATAAGAGAAGTTTCTGTTTGTGAAGCAGAACAGAGTACAAATGAGGAATACATATATATGAAGGATCTTATGGACCATGGTGGAGGTTTAAGACATCAAGAAGTTTGTCTTGCTGAAGAGGAAATTATTGATGATTTCCTGAGTTATTGGACAAGTCCAGGTCAACTAGATGATGTAGAACCTTGTATTTTTGTGACTGATAATTGTGATGTGATTACAGGTCTTGTAGAGGAGGATGAGAAATCTTGTGAAGCTATCACAAGTATGAAGAAGTATCTCTCAGAAGATGAATACTCTGAAGAAAAATGAAATGTTGGAGAATGTCTCTTGACTGAAGGAAGCAATGATACATTTATGATGGAAACTGTTGCAACACAGGAAGAAATTCTTGTGAATGAAGAAGGAGAGGATCAGTTTGAAGAAATAATATGTGAAACACCATTTGAGACTGTTGAAGCTTGTGGTTTACAAACTGAAAGTTTGTGTATGAATGTAGGGATAGTAAGTGATGATGAAGTTCTTAAAGAATGCCAGAGAGAAATTGCATTGTTGGAATATTTTTTGGAGAATTCAGAGTATGAAAAGGAGATTGCAGAAGGCAGAGTTCATCACAGTGAACAGGAAACATCATGCAGGCAGATGGTGTGAATGAAAGACTTGTTGACAATCTTGGGAATTCTTCAGAGAATTCTTTGGGAAAAGTGAATCAGCATACTGATGTGCTGATAGAGAAGGAAGGAGTTTCAGGACAACATACTGAAATGTTGGCAGAGGAAAGAAAGGCACTAAGGCCTTATGATTTTTGTTTTAACAATTGTTTTGTGAATGCATATTTTGTTGATGATGGAGAAAATTTGACACCACTGGAAAACCAAAGAAAGGAGGAGGAAGATTCTGTGGAAGACTTTAATCCATGGAATGAATAAATTGGATTGCTGGAGATTATGCTGAACAACCAGGATTCAATACAGGAAGGAGAACCTCAATTTCAAAATTGGGGATTACAGAATGTGAAGATGCAAGGGAATGAAGATAGTGAAGAATTTCTGGGTCTTGGAAAAGACTTAGAACTACAGAAAGAGGAATTGGTGACGGGATCATCAATTGAGGCCATTGGGTCTTGTGATTTTGAAACTGACAATTTGATTGTGGTTATAGGCATGGCAGAAGACAATCCATCTCTCGGAATTGTCTTGGATGAAGATGAACTGTTGCAGGAGAAGGAAGGTGAGGCTATCATGCCTCATGTAAGGGAACTTGTTATTACTATTGATGAAAAGAAGGAGCTGATTTGTCTGATGGACAAAGAGAAGACCGGAGGATAGAGTTTTGGGACTGCTACAGTAGTGGAGAATCAGAATTTTATTCTAATAGAAGATGAGGACACAGTACTTGAAGAACTTGAATTGATTTCCAGAATCAATCAAGAAGATGGAAGACAATTACTGAAGATTGTCAAGGAAGAAGAAGAAGAATATGCTGAACCAAGTTTTCAGCATATTGATGAAATGCTTGAAAATAGATGGTTGAATTGTTTGCTGAAAACATTTAGAGAAGAGAATGAAATGGCAGAGTAGCAGATTGAAGTGTTGCCAGAAAAAATGTTAAAGCAACAATTTGAAGTGTTGCCAGAGGAGGAAGAGACACAAGGATTTTGTAATTTTGGTGTTTGTTTTATGATTGCAGGTACTGATGGAAGGACTAAAGAATGTTTGGTCTAGGATGAGAGGAAAAGAGATGATGAAAGTGTCTGGAAATTAAAATACCAGTCCAGAGAATTGCTGAAGTTAGAGAATGAAGAAATTGTCATGGGTGACAGTCAGGAAGAGTTTTACTATTGTAGAAAACGAGAGGGTATAGATGATTGGGTGGCAGCGACCGCAGGATTTCAGCAAGTGAAATCAAGTGTTCAACAATTAAGAACTTAGTAAGCAGAATCAGAGGTAATTTTTCAGCAATCAAGATGGATCAGTACCCAGCAATCATAAGACATATTAGATCGAGAAATTGAATTTATGAGGAGGTTGATGGTGAAGGTGTCTCAGAGGAAGGCAGCAGCAAGAAAACAAAGACGCAGAAGAAGCAGCAAAAGAAGGACAGAAAGAGAATGTAAAAGTGTAGCTAGTGGAACCAGATAGAATAAGATATGGAAACCTGGAGGAGTGCAGAAGAAGAATATTGCAACAGGTGATCAGTTTCAGAACAAAGTGTGGGATCCAGGAAGACAAGGACTGAAAACACATGATCAGGAGATCATGAATCATTTTAACCTTGGGATTCTGATGTAGGGGCATTAGGTTCCAAAAAAATACTTTGTATTTTCATAGACATAGGGGGGTATGATGTTTCTAATTTATTATGTAATTGTTAATATTTTTGAATAAATATAGTGAGGAAATTGTAAATGTTCCCAACTCATTGCAGAACATGAGGGGAAGTCGATTAGAGAGGAATGTGAAGAGTCAGTTCAGTGAATTTAGGGAGTTAGGCTAAAATTAGAATTTGAGGATTTCAAGAGTTTTGTAAAGTCATTGTAGGAGATGAGTCGATTCATTACCATCTTGTATAAGTGTAAGCATCAAAGGCATTAATGAACATACTTGGGGAGAGCTGTGCAAAGTAGTGAGGATAGAAGGCCATCGGCTTGAAGATCAGGCCAAAGGACGAGAAGGAGTTTTGTAAGTGAATTCATTTATAAATATGAAAGAATCTGTTCCAGTACTACATGAGTATTATTTGATTTAAACTCTGTGTGGTAGGCTTTGAGTTCAATAAGAATTTGTATGAGCAATGCATGATAAGCTTTGTCTTAAGGGTTAATGCCAATGTTTTGATTCATAAGCAATTCTAATTTGTTGAGGATTTATGTTGTATTGATTGAATGACTCTGTAATAAGAGTTCATTATAGATTCAATATATATATATATATCTGAAGGGACATATGGGTTGAGGTCATATCGATCATGGGAAGGATCGATTATACAAGGAAGAAAATGATTTCTTCAAAGTGGTATATTTTTATACATGTATCAGAAGAATGTCTGATCAACAAAGAAATGCGGATCTGTGATTAATTCAGATTTGATATTGGGGTTGTTCGGACCTTAAATGAAGCGATTAGACAGTAAAGCGATGACGTGGAATATTGAAAAGAACGTAGCAGAGGTCAACCCCATGAAACATATGTAGAATTTCTGTTCAAAGTTGATGTAGAATCTGTCTAAGTGTTGGAGCAAAAACCCGAGTTCTAGTGTAGAAACCGGGAAAATTGCAAAAGGCGGAACCGTGGATAGGAGTGGAACCGCGAAGGAGGTAGGCAGTTTCGAGAGTCTAAACTGGAAATATTGCGCACCTCCTGAAGTGGTAAGTTGTTTCCACTTTTCGAATGCGATATCGTTATTTGGAGGACACGTGTAAATGAGTGGTATTCAAAACCCACTTACATCGCATAAGTTTTGAGGATTAAGTCCCGAGCGTTTTTATAATGCGATATTCGTCGAATGAGAATTTAATTGGGTTTTGGAGCGCGAGAGTAGATTGACCATCAGATCCCAAGTGAAGTCACAAGCTCGATAATCCTAGGGTAAGTAGTGCATATGGTGGGCCCGGATAATTAGTTGAGGTTTCAAAGGAGTTGAAATAATACATATGGGTTATGTATTTATTGGTGGTCGGAAGTTTAAAGTTAACTGGGCCATATATGTTCTAACTTATGATTAAGTTCGAGATATGAACATTTGCAAACGATAAGTTCTTGAGACTTATAATAATTCTATCATAATGGTATTATGATAGAATTCTAATTCGGAGGAATTAGACCAAGCTTATTGAGGTAGAACGATGTTGTGATATGCGGTTAATAGAGGTAACATATGCATGGTCAAAATTATATGGGGTTAATATATTCTGCAAAGGTATGAAGCAACATGGTGGATGTTTTCACAAAGATTAATGTAGATTTGAATTTCCATAAAGAGGGTGCATAATATGGTTTTAATCATAGAGTGAAAAGGTAACTTTTGCATGTGAAGTTGTGATATTGGGGTTTTATAACCTTAAATGAAATATGCTTTCGCAAATGGAATTTCATTATTGGATTAATAATAAGGTTTTAATCTTTAATGGAGAAGCTTCCGCATAGTATTGATATTGTGAATTGCCCAGATCCTGAGAATTATTGCGACAATAATTTTGGTTCGAAACATGAAGGATGGATTTGAATATGCTAGAGGTGAGACTATGGGTTTAGCAGGGTGCCCCGGCATCACACACCCTTGGCCATTTTTTCCAAGCTCTTAAGCAAAAAATAGGGGAAATCAATCCTCCACCGGACATGCCGGTTGCCTTCGAAATGTTGCAACATCCTAAAATGGTACACAAAAGTGAGGGAGTACCTTCCCTCACAGGTTACGAATTTCTGTGGGATTTAAAGAGGTCCCGCCACTGTCTCAGTAGGGCACTGCGCATAATTCCTTTCTTCCAATCTACCTTCATATTCTTATTGATGATGAAATGCTGCCATTGATTCCTTTCTAGTTTCTGATTTTTAAACCACTGCTCCCCCATATTTTCCAAGCCTATCGTTGCCGCTATAAACTCTTCTGTAACCTCAAATTTTAGAGGCCCAATTTTTACTTGGCTTTTTTTGAAACTTTTGGAAAATTGTAGGGCCACTTCACTATTGTACCTGTCAAACTTTTGCAAGAATTGAAGAAAGCTTGAGTCTCGCATTAGTGCAAGACTATTGTGATACTCAGCAGTCTGTTCTACCTTACTGAGAGACGAAGGTTTTCTTCGAACAGGCGGCATCGCTGCTTAACAGTTATGAAAAATCAAGAATTTACATGCAACACCAGGAAAATTGGTTCTTATAGATAGGGATCCAATTGTCCACCATCCCTTCCATCTTATCATCCATTCATTCCACTAAAATAGTTGTAGATGTGTGGCATCTTTGAGATCGTGCCGGACTGGTGCTTGCAGCAGCGTTTTAACGACTGGGTGAGGTAATCATTACGAGTGAAGGACAATTAGGATTATGGCAGAAAGGGGAAATTATATCCAAGCAACGGTTAAAAATTTCCGCACTCCTTCTTAATTCAAAAAAAGAACTTTAGCATTCATTAAAAAAATGATCATTATTCTTAACTTAAAAACACCTTCTACTTTAAATAATTTTCTCCTAGTTAATATGATAGCACAAGTACTCATCGACTAAGTGAAATGACTTCTTATAAACTTTTATGATGACCACTTTCCTATGACGTATGCTATGAAAAGAACAAATTGTACTATGTTTCTAACAGGGTGCATGCTTGCATCGATTTTCTTGCACCGCTTAAACTATGCTATTCTGCTGGTACCATTCTGCTTGCACTTATTATATAGGACGACATGCTTGCACTAGTGCAAGCATAATATCTGAAAAAAGAACAGGGAATTTAAGTAAAATATAGGTTGGACTTCCAACATGGCTTCCTCAACTTATACTGGAAATTTTCTTCACCCTTTCTTGATGCTTCAGAGCATATCATTTTTCTCTTTGTGTGCAAGATCCTGCAATGAATTCATGAGAGAAAAAAGAAGTGGGAAAAGGGAAATTTTAGAATGGGAAAAAATTTTGTTACAGGGATTCCAGGAATAGTACCACAAGAGAGGATAAACAGAAGTGAGATAGGGAAAAAATTCAAGGGTAAAGTGGGGTTTTTACAAAACGGACAGGGTAAATTCAGAAGAATATGGGAAGGTTAATCATTCTGGGATTAAAGAAGAAAACTGAAGGAATATTAAGAAAGTGGAATATGAAGAAAGGCGGAAAATTTTCTGGAAGGTCTACCTGCACTGGTGCAAGAAAAATAACTGCGGTGAGAATGAAGCGTTACTTGAATAAAAATATCCATGCTAATTACCCCAATTGTATAAAGGTTGGTTCTGTTGAACCTGCTTTTACTTGGTGGTCGCTAGCATATTTAAAGATCAAGAAACATTCTCTTTTAATTAGAAATTTTTGATCTTCCTACCAGCAAGCTGGTTTTCAGGTTGATCCTTTTGCAATCATGTCAGCGAACTGATTTTCATAATTACAGGAAAATATTTTTTGTTTAATTTTTTTTTAAATTTTTTTTTTGTATTTTTTTAAAGAAGAAGAAGAATTCATGTTTTCAAAAGTTTGGTATTACCATTCACCACTACCGTCCCTAATTGTTGTTGGACTTGTTGTGTAAAATCTTTCCTGGCAAGTAGCTGAAAATACTTCTTTAATCTGTGTCCTTTTACCAAGAATACTGAATTTTTTCCATCAATAGTTTTAACTTCTAATACTCCATTCTCAAATACTTGGATCACTTCATAAGGTCCCATCCAACGTGTATGGAACTTCCCTTTAAAAATTTTAAATCTAGAATCATAAAGGAGCACCCAATCACCTGGTTGGAATTGCTTTTTCTGAATAGGCTTGTCATGCCACCTTTTGCGTTGTTGCTGAATTAGTATTAAATGCTGAACAACATCCCTACGAAATTCATCTAACTCATTTAATTGGAGAAGACGTTGTTGTTGTGCCTCAGAGAGATCTAGTCCTAACCGAACTATAGTTTTGAAAGTTTTGATTTGGAATTCAATTGGTAACGAGACCTGTTTGCCATATACCAGCTCATATGGTGTATGTCTCGTGCTATTTCTCCAAGTGGTTCTGTATGCCCACAAAGCTTCTGGTAATATTTCAGCCCGGTATTTCTGATGCATATTTACTCTCTTTGTAAGAATGGACTTAATCACTTTGTTTGTGGATTCCACCTGGCCATTTGCTTGCAGGTGATACAACGTGGATTTCCTGTGCTAGATCTTGTATTGCTCCATCACACCCTGTACCAGATTAGAAATAAACTACAGACCATTTTCAGAAACAATTTCTCTAGCCACACCAAATCTAGTAAAGATTTCAGTGAAAAGAAAATCAACAACAACTTTTTTTGTAGCAAAGGAAACAATGTTAGCTTCTACCCATTTTATAACAAAATCTGTACAAACTAAAATATGCTTTTTACTTAATGATGTTGGATTTATTGGCCCTATAAAATCGATAGCCCATTTTTCAAACGGCTCAATCATAACTTGGAGGCATAAAGGCATTTCATTGGTTTTATTAGGCTGGCCCACTCATTGACAACTATCACATCGCCTGACATACTGTTTGGCATCCTTAAACAAGAAAGGCCAAAAGTAACCAGCATGCAATGATTTATATGCAGTCCGCTTATCAGCGAAGTGGCCTCCACAAGGTTCATCATGAGCAGATTTCAATATGTCAAACACTTCCTCCTCTCTTACATATCTACGGATAATCAGGTCTGGACTAGTGTAAAAGAGATCTCCTTGAATCCAGGAGTATGCAACACTTTTATGAATAATATTCCACTTTTCACGAGCGGACAAGTGGGGTGGTGTTTTCCCAGTAACCAAGTAATTAGCAATGTCAGAAAACCACGGAGAATCTATTGACATAGAAAAAAGATGTTCATCTGGAAAAACATCATTACCAGGAGTTGCTTCACTAGGATTATCTAATCTAGAAAGAAAATATGCTACAACATTAGATTTTCATGGTCTATCAACAATAGTAACATTAAATTCCTATAACAATAGCAACCACCTAGTCACGCTATCGCTAGTCAATGGTTTATTCATCAAATATTTAATCGCGGAATGATCAGTATGTACAAATACTTCATATCCTGTAATATAGTGCTTGAATTTATTAATTGCAAAAATTATAGCTAAAAAATCTTTCTTTGTAATTGTATAATTTAATTCAGCGGAAAACAAATTCTTACTAATATAATAAATAGCATAGGATTGCTTATTTTCCTCTTGTCCTAAAGCTGCGCCAATAGCCAAATCTGAAGCATCATAGGAAATGTGAAAAGACAGGGACTATTTAGGACCTCTCAAAACTGGTGCCTGTACTAACTTTTCCTTCAATGTTTCAAAAGACTGTTGGCAAGCTGTGGACCAAGAAAATTCACTATCCTTAGCTAGAAGTCGGAAAAGAGGGGCAACTATCTTAGAAAAAATTTCAATGAATCTTCTATAGTAACCAGCATGTCCTAAAAAACCTCTTACTTCCCTTTAAGTTTTGGGTGCAGGAAGATGCAGAATGATTTCAATCTTTGATGGATCAACCTGGATACCTTTACCAGAAATCAAATGGCCAAGTACCACTCCCGTTTTGCACATTAATCTACATTTCTTGTCACTTAAGGTGAGATGGGATTCCTGACAACGGAGAAGTACTTTCTCCAGATTTTTGAGAGCTTCCTGAAAAGAATAACCAAACACAGAAAAAACATCCATATAAATTTCTACAAATTCTAGATCAGCAAAAATGGCTAGGACTGCCCTTTGAAAGGTAGTCGGGGCATTACATAAACCAAAGGGAAACACTTTATAAGAAAATGTACCCAATGGACATGTAAAAGTAGTTTTATCCTAATCTTCGGGTGCAATCTGTATCTGGTTATAGCCACTGAAGCCATCTAAAAAGGAAAAATATTTCTTTCCTGCAAGGGTATCAAGCACCTGGTCAATGAAAGGGAGAGGGAAGTAATATTTGAGAGTGGCTTTGTTTAATTCTCGATAATCAATACAAATATGACATCTTCCATCTTTCTTAGGTACTAGCACTAATGGAGAGACCCACTGATTGTCGGAAATAAGATAGATAAAACCGACATCCAAGAGTTTCTGTACTTCTTCCTTCACAATATCTCTTAGAGTTGGATTCATTCACCTTTGGGGTTGTCAGATAGGTTGGGTTCCTTCCTGAATATAGATATGATGTGTACAAGTTTCAAAAGGAATACCCTTCATATCTTCATAGCCCCAAGCAAAGGCACTAATATGGTTTTGCAACAAATCCACAAGCTGCTCCTGCTGAGATGAATCCAAATCTGAACTAATATGCAAGGATTTACTAGGGCTAATCTCAACAAGAGTAGTATCAAGCTCAGGAGTAATCAAGGGAGTGGTCAAATGCAGTGGTACAGAAGAATGAGAATCATGATTATCTTGAAAATATAGGCTGAAAATCTGGCTCAATGGCTCAAAATTAGGCGTAGTGTCTAGATTATTCAAGAAATATTGAATCTCATCTTCTTGTGAAGTCCCAATATAATGATGGATAAGGGAAATGGGCTGAGTCTCCTCTTCACTGCTTTGATCCAACCATAAAGTATCTCGAAGGTCCTGAATGGATCTGGCAGGGGGGTATAAGGTAACTTTCTTCCTAGAATCTCCATGCGAAATATACATATCACTGGAATGACATCCAATATATGCATCGGTCGTAGCAAGCCATGGTCGACCCAAGATCAAGGGATGTCCTCCTACTAGGTTCTTTGGCTAAAGCACAATGAAATCAGCAGGATATTCCCAAGAATCTAATGAGATGATCACATCGTCCAATACTCCTTCTGGCTTAATTTTAGGTCTATCTGCTAATTCAAGCACAGTGGGAGTAGGGCGAAGATGAGATAACCGAAGTTGATCCATGGTTTGCTTAGTCATGACATTAATGGCTTACCCCAGGTCTATAAGAACATTAGAGACAAGGACATTACCAATATGAACTGAGACAACAAGGTTTTCGGGATCAGTATATTTTTCCATAGACACACATCCCGTCATCAACTTTGTTGCCCTACCAACAAATTGAATGGTTTGGGGTTCCACTCTCTTCCTCCCAAGTTTCTTGGGACAGAGTTCCTTAATAATCTTGGTACAAATGGGGATCTCTTTAATGGCTTGAAGCAAAGGTATCTTAATGAAAAGATTCTGAAGCACAGATGCCAAACTAGTCTCAGAAATAGGCTCACTTCTTTCCATTACTAGCCTCTTTGGGAAGGGAGGCTGGTTGGAAGAAGATGGCAAGGATTCAGAGGGTAAGGGATGCTTAGTGACAGCTTTCGGAGAATAGTTAAGAGTTTCCTCTTCTCCTTTCTTTTCAACAATCACTATAGGTTTCTTCTGATTTTCTGATGTTACAGTCCTTCCTGATCTTAATTGAATATCATGAAACCCAACTAGAATAGACTGGTACTCGAATGGTAAAGGTGGGTTTGTTACATAGATCATTTGCAATGCTTTATTATTGTTAGGATTGGGCATAGGTTGAACAGGCAACTGAGGAGGTCAAAGGGGTGGAGGTAAAGGCAACGGTGGAGTAGACTTACTTGAAATTTGAGGCATTGAATAAGGTGTATGCGTAGATGGATATGACTGCATAGGTGGCTGGTAGGAATATGGAGAATGAGTTGGCCCTCTCCAACCTTGTTGCCATGGTTGAGAAGGTTGCCCATGCTGATATTGATTTCCATACTGCCACTGCTGATTAGTGTTAGGATAAGAATATGCATGTGAATTATAAGCAAGATAGTGTGGAGAAAATTCAGGAGCCATACCTGTACCTACCTGAGGCCAATTCCTTCTTGCTCCCATAGCAGACAAGTATTCAGCTTCAGGCTGTCCCCCTATAAATACAGCTTTAAGTGCTAGTATAGAGGGACATTTTTCTGTGACATGGTCTTCTGCACAAATACACACTTATTAGTTTCTTTCAAATTAAGAGGACACTCTTTAGAAGGACGCTTGTCTCTACATTTAGGAAAGAAAATACATAATGACTCTTGTTCCTTCATGAGTTTTTGTTAAAATTTTAAAGAGTCTAACTGTTTGGTAACAACATTCATTATATCAATTTTCATGTTTTCCATTTTATTTTCTAGTCCAATAATCATAGCATCAATAGATTCAGTTTTTCTATTTCTATTTTGAGTTCCTTTACCAGATCTATACTGATTTATTGAAAATTTCCTGCATAATTCACAAATTTGTTCAAAAGTTTGCTAAGAAATATCACCTTGTCCTAACAAATTAAAATTATTTCTAACATTATCAGTAAGTCCTCTTAAGAACAAGGTTCTAATAGTACTGGGATAAAAATTAAGTTTCGACCTTTGTAAAATATACAGAAATATTTCTAGGTAATCTTCAAGAGTTTCATCATCATCCTATATGATTGTAAAAATCTCATCCTGCATGTCCCTAGTTTTGCAATATTCTTGATATTTAGACAAAAACACTCTCTTCATCTAATCCCAAGAGGTTATAGTGTTTCCTCCTAACCCCATAAACCAATGTAGAGCTGAGTCCTTGAGAGTAACAGAAAATAATCTTAACTTCTGAGCGTCAGTTGAATAATCATAACTTCTACATAAAATATCAAACTTGAATAGAAAAGAGTCAGGATCTTCATGAACTTTACCATGGAAATGAGGGAGAGATGATGGTGGAATATTCTTCATTTGCACCACAGTATCAGGATCCATAATTGGAAACACAAAAGTGGATTGTTCTTCACTTACCTAGTTTTCACCAGTCCCTTCCAAATGATCTTCTTGGTCCACCATTGTTTCCCTTTTACTTGTACCGCTCTCAACAGGCTGATCCACACCAGAGCTGTTATCACCAGAATCTAGGTGGATTGTTCCTACATGATGGGTTTGAATTGGATTGAGCTTCCTGCTTATACAAGGAGACCAATATGAGAATTTTTTTCAGAATTCTTTTGGCCCTTAGTGGGCTTCGAACCCTTACCTTTTCTAGGCATTCATTTCAAAAAAGAAAGAAAAATAACAAACAACTTCTAGTTAAAAATGTTGTCAAAAATCAATTAACACCAGTAAAATTCCTTCAAAGAAGCTTTTCCAAACAATACTGCAAAAATAAAGGAAAATTACCTCTATTGTATAATCAGAACATTCTTACCAAATCAAATCGCCTCCCCGGCAAAGGCGCCAAAATGTTGGTTGCAGGAATTACACTTAAGCAAACTCCTCAACACTTAATTTGTCAACCCGAGGGATCCGTAAACTTAGAGACGAAGCATAGGCAATGCCAGAGATGGTATGAATCTTCCTAATATAAATCCCTACTTTGTTTAAAGGAAAGATTGCAGAATCAAATTAAAAAGAGAAAAAGGCAACTTGAACCATCAAAATAATCTAAGACTGGAACAAGGAAGAATGTATTTGCAAGAGGGAATTAAAGGTAAAAAGGCAATCACTCTAGCTAATTATTTTTTAACTACTGAGTGTGTGTTTTTATTTAGCAGAGACACTTAGCAGTCTCATCAGATGGGCCCTTAAACCTGCTCCTTTAAAGATTTACTTCTTGCACTGATTTGTCCTGCACTATCACAGTCTGCTTGCACTAGTGCAGGAACAGAGATTTATGCAGAAGGTATAAATGGTGTCTTTACTAAAGGCTTTTTTTACTTCATGCAAGGGATTGAACTTTTCTAGGTTGAAGGCACTCAGATCCCGTGGCAAGAAACTAGTTCTTGCACCGGATCAGAGCTTCCTGCACTTAGCATTTATTTCTTAAAATGAGTGCTTAAATATTGCAAGTGCTATTATACTGTTAAATCAAATTTCACACATAAAAAGTGAATGTTTCTGATCTTAACAAAGTGCAGGAATAAAGAAACAATCAATATACATTTATCATGTCATAAGCATTTAATGAAAGAAAGAAGATTGCAGGAAGTAGACTAGGAAAGCTTGTTGCATCACACCAATGTGCACTGGTGCAGGTTCATTTCTATTGCTTGGACCAGGCGTGGAAAACCAGTCAAACAGAATTGCAGAAAAAGAGATATCACACCAACGGGCACTAGTGCAAGGTTATTTCTCCTACTTGGACCAGGCGGGGAAAACCAATCTGAAATCAAGTGCAGGAAAAGGAAATTTATTTTCTTTAGACAACGGATCCGCTTTCATTTAAACATGAATGCATGTGCTTAAAATTAAATCACACTTGACAATATAAACACAAATTACAGGAAAACAGGAAATGGGGTAAACGTGCTGGGTTGGCTGGGCCCTAGCCAATCAACGTGTTTCCCTTTTAAATAAAAACATTGCTCAATACCTTAATCAATTCATCTGCTCAAATACATAAATGCAATTTGTGAAACATGAGGTGGAGCTCCCTTTTATTAATTCACTAAGGCAAGTACATACATTAATACATTTTCCAACCCAGATTCGGGCGATAACAAAATACAAAAATACATTCACACATATTTCTCATTTCGTGTCTCTTTTCTCTTCTGCTATCAAAACTCCCCCCCCCCCCCCCCCTAGTCCTATTTACATTCTACATTATATAGATCTTTGGCCAAAGGCCAAAATAGATCATTCAACTGATTACATAACCAAATGCAGAATTTAGTTTTTTGGCCTTCAAAATTTGATAGTTTAGTAAAACTGGCCGTAGCCAATCTCCAGCTTTCGCCCTTCATAGATTCGGTCTCAGTTGCCTTTGGATCGATCTTGCTATCATGGCTGAAGCTGCTCAAAACGAGGCGGTGATCAAGGAGGTTCGAATTTGCTTCAAGGATTTGTTGTGCTGGCAACGGTGCAGGATCCGATCCTGCACTAGGATCAGCGGTCACGGTAAGTACTCTAACTATCAAATAAACATTGGAGATATCGATAAGTTACAAAGAGTTATTAAAAGTAAGAAATCATGTAATAAATGATTAATTAATGCTCAGTTGAATTAAAAATGTAAAAAATAAAGGTTATACGAAATATGTCACCGTGCTTGGACTGGTGCAAGATGAGGGTGCATAAAAGAGGTAAAACAACGGTAAATTGTTATGATTTAGGAAGGGGAAAATGGAAAAAAGAGAGCAAATTAGGGGGCTAACAGGATGGTTCCCTCATTTTTTGGCTGAGCCTGACACTTCTTCTTACATTTAATAGAGGAGGGTTTTGAGTTTTAGCTCTTTTCTTCTCAGTTTTAGGCTCTTTTGCTTTCTTGGATGTACTTTATTCTTTTCTACTGTCTTTCTTTCTTCTAACACCTTGCTTTTTAATGCTTCCTAAAATTTATGCCATTGGAATCTCATCCTTTGGTTGTTCTCGTGGTTGTTGTTGTTGTACATTTTCAATATAATTTTCAATTTTTCTCTTCCTCCCTCTCTTTGTTTTGCTATTGCTGGGCTGCTCTTCATATCCTTCCTTGAAATGATTCATAACTAGGAAGTTATCCCAATTATCTCCCAATAATTTCAAGATAAAATTCAATCGGTATTTTGATAAGCCCATGGTGATACATGGTGTTTTCTATGAATTGGACCTTTCCCTAAACATTCCCTGACATATTTCTTAAACTATTTAACAAAAAGTATTGAATTTTTATTTCATTTTCTTTAAGAAAATGCATCAGATAGAAGAACATACACCCACATCGCCCTTCATAAGTGACAAAATTTTGAATTACTAATAACAAATTTCTCCATTTTACCTTAAGTGTTGTAATTGGAAAACCTTTCTTAAAAATGGTGGTGTCAATTCCTGAATTCTTCAAGAAGGTATTCCATTCTTCTCCTTCAATGCCTCTGTTCTTGAACCATCTTCTTCCAATTTTTGGCAATCTGGTAGATTCAACAATAAAGGATTATGTTAGTGAAAACTGAATGTCTCCAATTTCAGCCTCCATTCCGTCAAAGGTGCTAGCAAATTATTTGGTTACTTATTTGTTGAAACCATCAAATTTATCCACAAATTCTAGCCATTGTGCTTTCTGCAACATTTCCTTCACCTGTGCGCATATCTCAATAAATTTTCTCCCCTTTGGTTCTATTCTTACTATGACCCCCATGGTTGAGAAGTTTTCACCTCAGAATCGCTTCTTGACAGGGTATGAGTGAGGGTTTCAGAATAATGACTTTGGTGAGAATATGAGAGTGAGAGGAAAACCAGTAATCGTTAAGGTATGAATGAATGTGAGTTGAGCGATCTTAACAATTAAGTCAGAATTCAGGCTGGAGTGTTTATGTAATGATGAGGAATTAATGGGTAGATTTCGGATTTTCTTTTATTTGACATGGTATTTTCATCTCAACTCTTAGCAATAATGGTTTTTGAACCAGTGATATAATTTCCATTTAATTCATATACCAATGTTTTGACCCTTATTATCAAACTAAACATTTGCATACCTTTTGAATTGATGTTGCTAACACTTGGTTTCTCCTTTTTGCATTGTCTTCACGTGCTTTCATTGGTGGATTCAATCATTTCTTCAATTTCTTCAATTAAAAGTTCTTGTCAAACATTAGTTGTAGAAATCTGTCAGAGCTGCAGATTCTCAACAATTCTATAGTTGTTTTTATTCTAGAAAGAAAAGAAAGGGATGCAAAGAAAATGGGATTTAGAACAGGTATGAAGAAAATTTAAGGTGCCACGAATTCTTGGTTTTCACCTTAGATTTTTTGTATAAACAAGCCAATAATTGTTGGTTTTCATGTTTATACATTTATTATATATTTATTTATTTTATTTTACTAAATTTAATTTTTCTTTTTCTCTCTTTAGCGTTGCTTCTGAAATTTTAATGAAATCACCCAAGGAATCTCCTATTAACTTTAAGGTTGTAAGAAACCAATAGTCCAAGGGAAGGGAGTACAACCTAACCCAAATGGGGACACGTGTGAATGTTTCCTTTTTCGAGGTAAATTTTTCCATCCACGGACGCATATACAGACCAATTGATGCAAATAAATATGGGCCACCATCAAAATCTGGTCTCTGTCTTCTATATTAGTAAATCCTATTGTGAAGGATCCCTTTGACCCTTCACAATAGTGTATTTCTATTTCCCCCCTTAGTTTCCAGTGATGTCTGATCCAATCACATAAGGATTTTTCTGTGGACCAGAGCCCCATTAATTTACATATACCACATATGATCTCATTCGTTCGCTGAAGGCTTGGGTTTCAGGATCGATGATTAATGTCATTGGGATCACCGTCGTTTTTGGCTTACATGGTCCTATATATCCCATTGACTTCTACTATTGTTTTGGGTCAATCGGATTTCCTGTTGGGCCCCTGTCTTCATTGATTCTCTGTCCTTTCCCACCTGAATTTGTTGAGCCATAGATTTTCTCTAACATACTGATGTAGGAGCATCTGGTTCAGAAATATCATTGTATTTTAATAGACATAGGGGTCTTATAATTTTATAAGAAGTTGGATTCCCATGTAACAAGTTAAAATAATTATTTAGAGTTTGAGTGCTTTTAATGAGAGATATTTTAGAATAAGATTTAATTGGTGAGGAATTTTGTAAATTTTCCTGAATGCTGGAGAACATGAGAGATTTAGGAGTTTATTGTAAATCCTAGATTAGGAATTGGTTTCATGATTTCGTGGGTGAGAGAGGATCCTTAGGGATTAGTTGAGTCAAAAGAGGACTTAGAGGATATTCAAGATTTTGTTGAGTGAGTTTTGGATCTAAACTAGAATTGGTTGTAGAATCCATTTGTATAAATTGTAAGTCTCAAAGGCATGAAGAGGTGTGTGAATGTAGAGTAGGATTTAGATAAATAGAAAAAGTTTGGATTGTGAAGCCTATGGGGCAGAGAGTAGGGGAAGAGGCCACTGATTAGAAAATCAGGCTAGAGAAAAAAACTCTGTGTAAATAATTGTTTATATATATAGAAAATCGATTTCTGAGTTTGTTTGATTTAGTTATGTTGGGGTTCCTATGTTTTGGCAGATTTTGCAATACCAAAAGATAAGGCAACGTCAAACCACTTTGGGACCTCAGGATCTAGCCCTCCTGGGCCTGGAGAGGGATCTCTCCAATAGAACAAAGAATGATATATCTTTGAAAGCTCAAAATGAGGTATTAGGCTAGCTATGCAGCACAAAGGGGGGTTTTAAATGATTTGGTTGGTGAGTTGCTGGGTTGGTCATGAGATCATAGACTGAGAAAGTAATGGGAGAAAAGGAAAAAGCAACAAGATGTTTCAGGAAAGAGGATAGGTCAAGAAAGTGCCATCCATTGGGCTATGGAGTCATGAAAGGGAATTACTTGCAACAACTAGCCAAGCTTTCAGAGGGCAAGTCATCTAATACTAAAGGATCTTTTAGATTAGATGGTGGGATGGAACATCGAGGAAAGAAAGTGAAAGAAGGAAAGCAACCTAATTTCTGTCTATAGATCAGGTCAGAGGTCATTTAACTCCAGACCTGCTTGGACATACTCATAGGCAACTCTCAAAGGAGGGACAAAGGGGCAGCTTATAGATCGGACCAGAGGTCATTTAACTCCAAGTCAGCTTTAGCATGCTCCAAAGGAAAAAAAAGATAAGTTTAATAGAGAGATCTTAGAAAGGCCAGCTGGTCGCACAAGGATCCTAGTGGACAGGGCTAACTCTAATCCCCAATGTTCCCAAATCTTCTAGCTTAAACCCAACAAGAACTTCTAAGGACAGATTCATTTAATTCATACATCAGCTAGTAGCATAAGGAACTACTACACTGGTTAAATTAACTGAAATCAACCCTTAGATAACACATTTAGAAGAAAACATTGAAGGCAAGGAGAGCAGAGACATAGGGTACCTAACAAGGGTAAATCCTATGCCATATTTCTGATGCAAGCCAGCAGAAAATGAAACAGCATGAAAATGTAAAACACAAAGTTAGAAAACATCACCAAAAGTAATAGACCAGGATCCTGTGAAATGTGCTTTGATTAATTGATGCAAAACTAGTCACATACACTGAGCTCAATAGCTATTACAATCCAAACTTCTCCTCCCAGCCTACTACATAGCAACTACTCTGCTAATCTCTCCCAAACTGTTCGAACAGTCAAAACTGAAATCCCTATAACTACAACGGCAACAGCCGAACAACAACCTTTTACAATATGTTCTCGGGAATTCTTATAGGAGAAAAGAATAACAGGAGTAGATGTAAACTTAAATGCAGCATTAAAACTTTGAAGCAATAGGAGGGCCGAGGCACCATTCGGTTTTAATTCTGAGCATTAATCTTTTGCGCTTTTTCAGATGGAAGAGTGATCTTCGTCAGGCTGTAGTTTACTCAAGGTATGTCTTTGATGTACTTGCTGTAGCTTTTTGCAGAATTCTGGTGAATAAACCGAGGTTTATGGACAACTGTGGGGTTTTCCATACTGTATAACTAATGCACTGGCAGCATAGGACTGTTTTCAAGGCTGGAAAATATCTCTAGAACACGACATAGGATGAGAAATGTATGGGTACCTTGTCCTTTTATGGAAGAACGTTCTGCTGATATGAAAACCTTGATGGTATGGATTTCTGTGCTATGGACCTTCTGCACAATCCACGAGGTCGTTGATTTTGGTACCCTGCCTTGCAAATTCCCTGAAGAAGCTCAAAAGTCTTCTATTTCTTGCCTCGAGCTCTCTGTTACTCCCGTACGGTCTCTGTCTGTGCAATTCGAGTTTTAATGGCGCCAGATAGGGTTTGCAGAGTTTAAACTCTGTCCTTTGATGAAATCTATGATACAGACACCTTTCCGGACATTTTTTCTGTAAAACCAGGCTCTAAATCTAGCTCCTTCTGTGCACCGTGCCTTAATAATAGTGCGTATGGACCATGGCGGGTTTTACCACCTGATAAACCTGAAAAACATGAAAATGGTTACGAAAAACATTTATGGGAAGGGTGGTATGGATGAACGTGACAATGGCAGCGTGGTGCGGACGAGGATGATGACTGCAGGGGCAACAATGGAGGAAAACATGACACAGTGGAGAATGCATGGGAAAACGTTGAGGCAGACGTTTTAATGTAAAAATAATGAACTTTGACCTTGGGATGAACATATATAACGGGGGCAGGCGAATGTACGGTGAGACACGTGGAATGGTGACGTAGCGAGACCGGGCGATGGCGGAATAGTCAACAGCGGGGGAAAACAAATCTGGACCGTCAGATCTCAAAGGAGATCGATGGTTGAAAATGCAGCGAAGGGCAACAGACAGTGGGTCAGGGGTACGGTGACCATGGATTAAACCCTGCGCAACTTCATGGAGTGACAACCGTTAGATGGGCGATCGCAGATCGAACGACTGACGGTGATATCGCTCCGCGTCCTGTACCGAACGATAACGCGCGATGAGATAGTGGTTTTGAAATAGTGTCGTTTCCACGCGTCGGATGATGTATGGAATCGCTGGCCCATCAGAAAATACTGCCTGCCTCCGAAAGGCGGTGCGATAGAAACCGGATGGTTTATGGAATAGTGTGCGGCGGGGACCACAGGAGCAGGTGCATTTTGGACCGTTGATCTGGCGGGTAAATGAACGGTGGAGATGTGATCTGAGTGGTGAACGGGTTTGATGGTAGTTGCTGCGGGGGTGGCGATCGCCGTGCATTCCGTTTAGATTAACGGCTATAAACGCGCCTGATGAATCATATGAGATAAGCGCTCTTTATGGGCTGGCGGGTGGTTCTAGCGCCTGGGTCACGTGAGGGAAAATGGTTCAGGGGCTAGCCGAAGGGGGCTAAGACCCATATACATGGAGAATATGGCTTTTGGGCCATTTTAATGCAATTTGAGGGTGGAAAAGGGAAACGATAGAGGGAAAAAGGGGAAATCAGGCCAAACAAGGGGTGTGAGCAGGATGTAAAGGGGATTTTGGGAGGATTTAGGGGATCAGAGGGGAAATTGACAAGGGGAAAAAAAAGGTTAAAACGGGGCATTTTGCAAGGATACCAGGGGCAAATGAAAGCCTTTTGGAGCACAGTTTTTGTAATCAGAGGGGCTTAATAATGGAAATCAGCAGAGGGGATTTATCAAAGGACAAAGGTACAAGAGACTTCAAGGATGATTTGTCTCCAAGGGAGATGTATTCATTGAAGGCTCAGAAACAATTTAGCCCCCTACTTTGCCTGTCAAAAATTTACAGGGGGCTAACAAGTTTGAAATCTGTTTAATCAATTCCTATGTGTATATTTTCATTCAAATCCCACATCACAGTGAAATTGGAATGGTTTGCTTGTATTATTGACTTAGAAATTATCAGTTGTTGATATGTCAAATCCGTGAGGAATAACTTTGCAAGAGTGTCAAATTTGGAGAATTTGAAGAAATGGGATGACTAAATGCATAGAGAGTCTAAGAGAAATCGAATCCATTAATTTGCGATTTGACATATTCACATTTTGTAGGAATTAAATATTCAGCCAGATCTAAATCTATTGAACAGAGACTTAGAAGCTGGAGAATCGTCCATTAAGAAGAATCGACGGATATCACATATGAAACTGCACGTTATATAACCTCTAAGATGGATGTGATAAATTATAAATCCGATTTTATAGTCTAAGTTGATCGTCCAACAATTGATATATCTGACGGCCCTTGTGTTAAAATCTTTGATCCAAGGGTATTCGCATAATTAGATGCAGGTGCTTTAAACTTAAGTTTGGATGTGATAGTTTTATAGAAAGGGATTAAATGTGCTTTGGATCCGAGACAATAGATTAGAAGGTGGAATTTTGAAGCTAAGGGAACTTCGGTAATTGGGCTAAAAGCGGAGATTTGAATATGTGCAAAGGTTTATGTTATTCCATGGGAGATAACACAAGTGTTGAGGTTAATGAAATTCCGACAAATGTATAAATTCGGGTATTTTATAATTCGTTTCTAAAGAGTAAAGTTATAAGAAAAACGCTGAAAAGAAATTGCTTCCGATAAAGGTTTTATGAAGTGAAGAAATGGATGGGCAGAGTTTCCAAGTAAGTTTAATTCAAAGGTTTAAGGTCTAAATAAAGTAGGTTTTAATAATAAAGAAATGCTTCAGAACAGAGATTGAAAGGGTGAATAATTCGAAAGAAAAGGAGTTTCACTCTTGAAACTCATTAAAGATAATAAAATTCTTGAGATATGTATTTGGCATTCAATTGACATGCATTTTTATGAGTAGGAATGTCTAATGTGGTTAAATGCAGCTGAAAGGTTGCGTCACATACCATTTGCATGGCTATGTGCTCCAAAACACAGTTGGATCCCTTTACCTCTGTCGTTGACCACATTCTTATAGGAGAGAGCCCACTCTTGTGGTAGTCATTCGATACAAACCTTAGTTTATGCTTTGTGAATCTCCAAGAAATCACTCTTTGACCTTCGAGAGACCAAAAAAAATTTATAATCCATTAAAAGAAAAGAAGAAAACAAATAATGAATAATTTAATTGTAAAACAAAATTACAATATTCTAAATTTAATCCCTCTTAAACACTTGATAGAACCTAAAATGAATTTAGACAAATTAATAAAAAAAAATGATATTTTAAATTCATATATTCTAATCCTTACCATTATGATCAATTCAATAAGAAAATTTAGATGGTTTTAAAACATTGAAAAAAAAACACTTTTTACAAAAGAAAAAGAAAAAAAACACTGAATGTTTTAGTAATAAAAAATGCATCTTTAAACCGAGAAAACTATACTATACAAAATGCATCTTTAAACCGAGAAAATTATACTATACAACCCACAGAATTATTCGATACAACTAACTTGAGCTTAGTGATTCTCTACATTTCGAAATACCTAAGACCAACTCGTAGACCAACTATCATACAAACGTAGATATATACCAAATCAAGGGAAAATTCGAGTTATCGACACTACCGAACAATCGTTTGCACGTCCTATGTAAAAGGGAGCGGGTGAGAACACAAATTTTTTCCTGACTTTACTTTCCTTTCAAAGTAAATTGCAGAGCTAACTTTCCTTCATTCATGACGAAGAGATACGTGTCTCAGTAGTCAAATAGAGACCTTATATTCTAAAATTCATCTCGTGCCAGCCCTGCAAAAGTGATTCCTCTCCTAACAAAATATAATGGTAACATATAACATTTAATGATACGCGGAGCTGTCATTATTGAAAACCCAAACCTATATTTTAATTATTTCTGCAAAACAACTAAATAGTAGTTGTTATGGTTGGGAAACCTGTCATGATAGTAAAAGTCGGAAACCAATATTTATCAGTGTATTGGCTCATAAATGCACCTGGGAAATAGATTCCCACCGTTGGATGGTGTACTTGCTTTAATCCAACGGTGAGCAGTTACTTTCCAGGTGCATTTATGGACCAATAGACTGATAAATATTGGTCTCCTCCAACTTATATTTTAATTATTTCTACGAATCAATTAAATAGTAGCTCTCATGGTTGGAAAACCTATGACTTTTGCATGTTCTTTCATTTCTTTATTGATTTATCTTTTTAGTTATATGTTATACACCATGACGTATGTGTGACAACAGTTCAATATGGTAAACGAGAGTTGGAACTCTTGATCTTCCCCGAAACCAACATTATATGTTTTAATATTAGTGAAGAATTGAATTGAATTGAATTGAATATATAGGATTAGGTTATATATAGGATTAGGTTTAGGAAATAGGTTTACGGTTTAAGATAGAAAGGTATTTAGTTAGTGTGGAAGTTTAGTTTTTTTATTATTAATTTTAAGTGGTGGAATTTTCTTTGAATAACAATAATGAATCTGTCTATATTTCTTCATAATAATGAATGATGATTGTCTCTACTACTAGTTTGACAACTAGATTATGATTTGTTTCTCTATATTTTATTTAAAAAAATTACATTTTAAAAACAATTACTAATTTAGACCACTTAAGATAGTATAATTAGCCATCACCATATTTTATAAATCATAAAATAAAAATTCAAATTCATATCAAAAACAAAAAAAATACTAATTTAATAATATAATTTTTTTATTAAATACTATTACTCATCATTTTTATTTGAAAATTTTGTAAAATAAGCCACACCCTATATAATAACAAATACATCAACATAAAAATACTTAGATATGTATTTATACTCTACATCTAATTATATATACATTAATATATATTTCAATATTGCAAATTATTATTGGATATACATATTTTAACTCACTGTAAAAGGTATATTACTTTTTAAGTGGAATGGAGGGACAATGTGTTTTCATATTGTTTATTTAGGCATTAATTTTGTTTGGATGGTTGTGGAAATAGATTCAACATTATAAAAAATTATAGGCATTCAAAATCATCAATTTGAAAACAATAATTAGAATTTAAAAAAAAATTCGAAATTTTATCATAATCTTGCCAAAATTTCTATTATTGTCCACTCAAAAAACTTACTTTTATCTTCTAATCTCTGTCAAGATATTTCTATTATTTTTCACTGAAAATATCTAATCTACCAATGAGATGATAACCTGGCAATGGATCATAAATACACGAAACTGTATAAACAGAGCTTTATTTCCAGAGCTATGCGCCATTTAGTGCTGTGTGACATATACTGCCCACTTAATGCTGTGTGACATATACGGCCACTATTAAATAGCGCAATAACCCAAAAAAAAAAAAAAAACTTAGCCATATAAACCCACCATTTGTCAAACCATAAATGGACGGAACTATATAAACCCACCATTAAATTTTGACAAGCCTATTATCCAATTACTAACATCTTGCATTTATGGCCATGGACAGGCTGGTTATCACGCTGGATATTTGTCGACCATAAATGTTGCCGTATTGTGAGGTCTTCTCCGTGTTGAATAGAGGGGGTGGGTAGTAAATGTCACATACGTCATTACAACAAAGAAAAAAAAATAAGCTTGGCCATATAAACCCACCATTTGTCAAACCATAAATGGACGGAGCTATATAAACCCACCATTAGATTTTGACAAGCCAATTATCCAATTACTAACATCTTGCATTTATGGCCATGGACAGGCTGGTTATCACGCTGGATATTTGTTGACCATAAATGTTGCCGTACTGTGAGGTCTTCTCCGTGTTGAATAGAGGGAGTGGGTAGTAAATGTCACATACGTCATTACAACGAAGAAAACTTACGTCACAGTAGTGAGTCATCATGTGCTGCTACTTAGGACGAATGTGAACCAATCTACCAGTCAAAGCCGTGTATTTCCGAATTCCAATATGTTCCAATCACACGCTTCAAATCATTTCACAGCGCCCTTTATAAGAGAACTTCTTCAGTAATGTTTACCACTCAAATTGCCCAATGTTGATCAGTAATCAGTTTCACGCATCTTTAGCTCCATAGCTTTGATCATGGCGTTGCACTGTTTGCTTCCGTATTCTTACCCTTGTAATTCAAATGATCAACAACGCAGTCCGCAGGTGGATTGCCAAGTCACTGCTTCCCGAAAGCGTCCATTGGAAGCTGCAGACTCAGACTCACGAGAAGAGTGTATTGATCTTCAAGAAATAGTATGGCGAGATGTGGATCAAATGCCCAATGTTTATAAGACCAGAGAAACCCAAATAGTGGCAGAACAGTTACGTAGGAAACGAATGAAATACTTGTGTACACAACTGGAGTCTCTCTTGCCCACTACTCCTCCCAAGGTAATAATTACAACATATTACATGCCTTCCACGACTCATACTGCTTCTAGATCAAACTGTAACATCGCCAGTGATTGTTTTAAGCTTTTTATAGGCCTAAATTATATATTTGAATTCTTCATACAGCTTGACAGATGTGGATTGTACGTGGAAGCCATTAATTATATCAGAAATCTGGAGGAGAATTTCCATCAACTGAAGAGAAAGAGAGACAATCTGCTGGCAATCCAATCCGGAGAAGGAACAGACAAGAACACAGAAATAAAGGTTTCCGTGGAAATTTATGACAGGGAAGCAATTATTAGCCTTACTAGCCAAAGAAGACCGAGGTATATGTGGAGGATTATGGAGGAACTTGAAAGTCATGATCTAGATGTGGAGACATCGCAGCTTTTTACAGGAGAATCTTTTGTGCTTCTATACTTCCATGTCAAGTTCAGAGACAATATTTCCCATGATCCAGCTCTGATCCAGGGTTCTCTAGAATGCAAGCTTCAATTAGCTTATTAGATTAATGCAGCATTTCATTGCTGATGTGAAATTAGGATTGTTGCATGCAGATTGCTTTTCTGTGATAGCATTGGCCCATAACCATCATCTACTCGTTACGGTTGCAGAGTACATTCATTTCCCATCCAGCTTCTATGATGGTATTGCTATTTGTGAGCATGATGAGTACTACATTTCTGCAAAGCTTGATGAAGGCAAGAATCTCCAAAAGCCAATGTAAGAAGAAGTCCTCGGCTGTATATTTATAAATACAAATCTTAACTAAACATAATTTCTCCATGTATGAAGTGCTTGCTTGTTATTTCTATGGGAAGGGACTTCTACTGGAGATGATTACAAGTAATTAATTTGGTCACATTTGTAAGCTCAGATGCAAAACTCCTGCTCTCAACTCACTTTTAAAAATAGAGATATAATTCTTTTATCAGTAAATCCTTTCTCAAAGGAGAATAGGGCAGGAAAACACTTTGTTCAGACGAGGCATGATTGGGGAATTGGTTTGTACGGAATATTAGAAATGTGCTAATATGAAGGTGAGTTAAATTTCATTTTTTTCTGAGGTTAGCCATGGTTTAACAATATTAAATTCTCTTGGGGTAATATATTTTTGGGTGTCTCCACCATGTGGCAGATTCTACTTGTACAATGTAATGTACAAGTCTGTGATGCGTTTCCCAAAAGCGTTGGCTAATTGCTCTCATGGTTTCACCATGTCCTCAAGGGTTTAGGCTTCCCCGAATCTACCCAAAACTTAAGAAGACATGGATAGCCCCGGAACGATCACAACCATGAATTTTTGTTTTCCCAGATTTTGGAGAGGGGCAGGGAAAGGGCTAATAGTAATACTATGTTTTGAATGTCGAACCATCTTCTGAAGACATCAACCATTCAGCATGAGTATGAAAATCTGAATATAAAAAGTATCCCTGGAAGATGTATGATCAATTTACTGAACTTTTGAGAAGATTTATGCCCTAAACTACACCAGCATATTTTGGATCTCCTGTATATAATTTGTACAAAAATTCATTAAAAGCGATGCAAACATAAAAATACTATTGTCTAATGAATAGTTATTTATAAATTTCAACAGTATGTTAAAATAGTAAATCACTTCACTAACTTAGGAAATATTGCCTTGGCAATACATAAATTTGGGCAGTGGCATTCTGTGTTTTAATGTAAGTTTGGGAAGTGTGTTTTTGCGGGGAGAGGTGGGCAGAGTGTAATGTTGTCAACCAATTTTTTCATATATATATATATATATATATATATAATAACTAAATTAAATTAATTGCATTTTCAAAATATAATTATCTCCAGTAAAATATTATCTTTTTAAATTTTAGAACTTTAAAATTTAAAAACTATCAAATAAAAATTTTAATTTTAAATTATTCTAATTTTAAAAGTAATAACAAATCTATTTTATTACTTGAAATATAGTTATTATAAATAAAATCCCCGAATGCGGGTAATAGAAAAAATACGCATGATAACTGTCTTTCTCATGCTCAAGAAGATGAAGATCTGCATCACAAGTTTTCAGTCGATGTGGAACCACACTCTAGCAATCATCCACATGAGATAACAGAGATATGACATAATGAAGACACGCTTGGACAACATCACCCCCTCCAAGGTACCTCTTTGCCACAATCGTTTTGAATGATCATCTAGACTGACATGCCGCTCGTCCATAACTCTTCCCACGTGCCTACTCATGAAAACTGTTACAAAACGCAGCTGCGCGCGAGGCACAATAATGCTCAGCCACTTCGCATGTGTCACAGGCCTATTAAATGGACGGACCTTCATCACAAAGAGACTCACAGTTTGTTCCTTCGGGTTTATATGTTGTTACAGTTCTTGTCCACCTGTGTGCCCAGTCTGTTACGCAGCCTCCCCCCTAGTGCTGCCCTGCGCAGAATTCCCTGAGATACGCTCCCCCTGACTGTGCAACTCACCCCAACTCTATCTTTCCTGCGACTTTCATAAGCCTGGGTGCTCCCATCATCCCGCGCCCCTTGCTGCGCATTCCCCTTCAGCGCACCTCCTCGTCCACTAGCACCTTGCTTTGCACCTCCCTCCTTGTCGTGCATTCCCCCTGCTCCGCACCTCCTCTGCTTTTGCTCACCATGGAACCTAGGCTGCAACAAAGAACCATCAGAGGAGGTTAGAGAGGTGCGCTCCTTGGTCGATACCACCTGGGGCCTGATGATCGCTTGGAATATGTTGAAGGCTCCTCCTTGGGCAGTCAAGCTAACGAGGCTCCCTAGAGCCCCGAACTTGACCAGGAGCAGGAGGTCCCCTCGCATGTTTCGCAGAGAGACAAAAGTGGACCAAGGAAGTCCACCATTGCGCACCAGGATCACCCCTTGCCACGCAAGACCGAGCCTCTTCCATCTCAGGAGGATGATGGGGATGACACAGATATTTGGATAATGGACTCAAAAGGTACTTGGATGTGCGTCCCGGATGTCGAGTACCTAGTGGTTCCCATCCTCTCCGCACTGGTATCCAAGACTCCGCGTCTACCCACCGCTGAAGAGGAAGCTGCTGCGCAGGCATACGTTTGTCCCATAGTGGAGGAAGATCCATACAACGATGATGAAGACTAATGACTGCACAACAACTCAACTCTTCCTAGTTTTTGGTCATGCTTTCTATTATCATAGAATTTATATTTTCACTAGTGCTACAATACATTTTGTAATTTATGTTTCATGTACTTTTCGGGCTGGTTTCCTCCACGGAGGCAGCTCCTTATATGCGCAACAAAGGCTGGGATTGGTTAAGCGTAGCTTACCAACTTAGCCTATAGCATATGTATTGTTTCTATTTTCAAATTAATATAGATTAGCCTCATTTACCCAAAAAAAATTATTATAAATAAAAAACATTAATTTTAATTAATTTTTAATATATTAAAAATGAAAATATAAATATTCTTCATATATATATAAAATGAGTAGTCCATCTTAGATTTTATATCTCAAACATATAACACTTTTTCTTTATCACAATATATTTTTATTAAAGAGTGGGAATTTATTAAAATATTATAGGAACCATGAAAAGACTTTACCTATTTTATAGTCCCATAAATTCTATAATTTAGAAATCCATTACTTGTTATGTAGGCTAAGACTTTTATAAGTTTGAGATTCTTAATGTTCATACAAACACAAGGTTAAAGGAAGTTATTCATTATGACCAACAAGTATATTGTTCTTAGTGAAGACTTTGATAGTTCACTTTATCTCTCAATCCAAACAAAAAAATCAGTGACATTTAGAGCACAATCCATATTGCATATATATAACAATAACATTACTCATGTTACCTTGTTTATATCTTAGTTACGAATCACATTCTTGAGATACAAGAGTTGCTTCAAGCATTAAGGTTGTAAATGATACATGTCATTGCTCTTAAGTTTAGAATAAAGCAAAGGAAAACAGATGCAAAGGAAAATAGATGCAAGGAGCATTCTCAAATATATGACACTAAAAATATTGTTACATCAATGCCAATTTTTTTGAAAATAAAAATAAAATATTGAAATGTGAGATAAATAAAGGTGTATAAAATTAAGGAAAGTGGATTGATGAATATAAGAATATAAGGAATTGATGATGTAGAAAATTGACTACATAAAATATCACAATTCTTATTATTGTAATCCCAATTTTGGGTTTTGACTTTGGAAATATTCACAAGATTCATTTATAATAGGCTCTATAAAGTGGATCATCAACTTAATAAAAACATACAAGTTATAAGTAATTTGAATAGAATGATTTATCTCAAAAACAATCATTAGTATGGTTTTATAATAAACAAAGAAAACCTATGGATTATGTTTATGATGAGCTTGACCAAACTTACATAAAATATATTAATTGATAAAAGATTCACATTCAAGTAAGTTAATTGTATGTTATCTACTTATATTCCTCCTAAATATCTACTTAAGATTCCTCCTAAATATCTACTTTCATATTAGAGAAGCCATGAACTACATACTAAGTAGTTAAAAAGGGAGAAAATGCTCTAAAATAATAAGAAATATTAAATATCAATGTTATAATTATATTAGATTTGTCAATATATTAATGCTAAAAAAAACATATAACATTATTCTTTTAGATTTAATCTTGTGTTTTTCAAAATTATTATTAAATAAATTTTATTAATAAATTTATAATACTATTATAATTTATTCTAAATGGTTATAAAACCAAAAATACAATTAAAATAATAAATAATTTTTATAAAACCAAAAATACAAATAAAATAAAATAAAATATGAATATTCAATACCATATCAGTTATCATATTAAAATAAAATATGCAAGATTCTCTGTGAAAATAGTGCATACATCGCTATTGTTAGAGGATTCTTGTGAAGGTTGATGAGTTCATTGACCAGATTGGCTTATCTCCCCATCCAAGAACCTGGGCCTTAATTGCCACCGCGCGGGGCGAAAGAGGAACTTGTTGGGAAAGCGACGTCGAACGCGCTGGAACACATGGTGGAGAATTTGTTGGATATTCCTTTGTGTACGTGTCACAACGCAGTTTCTGGTGAAGGTTGACGAGTTCCTTGACTAGATTGGCTTATCTCCCCTTCCAAGAACCTCGGCATTAATTGCCACCACGCGGGGCGGCGAAAGAGGTTCGTGTTGGGAAAGCGACGTCGAACGCGCTGGAACACACGGTGGAGAATTTGTTCGAGATTCCTGTGTGTATGTGTCTCAACGCAGTCAAGAGTCCGTTGGTCAAAGTATCTAGAATCTTCAGGGAGTGTGTTATGCAGTGCAGGGTGAAGTCGTTCGTCAACACGTTGGTCAGACAATTTTTTTTTGGTTGAGTATTTCAGTTCAGCGAAGTATAATTTTTAGGAGTTGTTTAGGGAGGTGGAGGAATTGTTCCAATAGTTAAAAGTAGTTGGAATTTGGACATTTTTTTGAAGAAATATTGAGTAGTAATATTTGAATCATATTTTTTTATGGTGGAAACGAATTCAACATCATAAAAAATTATAGAACCCAAAATTTTGAAGTTTGATAGCTATAATTTGAATTTACAAAAATCCGTACCAAATCTCATTAAAATCTTAATTGAATTTCTATAATTATTACTAATCTTTATACTTTGGCATCAATGTAAATAAATTCTTTAATTTCTATAATTATTACTAATCTTTATGCTTTGGCATCCATGTAAATAAATTCTTTATATTTCTCATGTAGATTTTACTCCAACCATGAAGTTAAAAAACTTATCAATAAAAGTTGGAGTTATTTATATTAAATCAGGTAGATTGGGAATTTGTGGGTGAAATTTTATTTTATTTAGATATTAAAATATTTTATAAATTTTATAAATAAAAAGAAAGGCAAATAATTGATTTTGTTTTGATTTATCCTATTTCAAAATTTACTATTTATATAGTAGATTCAAATCAAATTAATATTTAATTTGACTATGCACTTAAAAATTAATTATTATTATTATTTTAATATCGAAAAAGCTAAATGTTATATGGATATTACTCCAAAGTCATGAATGAGGTCGTCTTTGATTACATTCGTGTTTTAATTGTTTTTTATTGCGTAGTTCAATATATAGTAAGCAACCGTTTTTAACATTTTATTAGATAAATACAATTATCAATATTTATGAAGCTATAACTTTATTAATATTAATACAGAAACATTTCATATATATATATATATATAAACATTATAACTAATTACAAAATCGATGAGTAACATATACTACCTTATACATAATAGTTGCTAATCCATGTGATTTAATGCGTGAATGACAAATCCCACCAAAGTTTGAAAATCCCTGGAAAGATCGTTGGTACGAGATTCACCGTGTTAACAGTCAACGATGCATGGCAGATCAAACAAATAGAAGAGATATTTTGTTTTGATATGTGGTATATAATTTTAGGCAAAATCATGTATTAAAGTTATCTAAATTGCGGAAATGGATTTAGTGCTTTCTTTTTTAATTAAAGAGTTAATTTATATTTTTAATTATAAAATAGATTTATTATTTTATTTTTTAATTAGAAATTTAATCGGTTTAAAATATATTTTTAAATGTATAATTAAATTAATTTCTAATTATTGGAGTAGTCTAATTGGATGGAGGAATTGCTCAGTTTTTGGTATCGGTCGGATTTTTTTTTGGCTCCTTCTGATTTCGGCTCGCAATTCCCTCAATCTCTGACAGAAATTTTCTACTGTCAAAAATCAAATCCGAGAGAATCTGGAAACTTCTACCCACCTCGGATGTGACTCTATCTCTATCAGACGTAGTTAATGCAAGTATGCACCCAGGAACGATTCCAATTCTCCATATTCGATTCTTCCTGCCCTCCCGCTCCTCTTCCGCTCATCGTTCCCTTATTCGAAATCTGAAAAACCAGAGACGCACCCGACGCGAAGACTTCAAAACCTCACTCAGTCCCGGTAAGTAACGCAGACACCTTCCTGCACAGTTGCTTTGGAAGAGTAAGTTTTTTTCTTAACTGTTTTGAAACTAATGTGCCCATATAAAAAATCAGAATAGTTTCGATTCTGTTGGAATTTTGTTCCATTTTTTAAAGTTCTAGTGTCGATTTAGAATTGGAATGGGGCAAAATCCATAAAATATTGTTGCATTATACATGAATCTCAAAACTCAGAACTCTGCTCATATACCATGTCTAACTGAAATTAATACCCAGTAAAAATTCTTTAGAACTCACAACTCAACTCATATACCACATCTAACTAAAATTATACTCAGGCAAAATTCTCAAGAACTCAGAACTCTGTTCATATACCACGTCTAACTGAAATTTATACTCGGGAAAAATTCTCCAGAACTCAAAACCCACGTCTAATTGAAATTTATAATAATAATAATAATAATAATAAATTTTACTATAAACTCATCTTACCTCTATATTAATCAATTAAGTTGCTTCCCTTTAGAGAGTATATCTAAATTAATCAATTAAGTTCCTTCCCTTTAGAGAGTATATCCAAGAAATAGGATGACTGATAAATCAACTTTTTTTCATACTTGAATAATTAAAATGCAGTAAAGATTCAGATTCATAAATTTCTTTCATTACATAAAGATTTTTTGAAACTGTATCTAGAATATGTAATTTTAGTAAAAATTGGGAAATGGGATTTTTAAAACATGTATTTATAACAATCTGTAATTGTAACCCGTTAACTTTAATAATAATAATAATAATAAATCAAATCCTAAAAAAAAACCCTTAAAATAATAATAATAAAAAATTAAATCTGAAAAAAATTTGTTCATCAACAAATTATCAGAGTCCTTGAATGACTATTTCACACTCATATCTTTAAAGAATTATTTTATCAAAAAATTATCAGAGTCCTTTAATGACTATTTCACACTCCTATGTTTAAAGAATTATTTTATCAATACATTATCTTTGTCTTGAATAATTATTCCATACTCCTATGTTTAAAGAACTATTTTATTAGACGACATTGTGCACAGATTTTATAAAGGTTCAGATCCATAAATAATTTACCAGTACCAATCTCAATGATTATTGTATCTATCCACAATGTCTACATATTTATCTGACATGGGTATACCTCATTTGCAGAATCCCCAAAACCAACTTGGAAATCTGGATTTTTTAGAACAATCCATGTTGGAAATTTGAAGCAAGAAGCTGCTCAAATTTAATGAAGAAGGAAGTTTTGGATACTAATTGATTTTGCAAACATCATTATGTAAGAAATGAAGTAGAGATTAACCCACTCATGGAACAATTGTGAGTTGTATCATAAAGGTATTATCGAATGGAATATAAAGTCTAGACTCTAAACAGGCTTAAGAAGTATGTTTTTCTACACCGAGGTCATTGTGGAGAGCTTCTTTCAACTCACATAGATGCTTATGTCAAATAAATTCAAGTTTATTTTCTTACTTGTTTTAGTTATCAACATTTGAAGTGAAAAACTTGTGAAAAATAATAGCACTGTGGAATCGGAATAGGTGTTCATGTATAACTGTCATTCAAAAACAGCAAGCTTGAGAAGAGATTAAGTGAATAAACCTTAACATTAGAAACTGAGAGTAGTTTGCATAGGAGGATAACTACAACATTTAAAAATTCCAGAGAATTATGTGCAAAACGAAAGGACGACAGATGGTAATAAAGTCAATCCACTATTATCTCCAAGTGTGTATCTCCAAGACACTTCACTCTTATCTCCTGGTATTATTGTATAGAATATAAAGTTTAGACTCTAAACAGGCTTAGGAAGTATGCTTTTCTACAGCCAAACCATTGTGGAGAGCTTCTTTCAACTCATATCGATGCTTATGTCAAGTAATTTCAAATTTATTGCTTTACCTGTTTTAGTTATCAACATTTGAAGTGACGAGCTTGTGAAAATTAACAACACAATGGAATCTAAATAGGTATTCATGTATAACCAAAATTCAAAAATAGAGATGCATACTTGAGCAGAGACGAAGTGAATAAACCTTAATATTAGAAACCGAAAATAGTTTGAATCAGAAAGATAACTGTAACATCTAAAAATTCCACTGAATATTGTGTAAATCAAAAGGATGGAAGATGGTAATAAAGTCACTTCACTATTATCTCCAAGTTGAAAATCCATGGAGTTTCCACTTATAAAAAAAATGTGTAATTGTTATTACTTTGTTACTTTTCACTATCCAGTCCTTTGTATCAATGGGCTTGAAATTGATAGTTCTATTCTCAACAATTATGAACTGTGAAAAATTGCAAATGGATTAAGGTATTCCTGAATCAAACGTGGAGTGTCTCATTTTGATTATTTGCTGCTTGATATTGCTCAAATCTATATGCTGTATTCAGAGAAGTTTTAATTATTCTCTAGTCTTAATGGTAGAAAGCCCTCTGCAAGCCAAGAAAATTTATTTAATATTTATCTTTGTTCTAAGCCTTAAGTTATTTCATTACAAACAAGAAATCTCACTGGAAGATGAATTTGAGAGAACCTACACATATCTGAAGCAAATTCATATTTGTAATATTCAATTTTAGTAAGGATTTCAACTCATCTATTCATTTACAATCTTACTGCATTCAGTGGCAATAATGGATTAATTGCAGAAAGAAATTCCCAATGGCTAATATTCAGTTATCTCTCACTATGCGATAAGTTCTCACCCCATAGGCTACAAACACCGGACATTTAGCTAATTCAAAGATAAACGACTTGCATTTTAAGATCTCTTTCAATTATCATTTTGTAGGAAATATGATGTCCTATTTAATATTGAGAAATCAGTTATACTGACATTCCTATTTTAATCTGCTTCTTGTAATTTGAGATCCATTTAGATTGTAATATGATAATCTTGCACTGTTTTCAAAGTTGAATGGTTTTTACCTATTGTTCTTTTTGCAGTTTAGCATGTATTCGTTTTCAAATGAATAATGTTTAATGTACCATTTACCTATTAATTGTCAGGTTTGTTCACTCATTTAAATGCTGATAAAATCCTCTTATGCTTGCCTAAGCTGTTCATTAGTGTCGAGGGCTTGTTGAATTTCTTGTACTTGTAGCTTCAATTTTTATTTAGAATGGATAACTTTGCTGCTAACGTGTTTCTATATAGGCTATTTCTCTGATTTCCTTGCATATTTTTTACCAGATCAGTTCAAAATGGGAAAGCAAAGAAAATTGCAGCATATCATGGATTTTGAGGTGCAAGACCTCAAAGACAAAATCATCTTTTCTAGTAAAGACTTGGTTTGGACGGTGTTGGTGTCCCGTGTTTTGATAGTTTGGCAAATCAAAAGACAAGGCAACATCAGAACCAATCTTTAGAGTTACAGGATCTAGTCCTCCTGTTCTCAGAGAGGGATCTCTCAAAAGTTTGTTTGCAAAGGTTTATCTTGTGTGCTTAGAGTATTGGTTTCAGACTAGTTATTAAGTGCGGGTGTTTTTTTTTTATTTGTTTGGTTGGGTTGGATTGATACAGCTGAACATGAAAGGTCTAGGAAAGATATACAATATGGAGAAACATCTGTTTCATTGGGCAATGAAGTCAAGAAAAGGTCATAACAAACTCATCAATGGATATGGGATATCAGAGGGCAAATCTAACTTGGCCATAGGATCCTTTTGTTTTTGGAATGAGATGAACATTAATGATTTGGAAAGAGATGTTTAATTCTCAACAAAGGGAAATTTGGAAGCATAATTTAAAACAATAAAGAGCTCTTTAATAGATAGGGCTAACCATAAATTCTACAAATCACACCTTTAAGCAAATAATGACTTCCAAAACAACTTTTAAAATGAGATCTAAGATTTGGGGAACACCCTATTTCCTCAAAGATTTTATTTCAAATGACTTAGAAAACATAAAAGTTTCACTGATAATTGCATTCATAGAAGAGGGAACACCTCAAAACATCTATGATCATAATTATAACGACCTTTAAGCCAACTGTTTAAGTGAGGACAAAGGGCAAGATCAAAAGCAGAGACCTCTGCGATTCACGCAAGCAAAAAAAACTTCAAAGGGAGACTTCAGCCATGGTTTTTCAAGTGGCAGCATTAGAACCATGAGAAAACACCAAATCATGCTGAACCAAGCTATTCAAACTATTAAGGAAATAAACGAGCATGAAGACTGAAGAGAAGGTTTAAAGCCTCTAAAATACTTCGGCAGAAGAAAACATAAAACAGTGAAGGGTGAACAGGTCTAAGGTGCTTCCAGGAGTCATTTCTTAGCCTAAAACTTTCAGCCTACTGTAGTGAGAAATTATGAAACATAATGAAAGCAGGAGAAAACATTAAACAGTTAGAATACTTCACCAACAACCAAGCTCATGAATCCAATGATAGAGCCTTCTCAGGAACAGGTATGCAACAGCATCATCAAGGTCTCAAAGACTTCAATTTTTTCTTCAACTTCAACAGACTATGTATTTACTTTAAAGAGTTTCAGTATTACAACTTGTGATCAAACAACAACCAACCCCTCACTCATCTTCTGCAGAAGTATATATAGAATAATGAGGAGGTGAGATCTTGATAAAGATCTCCAATTACAATTAATACAGACTGTAAATGGCTTCTCGGCCTTTGGGGGCTCAATGAAGAAGCTTACAATAGGTGTCTTCTGTATTAAATGATTCACATAAAGATTTAAGCTCGGTGGGAGCTTAATTTGACCTTTGAGGCTCTGTGTCATGTTAGAGTAACTTTGTAGATATTTTGTCATTAAGTTTGTTCGTAGATTTACCCTTTAGCTGTGTTGCAAGGCAGATATTTGATTTCATGCAATAAATTTGGCTTGCATTTGATTTCTTCGAGGCACAGGTGTCTTTTGTGGTAGCTGAGAAGAATTGATTCACTTCAACTAAGGCGGTGGAGTTTTCTGTCGGATAAAACACTATGATTTTTCCTTAAAACTGTGTTTAAAACCGGGGATTAGGCTTTTGATAAGCATCTTAGATATAATCCCCAAAAATTTGTCCTTTAATCCTCTGTTCTGGTGCATTTTGGTCTTCCATACTGATACTCTTGATTTGTGATTGACTTGATGTGTCTTTCAAATGTGCATGACTAAAATGGGAATCGAATGGCATTAATGCCTCATGAAACACCGATGAAACGTGCATTTAACACTTGTGAATGATTTCCTTTGACGAATTGAAGGCGGGAGGGTCGTCACCCTTAGCCTGCGAATTTTCTTCAGAATGGCGGAAAACCATTTAAACCCTGCAAAAATACAAACAACTATTACAGAATCCTACATATATAGGTTGACTGCTTCAAAGGACGTGTGGAGGGAGCGTGGCCGTTGGATGGCATCATCCAACGGTCGAGATTGATCAGGAGAGATCGTAGAACGAGCGGAAGAAGATTAAATCTAAGCCGTCGATCGCGCGGAGATCGACGGTTGAGAGCGGAGGTTGAAAGTCAAACAAGGAAAATAGGGCGATGGAATGTGGACCGTCGATATGCAGATCAGATTGACGGCGGAGATGTGGTTACTGGTGTGTCGTAGCCTGGTTAAATGACGGGTAACTTCGGCGAGCGACCACCGTTGGATGAGCGGGTTTAGATCGGACGACACGCAACAATATCGCGCGGGGTCCACGTCCGAACTTTAATGCGTGATGAACGGTGGTTTTGAAATAGTGCGCGGAGCCACATGTCAAAAGGTGAGTGGAATCGCTGTCGATTGGGGAAAAACCGCCCTCTGCTCAAAGGCGGTGCGATGAATACCGCGCGGTTTTGGGCAACGACGCACGGTTGGCGGGGACCACCAATAATGATTGATTCCACACCGTTGATCTACAGATTAGATAGACAGTGGAGGGTGCTTTGAAACTCGGACCGGCGGGAACTTTAGAAAATCACGAAAAACCCAAAGTTTAAAAATATCATAAGGTTTTAATATTTTCGGGGGCGGGATGTATATGAAATATGGTTAGGCGCCCGACTGCGGGGTCTTTGGGCACGTGGAAAATTATATGACCGGAGGTTTTAAAAAGGAAAGGGGCTATTCGCATATGGGCAACGCGATAAGCACTAGAAATATTGGCACTTGGTTCTGGCACTAGTTTATATGGAGGGAAAAGGTTTAAAGGCTTAGCCCGAGAGGGCTTAAGTCCATAATACATAAAATATAAGCTTTAATGGTTTTTCAAGGTTTTTCGAAGGATTTTGAGGATTCTGATAAGGCTAAGAAGGGGTCTTAGAACTTTATCAAGGGCTTTTATGATGTGGAAAAGGGGAGAAACATGAAAGGAGAGATTTTCATGGGAAATGGGGGAAAGGAAATGAGGTTAGGCTTTTGAAGAGATGGAAAGGGAAAAAGGAGCTTGTAGCAGTACTTTGCCTAGGAAATCAGCAGGATTTCAGAGTGTTTAGGATGTAAACAACAGTGTAGGTTTGGACAGAGGCATGAGGCCTTCAAAAGTCTTCAAGAGCCAACATTTTTTCAGTAATAAAAATAAATAAATTGTTCCTTGAAGGCTTTTAACAGATTTAGCCACCCTTTGGTATAATCAAATTTTATAGGTGGCTAACAGACGGAAATAAATCGAAATAAAAATAGTATTGATTGAGTTGTATTAATCCCGTTAAAATGGGTTTCTAATTTTATCAAAGGAGAGGAAGAGAATCCCATTGCTCCATCTAAGTTCATATGAAAAATAAACAAAGAACCAAACCAAAGAGCTACCGCTGCATTGCGATATGAAATGTGAGTATTTCAAAAATGAATTGTTTAGATCCTTTGAAACCAAATTTATCTTTCTTTGTATGTCCTAACACTTGGAATTTTTGGTGTAGTTATCACTGTTCATTTGGCCCACATGACAAAAGAGGAAATCCTCCAACTAAACGAAAGACCTCCTTTGTGAAAAAAAGGGGTTGCCAAAGCCATTTTATGGTCAAGGTTATGCATGAAATTCCCGATAGAGAAATATTAACTTTCAATATTTATGAACATGAAGATGGGCAAGGTTGGCCTTGTCATGGCCAACATGACACTTCAGGTGATATCAGGACCTTGCATAAGCCAAAGCTTTCAAGGGACGTTGTTTCATATGTAGAGAGTTTTTTATTTTTGGGAGTGCCTGTTTATATAGTTTATAGAACTCACATTAAGATACATGTTGACATGGATGCAACAACTCGAGATAGGGATTTCTTCTTATAAAGAAAAGATATTGTAAATATACATAATAAGTTGGCAAAGGGAAATTATCAAATTCACCAAAAGGATGAAATGAGTGTAAACCTTTGATATCAAAAGCAACAGGAAGATTTTTTCTTTTACCAAAAGTCCAATGGTGTGGAGGTCCCTTTTATAATAAGGATTCAAACAAAGTGGGTGTTGGAGACAATGGTCAAGCTATCGCACAATAGCTTACTAGCCATGGATTCAACATTTAATACAAATAAATATGGGGAAAGTGAAATTCCAATGATTGATTGAATATACTTATTTAAGTTGTAGACATTCAATATGATTAAAAATTTGTATTTGAATTTATGTAACGTTCAATATGACAGTATCAGTTGTATACACTTGTGGCATTTGATGAACAACAAAGAGAGGTTCCAGTTGCATGGGTCGTGGCATCACGAAACACATAAGATGATATTGCACTATGGTTGGAGCAAATCATGCATAAGTGTTTCGAAACCCATCCTGACTGGAAATTCAATGCTTTCATGGTTGATGATGCATTAGCTAAAATCACTGCCTTGAGGTAATTTTAACATTGTCATGATATAAATATACTTGCATTTTTTCTAAAAATAGCACACTAAAATGCATTGAATATGGAAGGAGGATCACAGGGTGTGATTTGATATTATGTGTTTGGCATGTACGGAGGGCTTGGTTAAAAAATGTTAATGGGTTGGCCACTAATTCCATAAAACCCAATGAGATGTTCAGTGAGTTAGGTTACATCATGAAACACACTCTCAACAATGAAGTGGAAGATGCAATAAGTCAATTTTTTATTAAATTTGCATATGAAGAGAAGTTCTTAGACTATTTCCACAAGAATCGGGTTGTTGGAGATAAGATTTGTAAGTAAACAAATTTTTCGTATCATATGCATTTTTGTTTTCTATAAAGGTGATATAGTGAGACTAACATGGTTCTATTTGCAATTAGGGATGTTGGTGAAATGTTGTCATGAGTTTTCTCATGCAAATGACGAGACCAATAATGTTGTTGAGTCATACCATTGTTACTTAAAAACAACATTTCTTTCTGGTAGAAGGAAAAAATGTGCCTAGAGGATGGATTGGTTGTTGCATATGCTACTAACAACCGTTGAACCTTGTTAATATCAGTTCAAGGAAATCTTAAAAGAATAAGGATTTTTAAATAACTACAAGAGAGAAAAATAGTTGGAATCATCAGTGGAATGAGCAAGAAAAAATCTAGATACTAATTGTTGTCCTCATGAGAGCATAACTCGTGCTTACTGGGTCAGAAGCCAGACAGATCGAGGTAAAAAATACCTTGTCACTCGGTATCGTATGGATTTTATAATGTGTGAATTTCCATGGTCAATTCGAGGAAATCTTTGCAAGCATGCCATAAAGGTTAATTGGATGTATTTCCACTTGGATAATTCAAATCCATTTCTTCATCAGCATGCAAAAGATAACATATTCAATGACCCACTTGAGATCAATATAGAGCCCCAAAACCATGACGTAGATGTCGATGCTACTCTTATGGCTAGAAATATTGTTGATGCAGATGCCGAAACACTTCATTTGGTAAGTGAGGAGATATTTAGCATTGTACATCTCATTTTAGATAGCCCTCCTACTACTTTGGCGAAGACAAACCAGTTGACTGGTATGCTTAACAAATTGTTGTATGAAGCCAATAATTTTTATATTATGGAATTTGACTTCACACCTGGGTCGGGTTCTCTTGATTCATATTTGAAGAGGAAGAAGAGTTTCCTTAGTCCTACAAAGAAAATAAAAATCAAGAGAAAGAATAATGGTTTGGAAACTGATTTAAAAGTTGATTCATCATAACATGAACCATTTGAGTTTCAATACCTCAATAAGCAAGGACATTCTCGATCAAATAATGTCATTTCTATGGTTCTAGGTTAGTTTCATGTGTTGAATAGAGTCATGGTTTTATATTTAAGTATTCAGTCATCATCATTCTTTAACATGTGGTATGTTTATTTTTATAGAAATGCAACAATCCACAACCATGGAAATAACTTAAGGCCAAAGGGAGATACAAGACCATTCAACCTTACCTTCCATGCCAGGTACATTTGACACTCTATTTCATTGTGTGTTCACATATACCTTTTCTGCTCTAGAAAATTTCATTGCACTAACATATGAGACATTGATAGGTAACTATAGAACAAGTGGAGAAGCATCATATTCTACCATGACTAATCATCTATGGAAGTGCTTCAACTCTAGTGGGAATCAATGAGGTATGCAAAAACAATAGGTAAGTACTTTCTAGAGAGTGTATGCATGTACTTTCCAAAGTGATAGGTCAATTAAGTGCATAGTAACTTGGATAGGATTTTTTCATTTATTTGGTTTGAATGTAAAAATATTCTTAATATTCCCTATTATTTCATCTGCAATAGACCCAATTCTGAGTTTAGAAATAAAAAATAAATACAATATACAGATATATGATTTATATAATGTGAAACTCAGTATTTGTCTTGTACTCATTTGTTGAGTGCAGACTTCTTGCAGTTTTGTTACTGTTTGCGACATCCTCTTGTGTGGAGAACCAACTGGTTCCTATAGTCCTCAAAAGTAGTATTATGGGCACTCATGAAGAAAGCAACTCAAAACCAGGGACTCAAACGCAGGCTCAAACAAGTGTGCACGTGATCAAGGACTTTATTACACAACCAATATTGTCATAAAAAATGTGGAGAAATTGGAAGTTTGTACCAACTTATCTGAAGCTAGGAATATATATTTTAACTTCATATTTTATCTATATAGTTAAATTTTAGTTGTCCAAAATGGTCTTCTAGCAAATTTTGTTATCAGCTATCGTTGTCTTCATGGTTTGGTAATTTACAAAAATTGTTTGTCTTATTCATTTGAGATAAGTTCAGGCTAGAATTGTTGACAATAACTTTGATATTGAAGAGAATAGGGCATAATTCATTGCTTTAATTGTTATTGTCATTAATACAGTCGGTTTTCAACCATTAAATAACCCACTTGCTATTTGCTCAAATTTTGCATGAATCTAGAATATATCATAACATTTGTATTGTACAAATCTTAATTAAATGGTGAGGTCACGTTTCTGTGAATAGGCTTGAAAACACTTTGTAAACAAACTGGATTGTCAATTCTGAACTACCGTTTGGAAATAAAAACATTAAAGAATGTTGAATGTTAATATCATAACCTAAACAATTCACTTGGCATCCATCTACATGAATATAACCAGTAAGGAATGTGTCATCATCTCTAACATGTTCAGCCTATTCTCACCTCTAAAACATAAGTCAAGGACACCATTGGTCAATATATTTTGAGATCTGTTCTGAGCATATTTGAATGCAAAATGATATTTTTGTGGATCAACAGAAAAGAAAGGCATTTTTTTTTAAGATTTGCACATGTTTCATGTATTTATGGCAACAGACTAGAAATTGGTAAGTTGATGATTATGTACTTTATAGAAACAATAAGAAAAATTCATGGAAAAGAATATGTATAGAGTTGGAAATAGCCTTCTATTGTCCTTAAAAGATGTCTGTTTTTTTCCCTACTTTAGGGAGATTTTGTCATTAAAGAAAGTTCTATGTTGGACTGTAACATAAGAACAAGAAACCTACCCTTTTATTGGCAACACCAATTGGAAACTATAATGAGAGATTGGGTCGACCCAGAAAAGCTCAAAGGAGGCTAGAGGAGAGGGATAAATAGAAAAAGGGAACAGTTTTCTGCAAAGCATGCCCAATTTTGGGCCTTTTCTAACCTTTTGTCCTCACTTGAACAATCAAGGGGTTTCTTCTATATATTCTTATTTGGAGCAACAATGAAAAAGATAGACAAATTAATTTTCTAGACTTTGGTAGGAGTAGACAGCTCCTCACTTTTCCATTCTCTAGTTCTCAAATCACTACCACCGCAACAAGCAAAGGTACTCAAGGTAGCTTATTACCTAGGACACATTATGGTGCAACCAACTTCATGGGTAATCTATGATTTTGTTCAACTATGTTTGATCTAAACCAGTTGAATTTATTGGATGCCATTGAATAAATTTGTATGTCTTGTGATGGTAGTTTAAAGTGCACTTGTTTTGAATTTACTTCATTGAAGGTTCACATTCATTTCTTACATGATATTTAATTTCATTATTGCTATTATATTTAGAAATCTGATCGAACCATTCCAAATTTTCTTCAGATACAAAGTTGTACTTGGATACAATCTACCAAGTATATGTCTTTCCTTCCCAATATAGTTTCTTTAAATTTTATCCAAGTATAAATCATATCAATGTATTTGAAAGATGAAAGGAAACAATATCCTACTATCACTACAATCCAAGAAACATTCTGATGCCCTTCAGTTTATTACATGGTAAGATCTCGTACACAAGACGCATTGAATTCAGTCATCAATACAATGGGTAATGCATGTACTCTGAGAGTTGAGAGGCACCCACAAAAGGAATCATAAAAACAAGTGATTAGTAATAAAAACACCTTACCAACAACAAAAAATATAAGGCCCATTTCTACGATTCTTTGTAAAGATGCAGCTATAATGTTCAATGGTCTTCTTGTTGGATAGTTAATCCATTAAGTATAATTGCCATTAAAACTGACATAGACAACAAAATATAGGGGCTTTAACATGTTTGGAAAAATTGCTAGCACACTTTACAAAAGGCACAAACTAGAAATTTCAATAAGATAATGGCGTTTTCACCTAAAATATAACATACAGTGCTGGATGCAACTAAATATTAGCTGGAAGGCATTTGTGAGAAATAAAACTGGTAATAGGGACATGTTAGTTTCTATTAGGAAAGGTGAAGAAATCTGTTGGTAGGCAGCCAGGTGAACTTCTGGAGATTTTCAATCAACTAGAGTTAGCATAGGCAGTACTACCTCTTAAAACAGATTGTGTTTAACTGGCTGAATGTACAGTTTGTGATTAACAGAAAGATATAAATTTTCTTTCAATTCCTTTTAGAAAGTCAAGTCTTTATTTTTTCAATATAATATCATCACCACTGGTGATGTATATAAAAATGGAAATATATATCCAACCATGGATGTGGAATAAATAAAATGCTTCAAAAAAATAAAAATATATACTTTCCCTTCTTGAATGTGTGTTTCCTGCCGGGACTAGATCTAAAGACCCCATACTCCAATGTTTTCCATTCATATTTTTACTACCCAACATAGCTCTTGCAAATATCATTCAAATTTCATGCAATATTACTCTTCATTTACAGTAGAATGGATTTAAAAACTGAGCGTGAAGTACTACTGCATATCAGCAAATGTATCACATATATTGCTTCATGAACTTATCGAATAAGTGAAATGTGCTTAGATGTAGACCACTTGGAACTGGAATCGTTGATCCATAAGTTTTCTGCAATCTTTGGCTAGCTGTTGCTCCATGACAACTGCTTCTTGGTAAGTATATCCTTCTCAAAAGTAGATCCTCCTTACAACACCTCATTGCTAACAATAGCCTCAACGCTCTTAGAATTTGTATCTGCAACAAATTTGTGTCTTTATAAATCTGATCCAACCATTCCAAATTTACTTCTTGTGAGTTTCAAGGAAATAATTGTTAATCCCAAGAACTGCAACAACATGGGAGCATGTTTCTTAAAGGATTCAAAAAAAGGTCTAAACGGACAAAGACATGAAAAAAACCATACTCAATTGAGTGTTTTCTCTTATCTAGACTACAAATAATCATAATTACATGTACCATCACCAGAGAAAGATTAGCCCGAAACTCCCTGGCATGAACTCCTTGGAGCACTAGACTTCTAAAAACAAGATTTTGGAAAGTGGCATCCCAGATAAATTCAGATCACAATTAGGTGCTACAAACAAATCTGGGGCTCTGTTGCACTCAATTTCCAACCTTCCCTTCTCTGGATTCAATTATTGTACCTGGTGT
>CM076570.1:472043764-472239177 GCA_034641835.2 Pinus albicaulis | reverse complement strand
TTCTCATGCTTCCTCCAAAACTCTAGCTATAAATTTTAAAATCGCAATATGTTAAAACATATTAACATGACTGTTTATTTTGTTTAAGATTACGCAAATTCACAACATATATATGTATTATGTAAAGGGAGAAAAACAGAAAAGGAAAAAGAAGAACCTATGTTTTCATTTAAAACAAAAATCCAATACATATTCATATTAAGCTTAGATCCAAACAGAAAAGGTCGAAACATCTAGCCCCATTGGAAAATTTTCCACATAAAAAGACACAAAATACTGCCTGAAACATGGATGCTGAGTGAGCTATTATCAAATGGCTATCATATAAACCACAAAATTGAAATTTTGTGTTTGTTCTTATTCAAGTTCGAGTTTATTTCAAGACTGCTACAGTCTATGGTCATGTGCGATTATGAATTATATGTTGAGAATTTAAGGGCTATAGATTAATACAAATTCTCTTCGATAACTACTTGTGAGCTTGCTGAGTTAATCCTTCATCAAGTCAATTATCAAAGTGCTTATACAAATGTAGAGACAAAATTGATCTTTCTTGTAAAAGAGTATTTTGCAATATAGTTAGGAAGGTAAATCTTTGATTTACCTTCCTTACTTGAGGTTTCTAACTTTTACAATTCTTTCTTCAGAGATAACTTAATCATATCCTTTAGTCAATATCTCAATCTTTCAGTTACTTCAGCAATTACTAACCTTTAGCTGCTTCTGTAGAATATGTCCTTTAGTTACCTTGGAAGTTGTATCATTCAGTTCTTCCTTTAGATAGGTCTGCAATCAAAACTGTTCTTGTATTTACTATCTTTCAAACGATGTCACCTTCAGACTTATACGTAGACAATCTTGTCCTTAGATATTATTTGTTATACCTTCAAACTAGTTCTTTCTTTTAGTTGGTTCTTGCATTGTCAACTTCATAGGAAAGAATTCAGATTCTTTCAAACTCAATGTAAGCAGCTATTCCGAGATCCTCGAATGTTCTATTTCACTGTGTATACGTATTACTGTTTTGACCTTATTTTGTGCTTCGATTGTAAATACTTCACTGTACATGTCTCTAACTTCTGTTGACCATTTTTGTGAGACCCTATGTCATGATACCATCAAACTGAAATGGCATACTTCTCATCAAGCTGTGATGGCACTGAACCAGTGAGACCTTTCTCACTGTGGTAGCACGAAACAGTGATAGATTTTTTACTGTGGTAGTTCCAAATTGTAGTGTCATACTCATCATGTGATTGGTTATACTGAGACTGTAGTTGACCTGTGATTATAACACTGAATATCTTCACTGTAATACGGATTATACTGATATCTTTTTGTCACACCGAGCCTTAACTGTAAATACACCTTTATAACTCATTCTCCTCACTGTTGTGGTATCGAAATAATCTTATAAGAGTAGTATTGAATTGAGGCAGAGGTAATTTCAACATTGTGATGTCATTGAGATTGACCTTTCTTGTGAACTTGCACTTAGTTTAATTATTGGACTGTCTTACTATGATTTGAGCCCTTTTGACATAGGTCCTTTTAGAATGTTTCGAGTCCTTTCAAACTGCCTTTGATCATAACCTAGCTCTGATACCATGTTAAGAATTTAAGGGCTATAGATTAATACAAATTCTCTTCTTGATAACTACTTGTGAGCTTGCTGAGTTAATCTTTCATCAAGTCAATTATCAAAGTGCTTATACAAATGTAGAGACAAAATTGATCTTTCTTGTAACTGAGTATTTTGCAATAAGTTAGGAAGGTAAATCTATGATTTACCTTCCTTACTTGAGGTTTCTGACTTTTACAATTCTTTCCTCAGAGATAACTTAATCATATCCTTTAGTCAATATCTCAATCTTCCAGTTACTTCAACAATTACTAACCTTTAGCTGCTTCTGTAGAATACGTCCTTCAGTTACCTTGGAAGGTGTATCATTCAGTGCTTCCTTTAGATAAGTCTGCAGTCTACAATCAAAACTGTTCTTGTATTTGCTATCTTTCAAACGTTGTCACCTTCAGACTTATACGTAGACAATCTCGTCCTTAGATCTGATTTGTTATACCTTCAAACTAATACGTAATTCCTGTTCTTTCTTCCACCTTTTGTTAACTTCAAACATGATTGTAATTGTTACTTAAATATCTGCAGTACCTCAGAGACAGATCTGCAAATCTGTTCTTTCTTTTAATGTGTTCTACCCCAGACGTTAACTTAATCTTTGCTCCCTTCTTTATGTTGTATTGCCTCAGTAGAATCCACAAAATTTTCTTCTTTTGCACGTTGTATAACCTCTGTATCATCCGCAGATATTTTCTCTTAACCGTAGCATATGTAGGGTATATATAGTAGTTCTAGCCAAGTAATTAAGCCGACCTTATAGCCATTAAGTAGGCTGACTTTAACATTTGTTTGTAGGCCAACTTCATAGGCATATCTTCAACGTTTGTAAGCCATTCTTCTACAACGTCTTTGAGGTTATTCTTCACGCCTTTTACATGACTCTTAATTACACTTATGTACCTAATAGACATCAAGAAGAAGTCTATAAACCTATACTAAAAATCTTGCTCATGAAACCCATGAAGCAAGTAAACCAAAAATTCATTTTATTATTATTGACTTCATCTTTACATAAGTACATAATTACATAGTCATTATAAGGAAGACCTACCTAGTTACACTCTTCAACATTATAACTATATATAATTTTGATGTTTCTAGGTTGGAGATTGTACTATTTTCATTGGAGGATGCTACTATTGATGCGCACAAGGCTCTTGAGTTACTTGGTAGGATTCTCGCAAAATTGGTTGTTGAGGGGATATTCTTTATTCAAGATACAACAAGGGAAATCAAGGATGGAGGTACATAGCCAGGAAGCTTATTAGAAACGAGGGGATTTTGAGGTATTTCTCAAGAAGAAAATTTCAAGGTAGTCTGCTCACAATTTTAATGCCTGATCAATTTTGTAGTTTATTTGTGATCTCTCATGTTGACAAGTGAATGGTTGGTTAGTTTTTAGTTGTGCTCACATTTGTTGGTTCCTGAAGCTCGAGCACTTTATAAAAAAAATAGGCAAAGTCAAACAACACAAATGGTCCACTAGCTCTCTTTTCATTTGCTAATATTATAATGAAGTTTTATTAGAGGCATTGTTTGTTTGTTTATTTTGGTTAGAAAAGGGTTTGCTCTTGGTTTTATGTGATTTTCAATTTATCGTATGTAGGATGTTGAGAAATGGGAAAGAATAACGTGAAATTTATTTTGCAGAAATTGATGCTGAAAGAAAATTGCTTTGACATTGTTGATGTTAAGGTATATGTTGTATAAACTATTTATAGTCTAATTTATGTTATATTCTAGTGTTCATTGTCTTTCATTTCTTACAGTGCATTGTATTTTCTTTTGTGTTTAGAAAATGAAATTGGTATTGATGGTAAGAAGCATGAATTGAAAAAAGAGAAGAGTAATAACATTGGAGCGACAAATGCAAAAAGAGAGAGGAGAACTGGTCTGGTGATACCCTTTGAACCAATATCTCGGATAAGACACACATATAAAGACTGATGATCAAGTCTTCAGAGTTGGTGAATTCACCTGTAATGCCTTGACAACACAATGATAATGTTTTGAAGTGATGAAACATCATTTCATGTGTAAATTGTAGTCCAGCTAATATAAAGTTGGAAACTCATATTGTAATATTTTAACATTTCATATAATATAATTTATGTGGTTGAAATTATTTATAGTTGCACTTGATGTTGTTTAGTTTTGTAATTAAAATATGTGACTTTGTGTTTTCATATTAGATGAACATGCACATTGTATGACATTTTTTAAATCATACAAATTAATTTATGTTGATTAATAATGAACACAAATAAAATGAATATGCGACTAAATTAGTCATTTATAATGATTATTAATGAAATGAATATAAACTACTAAATTAGTTGTTTATATAATGAATAAATGGCTATTGCAAATGATAAATTTGTGACTACAAATGATGACTAAATTTTGCATATATACGACTATTAGTAGCTAATTTACAGTATCTTATAACACTACTAAAATTTAGTCACATTTCTTCGGTCATTAATTGGTTTCAAACAATGACTAAAATTTGCATATACATGACTATTAGTAGCTAATTTACAGTATCTTATAACACGACCAACATGTTGGTCATAGTTCTTTGGTCATTCATTGGTTTTCTCGGGTGATCATATAGTAATATATTTAGTCATTAATTGCGACATTTAATGACCAAATAAAAGACCAAATCAATGACTAAAATAATGACTAAATCAGTGACCAAATGAATGACTAAATGAATGACTAAATCAGTGACAAAATTAAAGACCAAATGAATGACTAAATTAGTGATCAAATCAGTGACTAAATCAATGACCAAATCAATGACCAAATATACAACTAGATAACAAAATTGAGATAACCAATTAATGACTAAGCTAAAAACGACCAAAAGTTGGTCGCGTTATAAGATATTGTAAATTAGCTACTATTGGTCACCGACCGAAAAATAGTCATTTATATGCAAATTTTAGTCGTCTTTTTAGTAACAAATTAGCATCTGATAAATTGATTTTTTTTATCAAATTTGCAGATGAAGAGGAGTTCTTAGAATATTTCCATAAGAATTGGGTTGCTAGAGATAATATTCGTAAGTAAACAAATTTTTCGTATCATATTAATTTTTGTTTTCTATAAAGGTGATATATTGAGATTAACATGGTTCTATTTGTAATTAGGGATGTGGGTGAAAGGTTGTTGGGATTTTCCTCATGCAAATCAGGAGACCAATAATGTTGTTGAGTCATACCATTGTTACTTAAAAACAACATTTTTTCTAATAGAAGGAAAAAATGTGCTCGAAGGATGGATTGGTTGTTGCATATGATACTAACAACTGTTGAACCTTGTTATTGGTTTAAATAAATCTTAAAAGAATAAGGATTTCTAAACAATTACAAGAGATAAAAACAATTGGAATCATTAGTGGAATGAGCAAGAAAATTTCCAGATACTGATTATTGTCCTCATGAAAGCATAACCCGTACTTACTGGGTCAGAAGCCAGATAGATTGAGGTAAAAAATACTTTTTCATCTGGTATCGCATGGATTTTATAACGTGTGAATGTCCATGGTCAATTCGCGGAAACCTTTGCAAGCATGCCATAAAGGTTAATTGGTTGTATTCCATTTGGATAATTCAAATCCATTGCTTCATCAACATGTAAAGGATAACATATTTAGTGACCCACCTGAGATCAATATAGAGCCCCAAAACCATGATGTAGATGTCGATGCTACTCGTATGGCCACAAATATTGTTGATGGAGATGTCGAGACACTTCATTTGGCAAGGGAGGAGATTTTTAGCATTGTACATCTCATTTTAGATAACCCTCCTACTTCTTTGGCGAAGACAAACCAGTCGAATGGTATGCTTAACAAATTGTTGGGTGAAGCCAATAATTTGCATATTATGGATTTTGACTTCACACCTGGGTCGGGTTCTCTTGATTCATCTATTAAGAGGAAGAAGAGTTTCCTTGGCCCTACAAAGAAAAGAAAAAGCATGAGAAAGAACAATGGTTTGGAAATTGATTCAAATGTTGATCCATCAGAATATGAACCATTTGAGTTTCGATACCTTAATAAGTGAGGACGTCCTCGATCAAATAATGCCATGTCTATGGTTCTAGGTTAGTTTCATGTGTTGAATAGAGTCATGGTTTTAGATTTAAGTATTTAGTCATCATCATTCTTTAACATGTGGTATGTTTATTTTTATAGAAATGCAACAATCCACAACCATGGCGATAACCTAAGACCAAAAAGAGATGAAAGACCATTCAACCTTAGCCATGCAGTACATTCGACACTCTATTTCATTGTGTGCACAGAAATACCTTTTCTTCTCTAGAAAATTTCACTGCACTAACATATGACACATTGCTAGGTAACTATAGAACAAGTGGAGAAGCATCATCTTCTACCATGACTGATCATCCATGGAAGTGCTTCAACTCTAGTGGGAATCAATGAGGTATGAAAAAACAATAGTTAAGTACTTTCCAAAGAGTGTATGCATGCACTTTCTGAAGTGATGAGTCAATTAAGTGCATAGTAACTTAGATATGATTCTTTCATTTATTTGGTTTGAGTGTAAAAATATTTTGAATATTCCTTATTATTCCATGTGCACTATACCCAATTCTGGGTTTTGAAATAAAAAATAAATACAATATACAGATATATGATTTATATAATGTGAATCTCAGTATTTTTCTTGTGCTCATTTGTAGAGTGCAAACTTCTTGCAGTTTTGTTACTGTTTGCGGCATCCTCTTGTGTGATGGAGAACCGACTGGTTCCTGTAGTCCTCAAAAGTAGTGTTATGGGTACTCATGACGAAAGCAACTCAAAACCAGGGACTTAAAAGTAGGCTCAAAACAAGTGTGCACGTGATCAGGGACTTTATTACACAACCAATATTGTCATAAAAACTGTGGAGAGATTAGAAGGTTGTACCAACTTATTTGAAGTTGGGAATATATATTTGAACTTCATATTTTATCTATATAGTTAAAGTTTATTTGTCCAAAATGGTCTTCTAGCAGATTTTGTTTTCAGCTATCGTTGTCTTCATGGTTTGGTAATTTACAACAATTGTTTGTCTTGTTCATTTGAGACAAGTTCAAGCTGGAATTGTTGACAATAACTTTGATATTGAAGAGAATAGGGCATAATTCATTTCTTTAATTATTATTGTCATTAATACAGTTGGTTTTCAACCATTAAATAACTCACTTTCTATTTGCTCAAACTTTGCATGAATCTGGAAGATATCATAACAGTTGTATTGTACAAAGCTTAATTAAATGGTGAGGTCATATTTGTGCGAATAGGCTTGAAAACACATTGTAAACAAACTGGATTGTCAAGTCTAAAATACCTTTTGGAAATAAAAACATTAAAGAATGTTGAATGTTAATATCAAAACCTAAACAATGCACTTGGAAACCATCTACAGGAATATAACTAGTAAGGAATGTGCCATCATCTCTAACATGTTCAGCCTATTCTCACCTCTAAAACAGAACTCAAGGACACCACTGTTCTATATATTTTGAGATTTGTCTCGAGCATATTTGAGTGCAAAATGATATTGTTGTGGATCAACAGAAAAGAAAGGCATTTTTTTTAATATTTTCACATGTTTCATGTATTTATGGTAGCAGACTAGAAATTGGTAAGTTGATGATTCTCTACTTTATAGAAACATTAAGAAAAGGTCATGGAAAAGAATATGTATAGAGTTGGAAATAGCCTTTTATTGTCCTTAAAAGCTGCCTGTTTTTTTCCTTACTTTGGGGAGATTTTGTCATTAAAGAAAATTCTACGCTGGGCTATAACATAAGAGAAAGCAACCTACCCTTTTATTGGCAACACCAATTGGAAACTATAATGAGAGATTGGGTTGACCCAGAAAAGCTCAAAGACAGCTAGAGGAGAGGGATAAATAGAAAAAAGGAACAGTGGTCTGCAAAGCATGCCCAATTTTGGGCCTTTTCTAACCTTCTTTCGTCACTTAAACAAGCAAGGGGTTTCTTCTATATATGCTTATTTGGAGCAACAATGAAAAAGATAGACAAATTAATTTTCTGGACTTTGGTAGGAGCAGACATCTCCTCACTTTTCCATTTTCTAGTTCTCAAATCACTACCACCACAACAAGCAAAGGTACTCAAGGTAGCCTATTACCTAGGACACATTATGGTGAAACCAACTTCATGGGTAATCTGTGATTTTGTTCAATTATGTTTGATCTAAACCTGTTGAATGTATTGGATGCCATTGAATAAATTTGTATGTCATGTGATGGTAGTTTAGAGTACACTTGTTTTGAATTTACTTCACTGAAGGTGCACATTCATTTCTTACATGATATTTAATTGCATTGTTGCTATTATCTTTAGAAGTCTGATCCAGCCATTCCAAATTTTCTTCAGATACAACGTTATACTTGGATATAATCTATGAAGTATATGTATTTCCTTCCCAGTATAGTTTCTTTAAATTGTATCCAAGTATGAATCATATCAATGTATTTGAAAGATGAAAGGAAACAATATCCTACTATCACTGCAATCTAAGAAACATTCTGATGCCCTTTAGTTTATTACATGGTAAGATCTCATGCACAAGACACATTGAATTCAGTCATCAATATCGTGGGTAATGCATGTCCTCTGAGAGTTGAGAGGCACCCACAAAAGAAATAATAAAAAATAATTAATCAGTAATAAAAACATCTTACCAACAAAAAAAATATAAGGCTCATCTCTACGATTCTTTAAAATGATGCAGTTGTAATGTTCAATGGTGTTGCCGTTGGATAGTTAATCCATTAAGTATAATTTCCATTAAAATTGATTTAGACAAAAAAATATAGGGGCTTGAACATGATTGGAAAAAATGCTAGCACACTTTACAAAAGGCACAGACTAGAAATTTTAATAAGATAATGGCGTTTGAACCTAAAAGATAACATACAGTGTTGTATGTAACTAAAGATCAGCTGGAAGGCATTTGTGAGAAATAGAACTGGTGTACAACAACATGGGACTGGAACAGGGACACATTAGTTTCTACGAGGAAGGGTGAAGAATGCCATTGGTAGGCAGCTAGGTGAACTTCTGGAGATTTTCAATCAACTCGAGTTGGCAGAGGCAGTACTGCCTCTTAAAACGGATTGTGTCTAACTGACTGAATATACAATTTACGATTAACAAAAAGATATAAATTTTCTTTAAATTCCTTGCTACAAAGTCAATTCATTATTGTTTCAATATAATGTCACCACTGGTGATGTATATAAAAATGGAAATATATATCCGACCATGGATGTGGAATAAATAAAATGCTTCAAAAAAATAAAAATATATACTTTCCTTTCTTGAATGTGTGTTGCCTGCCAGGACTAGATCTAAAGACCCATGCTCCAATGTTTTCCATTCATTTTTTTACTACCCAACATAGCTCTTGCAAATATCAGTCAACTTTCATGCAACCTTACTCTTCATTAACAATAGAATGGCTTTCAAAATTGAGCGTGAACCACTACTGTATATCAGAAAATGTATCACACTTATTTATTCATGAACTTATCCAATAAGTGAAACGTGCTTGGATGTAGACCACTTGGAATTGGAATCACTAATCCATAAGTTTGTTGCAATATTTGATTAGTTGATGCTCCATGACAACTGCTTCTTGGTAAGTATATCCTTCTCAAAAGTAGATCCTACTTACAACACTTCCTTGCTAACAATAGCCTCAATGCTCTCAGAATTTGTATTTGCAACAACTTTGAATCTTTAGAAATATGATCCAACCATTCTAAATTTGCTTCTTGTGAGTTTCAAGGAAATAATAGTTAACCCCGAGAAATGCAAGAACATGGGAGCATGTTTCTTAAAAGATTCAAAAAAATGTCTAAACAGACAAAGACATGAAAAAAGCCCTACTCAGTTGAAACACAGTTACCGATGAAATACATAGCTACAATGGTACCTACTTTTTGACGTAGCAAGAAAAACAACCGATTTTGAAAAGTGGCGATGCAAAATATTTTTTTTAAAGCATTTTTTTTTTTTGTGATGTTTTTTATTTTGATCTTGAATAGTGGTGGCGTTTCATAACCAAAGTTTTTTTAGAGGATTGATTTTGACACTACATTTTCTAATGTCTTCTTCTTCCGTGAGATGTTTATTTTTAAGTGCATTTATGTACTTGTGTTTTAAAAAGAAAAAAAATATTTTATTTTAAAATAAAAATTTGTAATGATATCTTCATTTTTTCACATAGATAAAAAATGAAAAAAATGTCTATATTATAAAGTTTATATTTTATACAAGTTTATGTATTGCTAATTAATTTTTCAATGCACATCAAATAATTGTCGCTAAAAAACCAATATTTTGAACGATATGACAAAAAAATACAAATTTTCAATACAAATAGAATGCAAAAAATACACTTTTAGAGACATTTTGTTAAAAAAAAACATGTTAAATAAACTAACTTATTGGGAAAATCTTAACAAAAAAACTTAAGAAAACAACATTTTTATTGAATTTTATGTCAAAAAATAATAGTAATCACACGTTTTTTGCAAAAAATAAGGATTCTCCTCATAAAATATCAAATTATAAACATTACAAGTAAAACTGATTAATAGATTTGAAAAATGAGTTTTGTTTGCAAGCATAACTTAAAGATCATCAACAATATCAACTAGTACTTGTTCAACATCATCTAGAACATCATTAATGGCTTCTTCCGCAACATTTTCTGCTTCATTTTGGTCATTGTCATCTTCTAATGGATCTTTTATGTCTGCAAATCTTCCAAAGTGTCCCTTTCCAATCATTCCATATAATGGTGGTTGAGGTTCCTTTGCTTTTTTTACCACACGTGATTCATTAAAATCTCCTTTCCTCAAACCAACTTCTTGCTTCGCATCTGGACGGAATTCAAGAGCATTAATTCTTTGTTGAATAAATTTGCATTGCACTGGGTCTTTATCAATGGAAATGCAATTTCTTCCTTTTGGTAGGCAACATGCTAGTGTTGTACCTAATCATCAAATACAAAAGAAATAAATTAGAAAACTAGTATAAAGACATAAAAAGTAAAAAGTAAAATATTTAAATTTAAATTTATATAATAAAACTTACCTAAATATGAGAATAGATCCAAAACCCAATCTCCTTCATTTGACAGTGTCGCCCAGCCTGCCTCTGGCCCCTGGCTGGGCGAAGGGCGATTTTCGGCCCAGCCGGGGGCCGGAGGCAGGTTGGGCAGCCCTCGACAGTGCCACCCAGCTGGCCTCCGCCTAGCTGGGGGAGATTCTCAGAATCGCCCTCCGCCCAGCTAGGGGGCGATTCTTGGAATTGCCCTTTGCCAGTCGGGGGTGATTCTCGGAATCGCCCTCTGCCCAGTCGGGAGCCGGAGGCAGGCCAGGCTGCGCCGTCAGGGGCTGCCCAGCTTGCATCTGGCCCCTAGCTGGGCAGCCCTCGATGGCTCCACCCAGCCTGCCTCCGGCCCCTGGCTGGGCGGAGGGAGATTCTCGGAATCACCCTCCGCCCACCGTCGAGGGCTGCCCAGCCTGCCTTTGGCCCCCGGCTGGCCGGAGGGCAATTCCGATAATCGCCCTCCACCCAGCCGCAGGTCGGAGGCAGGCTGGGAATCCCTCAATGGCGCTGCCCGGCTTGCCTTCGGCCCCCGGTTGGGTGGAGGGAGATTCCGAGAATCACCCCCGGCTGGGCGGAGGGCGATTCTGAGAATCACGCTCCGCCTAGCCGGGGGCCGGAGGTAGGCCGAGCGGCTCCGTTGAGGGCTGCCTAGCCTGCTTCCACCTAGCCGGGGGCCGTAGGGAGGCTGGGCAGCGCTCAATGGTGCCACCCGGCCGGCTTCTAGCCCCCAGCTGGCTGGACGGATATTCTCGGAATCACTCTCTGCCCAGCCAAAGGCCGGAGGCCAGCTGGGCGGCACCGTCAAGGACTGCACAGCCTGCCTCCGACCCCCAGATGGAATCGCCCTCCACCTAGCCGCGGGCCGGAGGTAGGCTGGGCAGTCCTCGACGGTGCCGCTGGGCCTGCCTCGGGCCCCCGGCTGGGTGGACAACGATTCTAAGAATCGCCCCCGAATAGGCGGAGGGTGATTCTCGGAATCACCCTCCACCCAATGAGGGGCTAGAGGCAGGCCGGGTGGTGTCGTCGGCCCCCGATTAGGCAGAGGTAGGCTAGGCTGCTCTTGATGGCACCACCCGGCTGGCCTCTGGCCCCCGGCTAGGTGGAGGGAGATTCTCGGAATCACCCTCTGCCCAGTCGGGGGCCGGTGGCTGACTGGGCGACACCGTCGAGGGCTGCCCAGCCTGCCTTCGGCCCTCGGATGGGTGGAGGGCGATTTCGAGAATCGCCCTCCACCTAGCCATGGGTCAGAGGCAGGCTAGGCAACCCTCGATGGCGCCGCCTGGCCTGCCTCAGGCACCAGGCTGGGTGGAGGGTGATTCCAAAAATCACCCACGGCTAGGCGGAGGGCGATTTTGAGGGGCTGCCCAACCTGCCTCCTGCCCCTGGCTGGGCGGAGGGAAATTCTCGGAATCACCCTCCACCCAACCTGGGGGCGGAGGCAGGCCGGGCGACGTCATCGAGCATTGCCCAACCTGCCTCCGGCCCGTGGCTGGGTGGACGACAAATTATTTTTATTTTATTTTATTTTTTTCAAACACAAACTATATAAAAAATTTAATTTTTTTTTTTAACAAAAACTATTATAATAAAAAAAATGTATTATTTAATATAAAAAAATATTCAATTAAAATTTTAAAATATAAAAAAACAATAAGAACAGATTAAAAAATATGTTTTAAAAAATAAACAAACGAATACTAATATTTTTTAATTTTTTTTAAATTAAAACAATTATTATTTAAAATATAAAAAAAATAATTAAAAAAAATATTTTAAAATATAAAAAAATGTATATAAGAAGATTTTAATTTTTAAATTTTATTTTCTTAAAGCTAAAACAATTATATTTTAAAATATAGAAAAACAATTAAAAAAAAAAATTCTTTTAATATATAAACAAATAAATATATGAATAATAAATTTTTCATTTACTTGTTCATTTTTTAAAATTGTTTAAGTCATATAATTTCTCCATAATTTCATGGTTCAACTATCTTGAAAACTTAAGATTTAAAAACTTGAGATTTACAACTTGTCATTAAGGTTTTTATGTGCTACGAAATTTTATCTTTAATGTTATGGTTGAAAATAATTACAATTTTAGGGTTGTTTATAGTTAAGATATTTTATGTTTAACAACATGGATAAAAATTGTTCGAAATGATAAGCCCTTTATACATGATTTTGTTTATATTTAACATCATCTATCAAAAAATTTAAAATTTTACGATTTTTCAATGTCCTAATATGTTGTCTTTAATTCCATTGTTACAATGTGTCAAAAGTGTGACACAATGTTTTTTTTTGTTATTCCAGCGTCAACTCATTTTGTTTTGAGGGTGTTTTTTCAATCCTTTTTTCAAGAAACAATTTCGTTTTTAGCATAATTTTATAAAAAGGTGAAATTTGACCTTGAGAAAAAAACAAATGCGTTTTGGAATACACACTTTTTGTTTTTGGGGCGTTTTTTCATGTTTTTTGAGTCTTTTTGGGATAGAGTTCCCGTTTTGAGGTAATAGTTCATGTTTCATCGGTAACAGTGTTTTGAGTGTTTGCTCTTATCCAAACTACAAATAAACATAATTACATGTACCATCACTAGAGAAGGATTAGCCCCAAACTTCCTGGCATGAACTCCTTGGAGCACCAGACTTCTGAAAACAGGATTTGGGAAAGTGGCATCACCCAGTTAAATTCATATCACAATTAGGTGCTACAAACAGAGCTGGGGTTCTATTACACTCAATTTCCAACCTTCCCTTCTCTAGATTCAATTATCATACATGCCATGAAATGGTAGGGCACCAACACCTTCCCAAGGGCTTCCTTTAGCCCTCCTACAACACTAGTAGCAACAAAATTCTTGTCCTATCCATTGGCTGTGTAAAAATAAACAGTATCGAATGTCCACAACATAAGCAACAACCTAATCAATATTTCCTAGAAAGAAAGAGCATTCCTCAATGGGTTTAACCGTGACAACCATTTCAGGCTCCACCTCAACATACAAGTGGGTTATCAAGGATGAGTTAGCTGCTGTTAGAGGGCCTATTGTGCCAATCAAATGCTAGCTGAAAACTCTGCTAGAAATCTTGCCAAAGAAATGTATATGTAAATATTGCTTCAAACAGAGTGGGAGATTGACATGAAGGATACTGGCATGTGATCTTCATTTGATCTCTGCTGTCTATTTATGAAATATTTATAAACGTTATATGATTTGGATGGATATGAAAGCAATTGTTCTCAATTTTTTTTAAAACTAGCGAAATATATGAAAGCAAAACTCGAATCTTAACATTATCACTCATCGATTTGCGGTTTTATTTTTCATCTTTTAAATATGCATGTTCATGTTTGTTCAAAACACAGATTATGATCCATTAGTCATTAATGTGGGTGCTATTAATGTTCTATGCACACAAATTGAGTAGGATGCATATTTCTGCTGTAAATATAAAAAACCAGCAATCTTAGCTTATGCTACTCCACTTTTATTGTGATAAATATATAAAAACCAACAAGTTTAGCCCAAACTGATAGATGCCATGTCACTCCTAGAGAAACAAGTGTACATGTCTGTAATGATCACATGGATATTCTTAAACTCTTGCGGTTACACAATTATACATTTACAACATTTTTTTCCAACACAAACATAAGTAGTAGCAAATTATGATAAAAATTAAATAATGATTTCCACTAAAAAAAATATTTTGCAAGATTTTAGCCAAATATCTAAACCATAAAACTCAATTAGACAACGCCATAATGTTTTAATAGCAAACACAAGACCATGAACCAGTTACTTTTCTCCATATACATGGAATATATTATATTTGTCTATATATTTTTCACCCTTATAAAAAACCGTATTAGTTACAAGTTGGGGAAAAGTAATGCATTAGCAGGTTCTTTAGTGAAAGAACCATGCCATAGTGAAGCCAAGAAAAATGATAACAACAACCCATTCACATACTGGGGACCTATCTGGATGCTAATCAATGATTTCTGTTGCAGTGGATGGTGATCCTATGTCATATTTGACATCTATGTCTGCGCTTAACAATGCCTTGGACATTATATCACTAGACATCGTTTGAATCACTGCAGAGTAATCAATGGTAAAAGTTTGAAATTGACAACTCCAATTTATTGCTTCCCCATAAAGGGGTTTTAAATTGTCCACCCAAGCCCGATAGATTCCTTTCATCTGATTACATATCAACTCGAAAGACTTGAATATCATTGAAATCGTTTTTTTTCCACTTTTAGCCCTTCAACAAGGGAAATATAGTATGCTTCAATGTTTGTCATTCTCCCAGACACTTCTTTCTTTCCATGGAGCACATGAATTGTTGTCATGTTGTGAAGGGAAAATTTCACAACTCCTCAACCTGGATTTGGAAAGCATGAAACTTCAATGCATAAACGCCACTTTTGCATCATTGTTTACACTTAGAAGATCTAAAAAAAAAAGAAAGAGAAAAATATAACAATAAATTCATATTAGACAAGTAGGCAGTTATCTATTTCTTAATATTCAACATGTTATTTAGTGATATATAACTGAAAAAATCAGTTATCTATTCCTAATATATTCCACTAACTTCCAATTAATTAAACATCCACAAACCATTTCATTCTTCTTTTATTTTATGCCTTTCAGATATTATGATGAGGAAAAACAACTTAAAAATATCATAACGCACAGCTAACATGTCAATGACACAGCTAGCATCTCCAAGCAAGAAACAAAGAACATTTGGGAACATTTTCGATGGAAACCTGAAAATGAAACAACTAGCCTCTCCAAGAAAGAACCATGAACCATTTGGGAACATTTCTAGCAGATAAATCAGAATGAAATAGCTAGAATTTCCAAGAAAAATCCTCGTAGCATTTGGGAACAATTTTTTCCGATACATAAAAATGAAACAACCAGGATCTCCAAGAAAAAACACATGTCAACCTGGGAAGTGCATGGTAGAACCAAGAAGTTAGGGCACAATATAGTTTGAACCCTTTGGTCCAATTCCCTGATGGTTTTAAAGTTAATATGTTTAATCCAATAATGGGCATTTCGTGCTTGGTGTAGATTGTAGGGATGACATTTAAACAATAGGTAGGTTGGACCTTTTTAATTGGCATGGAATGGTCACTCTAGATGTTTTCGAAGTTGCTAGGGTTGTGCATATGAGACATGCAATATTTAGTCCTCTGGAAAAAATGTGTATCCAGAAATATGTTAGTTTACAGATTGTTGCAGAATGAAAACCCATACTAGGGCAGAAAAATCATGTTGGTACCAACCCGTATAATGTCTCAGACACAACATAACTAGAGAATACCAACAGATGAGAGAGAGAATATGGTAGAGAAATCTGAAACGCAGATACAAAAATGTGGCTTGGTCTATGAAGAAATACTTGCAAATAACTTGGGGGTATTTATTTATTGAATCTTTAACAGAAAAAATATATTTTTACCAACCTAATTGTAAACCTCAAATTAGAACCAAAAGAAACCTTAAAATGTTGAAATAATTGTATTGGTTGCATTTTATTAAGGAAGAGGGATTGTCTCTGCTAAATTTATTCCACGAGCACTATTATAGACAATTCGATTTTACCCCTACAGTTCGTGAAACACAAAAAAGTGAAAACGGTGATGAAGGCTACTAGTTATTTAACTACGAGTCTCCAAAAAAAGGTTACATTTGTTAGAACGGTTCACTTGTTAAGATAAATTCAACTAAAACGTTGCCCTCAACGTAAGAAGATGGAAATCTATTCAATTGGAAGAATGCTTATGTGGATTTGGAAAAATTCTACCAAAAGTGTGGGAAATGAGTAGGACACATCCTCCAGGGTGCAAAAGACTGATATTAATAGCAAGATACTGCTTACACAAATTTTTAAGTTGGGGTTTAAAATCGCGAAAGCTTCCTTGGGAGTCAAGTTAAAGGGGAATAAAACCCTAAAAACCTGATTCTGAAGAGAAAACTTTGAAAGACTAGAGATTTAGTTAGGGATGGTTTCAAAATTCTCATCTTTTATCACACCTTAACCATACACACTCGCTAAAGGCCCATTGAATTTGATTGAAGGTGAAATTCCAAGAATGTATTTCCACCACCCCTTGGAGTCATTTACATTGATCTCTACATTCAAATACGCTGCACAATTCTTGTATGAACGAAACTGGGAGTGATACAAAAGGAAGAGCCACTTCAACAAATAGAATTGAGAAACATGTGATATTAGAGATCTCACTTTTCCAATTAAATTCATTGAATATATAGTAAAATCTAAAAGCTACTCTAGATCTCCAAAATCTGGCTGGAATCTGGATAGTATCTCTTTCAAGCATCACAAAACTGCTTTTATCAAATGTCAGGCACTAGCCAAGATAAAAAATAATAGGGGGATTTGAAAATCAAGGAATAGTTGCATCAATGAAATATTGAATTTTTCAAGAAGGAAGATCTGGAAGAAGGTCAACCTCTTGACCAAATTCTAGGTAACATAAGACCGATATTAGAAGATCTACTTTTCAAATTAATAAATTACTCCATAAAATTCTGAAGCAGAGGACTATTATGGCCTTTAATTAGACTTAAACTACCATAGTTCAGATCCTTCTAATAAAGATGGGAATGTTGATCCTTTTGGAGGCCAATTCTCACAGGTAGAGGAAGACAGTAAAAATAACGACTCATCACAAAACCCACTAGTTCTCTCCAATGCTTTAGAGAGCACAACAAAGCAGTTGGTGATAGGGTTTGACTATAGATCGATCAGGGTTTGAATTTGAACCCTTATAACAGCTCAGAATAGAGTTAAAAACCAACGACATACAAATTGACTATAATTCAACATCCACTGGGATTTGAAACCTACCTTATCTGATTGGATGTCAAAACCCGAGTACTCTATTTTTTTTCAACTAATGAGGTAACCAAAACAATAAAACTAAAAACCTAATGCTTCAAATTTCCGGCATGGATTGTTTTAAAAATCCAGATTTCCAAGTTGGTTTTTGGGATAGAAATTTTCTGCAAAAGAAATTACAAACAAAAAAACTAAAAACCTAATGCTTCAAATTTCCGACATGGATTGTTTTAAAAATCCAGTTTTCCATGTTGGTTTTCAGGTCATGTCTCACTACTGCTATAGTTGGATTATACTTGGTGTTTAATGTCATTTGTCCCCTGCAAAGTTTTGTGGCTAGTTTATTGAGCTTCATGGAAAGTAGATAGACCGAATTGAAGTGATTTTCTCCCAATAGAAGTCTGCATTATTTCTAAAGATTTTTTAGGTCTCCAAAAACTATTCATAAGTTTAATTAACAAGTTTTTGCAACATTTTCTGTAACTTCAATAAGATGTTGAATAACATCACACTGATCAACATTCATATTAGCGTGTGACCTATGCAATTCGACCTGCAGTTTCTCATTCTCCTTTTGAAGAGCCTCCTTGAATCCCAAGTATGGATACCTATGAGAAAGGGACTTCTGCAACATTGAAGAGTTTAATATTGAAGATTTTGGATGTAAAATTGCATCATGAACATTCTCCTCTTCTTCATCAAGAGTGTATTCTCGCTGATCCTTCTCAATGGCCTAGAGTTGGTCCCACTGACACATAATTTCATGGACAACATAAGAATACTTCAATAATACTATGTAGAACACAGGTTCAATTTGCTACCATTTCAAGGAGGTTGTAAGTACATTGTAAACGTTATGTTTATTTTACTTATTTTAATATGTCCATCTTTTGAAAGAAAAATAATACACTGTAGTGAGATCAAAATAAAATTCACACATGTTTAGCTGCATGGATCTAAAAATGAAAATAAATTAGAAAGAAGAATCCAAAACAGATAAATCATTATATTTCAAAAAAATATTGGAATGCTTCAAACTGCATCGAAATTGTCATCAATTACAAACCTAAGTAACAAGACATGTCCCTCAGGGGTATTTTGTACTTAATTCCATATCCTGCATATTGACCATGTCATATTGATCCAGGTGGATATCAGTGGCCACCCACCTATTCCATTTGGACTCGCACCATCAACTCTTTCAGTTCTTCACTTCCAGCAGCTTACTATTTTTAGCAAGTTTCCGGGTCCTACACTCCTGGAGCCGTTTTGGGGCCATGACGATCCAGGTGGATATTGGTGGCCACCCACCTATTCCATTTAAACCTTCACCATCAATTCTTTCCGGTTTTAAGTTGCAACACAACTTACTATTTTTAGCATTTTTTCGGGTCCTGAACTTCTGGAGTTGTTTTGAGGCCTAAAACGGCGTTTTGGGAAAACCGGGAGCAGCAGCGGGTCCATGGACTGATTTTGCTTAGACTGAAAGTTTTACATCTCAGATAGACCTTTCTAACGAGTTATTGAGCGCGTCAAATGGGGATCGGATGCTAAAGGTACTTCCCCGGGAAGTTGAAACACTAGTTTACCCAAACGGGACCCACAATTTTGGCGCTTCATCTACTATGGTTATGTTTTTGGAAGTTTTGGGTTTTACATTGTTTCTCAACAATAAATAGGTCTTCGAGCCTCATTGTAAGACAATGGAGGGGCCTGTCGCCGTCACATCTCTTCTTAGAGATACGTTACCAGTGCCCTCGCCTGCTCATTTCCATGATGTCTGTAATAGGCCTCCGAGCCTCGATGTAACACAATTCAACGGCTTGTAGCCGCCATATCTCTTCTCAAAGATAAGCCTACCAACACCCTAGTTGTTCATTTCTATTAAAGCATATTTCAGTCATTCGTTTTTTTAATAAAATGAAGTATTATTTCCGTTGCATCTCTCTATCTATGGTTATATGTGTATTCTGTTGTGTTCCTGCATAAATCCGGATCACATAGACTAGGACACGTGTCCAACTTGTGTTTCGCATGTAACTTAAAATAGGACACATGCCAAACAGATCAAGAACACATGCCCTAGGCATGTCACTAATTAACTTAGGTTTATGGTATAAAAGGGTCAACTACAGAAAGAAAAAGAAAAAAAAAAGAAGTTTCTCTCCAATATAAAGCTAAACAAACCATTAAAATAACAAATATGAAAGAGTTGAAATTCTTGTATGCATGTGCTTAGACACAACGTAACCATCCTCGTGCTTGATTGATTGCAAAAACTACATCTCCCCACTAATAGTGCAACTGAAACTGTCCTACTTCAAGTGGATGTGTATTACTAATATCCTATTAGAAATACTCATGTCATAACATATCATATGAGACCTCGGGTTGTGAATACAAATTCCAAACACATTACCTGGTGTTCATATATTCATCGGTTCACTCTTGGTTGCAGTTTATGTGAAATCATGAGCAATATATTAGGAAAGGTCTAGTTTTTCAAATTTATAGTGATAAGTTCAGGTTTCTAAAGAATCACGCATTCTCCACAAACTGTAGGCTGGAGTTGCTTTGTTAAATTTCTTTTTGTTTTGTAAAAAAAAAATTCCAAGAGAATCGAAACTACTCTCATTTCTTATATCAGCAGATTCGTTTCAAACTATTAAGAAAAAAACTTACTATTCCAAAGCCACTGTGTAGGAAGGTGTGTGTGTTACTTACCAGGACTGAGCGAGGTTTTGCAGTGTTCGCGTCGGATGCATCTTTGGTTTTGCAGGTTTCGAACAAGGGAGCAATGAGCGGAAGAGGAGCAGGAGGGCACGAAGAATCAAATATGGAGAATTGGAATCGTTCCTAGATGCATACCCTCATTAACTACGTCTGATAGAGATCGAGTCACATCCGGGGTGGGTAGAAGTTTCTAGATTCTCTCTCATCTAATTTCTGTCAGAGGTTGGGGGAATTGCGAGCAGGAGCCGGAAAGAATCGAAAAGTTTTCTGACCGGTGACGGAAACCGGCAACTCCTCTGCCCAGTTAGACTACTCCCTAATTATTACATATAGAACTATATTTATACCAATTACATCACCTAAACTTAAAACTCCAAAAATATTATAAAGCAAAAAAATATTTTACGTCTATTATTTTATGAGTAATCTAAAAATATTACAAATTAGTTCTTAAAATAATGGAAATTTAGATAAGATTATGACAAAATCTAGTAGAATTTTATCAAACTTCAGAATTTTTGGGCATAATTTTAAATGCCCAAAAATTCTTCATAGTGCTTAATCTATTTCCACCATAAAATAAATTAAACACTCCAACATTTTGATTTCTGAAATAATTTTTTATCACATTCCTAAAAAAAACAAATAATAATAATAATAAAATAAATAAATAAATTACATATTGACAACGTAGATTCTATTTTCTGAAAATAAATTTGAGAATAGTTGCAAAAGCCACACATACATTGTATCCCTCATGGTGAACACAATCTTGTGATCAGTTCGCATGTGAATACGTGTAATCGTCCAGTGTGAACAAAAGCCGGGGATCAGTTCGCATGTTAAGCAATTTTGTGGGCACATGCATGAAAAGAGAAATTTGTATACTTCTATTTCGTAGAATTGAACTTACGCGATTTTTCATTCTGTCGTATATACATCTTTACCTACATTTGCTTTATTTTCTTGCATGTGGAATTTGCGGATTGAAGTTTACTTTTAATTATTTCGTTCAAGTTTTTCTTTCGAGTTTGCAGCACAATTTATTTTGTTAATCTTAAGATTAATATATGTTTGTTCTATTAAAAGGCTTAGTTGATCGAACAGAAATTTGGGTACTATTTATTTAAATAAAATATGTTTCTACTTATATTTTCTCTATTTGATATGTATTCACTCTTATTTTTTCCGCTATATTTTTTTATGGGTTGGTTTTACTCATATTTTTCCATTTCCATTTTTAAGGGAGGGGTGGATTAGTGTTAACATTTAAAAAAAAAAATCCAGTATGACATTGTTTAATGAGCTATCAATTTTGCTTTGAATGCACATTTTTTTGGTTGAAATTAATTAGTTTTTATTTTTTTTTAAATCATACTTTTTTATAGTCTAAATGGATTCACTAGGAACAAGAATCCTTAAAACATCCAAAGTCATAAGCTTGACGACTATAATTAGTAATTCCAAATTGCTAATAGATTTTATCAAAATCCTACCTAAATTTTCATTGTTTGCTGAACAAAAACTTCACATGTTTTAAGTATCAGTCAATAATCACTTATTGAGTATAACCAACTAGTTATTACATTATGATAAATATTTTATATTTTCTTATAAATATTAATTTAATAAAAAAATATGTATTTTAACTATTTTAAAAATATTGTTAAATAATACTAAAATAAAAAATTTAAAATTACCTATGAAAATAAAATAAAATTACAGTTCATCTTGTGTCGAGACACTATGGCAGAGAGAATCTGTCGAATGCCGGCAACATACCCATCTGTTCCGTTTTCAGCATGATGAGCTTCTTGGAAGTGTATTCGTGGTCAACCCTAATAAGTTCCATGCAGCTATAGATTCACAACGTGAAAACTGAGGATCCGATCCTCGCTACGTTTTTGTCACGTCGAATGCCCGATTGGATTTCGAAATGCAATGTTTGATGTTTATTTAAAGGTTGGCTTTTTTCATTCTAAAATTGGGTAGGAATGTACTTGAATTACTTTAAATTATAAATGCAGTAACTATGAAAAAATAAAATAATAGTATTTAGATTTGAGAGTGTAAATTTTTGTGATCTATATTATATTATAATAAATTTTTAGGGAAATCACATAAAAAATTATAAATTTAACGCTTTTCTAACCACTGAATGTAGTTCATCATTAGGAGAATGAGGACTCGCTGATGAGACTATTTAAGTGTGATGCAAAATGAATGAGTCCCGACAACAAGGCCATTTTAGGTACACATATACATTGCATGAAAAGAGGAAAGAGGGAAAACCCAGTGGGAAGAAAACTCCCACCTCAAAATATAATACAAAAAGTAGAGAAAATACAATTGCTAGGCAATGTGTCCTTCACCCGGAGACGATCTCGCAGAAATCGAAACGCCTTCTCAATGAAAGTCTTGGTGAAGATATCAACAGTCTACTCGGAACTTGGACAATATTGAAGATCGATGATCCCATATGAATTAGTTCTCTAATGAAGTGCATGTGGATCTTGATGTGTTTGGTCCGCTGTCATTGCACTGGATCTCTGTAAAACTTTAGCGTATTTTGATTATCACAGCATATGACAGTTGGACGATGGACACTTATCTGTGAACCCAATGAGATCCAAAGAACAATTTGTTGCATAATGAACTCCATAGGTGATTTTCCCCTAGACATATCAAAGGATCTGCTTTGTAGTTTTCCAGTGTAACTCATGTGGCTTTGGCATGTATCTGGAAAATGCTCCTATGACATATGAGAGATCAGGACGAGAGTGAATGAGGTAAAGAAGACTTCCCACAAGTTGATAATATAATGTAAAATCAACCAATGGTGTGTCTTTGACATTCTCAAGCTTTATCCCTGATAAGAAAGGTTTGGCTGTTGGCTTGCAGTCACTCATGTGAAATCATGCCAAAAGATCTCTAGCATACTTTGGTTGAGAAATGGTAATCCCAGAACCAATCTGATTGATCTCTACTCCAAGGAAGAAATTTAGCAAGCCTATGTCTATCATAAAAAACCGCTTATGCAATGCAGTTTTAATCTCAACAATGACAGAAGCTAAACTACCTCTTATCAAAATATCATCTATGTGGACTGCTATGATCAACAAGGAGTTTATTTTCTTCAAAAAATAAAAATTGGAATGAGATTTGCAGCGTACAAAATTTTGAGATAACAAATAGGAATCCATCTTTTCATACCATGCTCTACTATGCCTGCTTGAGGCCATAGAGAGACTTCTTTAGTTTGCATACCAGAGATGAATTTTGCATGTATCCCTATGGTTGCTCCATGTATATTTCCTCCTCAAAATCACCATGAAGAAATACATTCTTCACATCCATATGACACACCTCTCATCCTCTTGCTTCTATAATGGAGAGAGCTAGGCGAATGGAATCCATTTTTGTCATTGGAGCAAAAGCATCATCATATTCAACACCATGTACCCATTGAAAACCTTTTGCTACCAACCGTGCCTTATATCGACTAACTTTGACATCTGCTACTTTCTTGGTTCGGTAAACCCACTTTCACCTCACAATTTTACGATTCGAAGGTAGCAGAACCAAATCCAAAGTCTGGCTCTCAATGAGAGAGTTTAGTTCCTCATCCATTGTTTCTTCCCATTCAGGATGCCCAACTGCTTCTGCATAAGTCTATGGATCAGAGGCATACATCATATCAGCATGCATGGGCATGCATGGCTCCATAACTAAGAGTGCTTATGGATCTTCCTCAAATTGAGGTATAGAGGTAGGATCATCAAGGATACCACTCGTGCGACACCATTTTTATGTTGAAGGTGGTAGAGAATCTTCTAAACTATATGAGGAAGTATTATCTCAATTTTCAACAACTGGTGGTCCAAAAAAGTGTCACAGGCAAAGACTCATCTACATCAGAATTCTAATTTGAAGTGTCATTTGCATACTCATCAATGAGTGGTGAGGGAAACTTGGCAGCAGGTTCATCTGCTGGTACATGAAAAAATATCTTCGTCAAAATTTACACTCCTTTCAATAAAGAGCTCTTTAGTGTTGATATCAAGCAATATGTACCCTTTGACTTCATCAGAACATCCTAAAACATGCATGCTTTACTTTGAGGCTCCAAAGCCTTTCTCTTCTCTATAGAAATGTGAGCCCATGCTCGAGATCTGAAAATGCAGAAATGACTGACTTCAGGTTGCATGCTAGTCCAAGCCTCAAAATGTGGTTTTCTAGTAACAAATCTATGAGGAGATATATTATGGATGTATGAGGCACAATTGATAGCTTCAACCCACAATTTTGATGAAAAAGATGGACTTGCATGCAACATGCAATTGACCATCTCTTTTAAAGATCTATTCTTCCTCTCGGCCACCATATTTTGCTGTGGAGTGTAAGGAACTATATGTTGCAACTGTATGCCTACTTCATTAAAAAGATTATGGATATCTTTGTTGACATATTCCTTCCTATTATCTGTGTGGAGTATCTTGATGCATTTTCCAAATTGATTTTTTGCATCCATTTTGAAAATATTTAGACGTTGAAAAAATTCAGACTTGAGTTTCAAGAAGTAAACCCAAGTGAATATCATGTAATCATATATAAATGACAACACATATCTTTCTTTGCTCATTGAAAGCACTGGAAATTGACCCATGAGATCACTATGTACAAGCTCATAAGGTGAAGAGGCTCTCTATGCATGCCACTTCTCGAATTTATCTTGTGGATGCTTTCCAAGAGCACATCCATTACAAACACCATTAGAAAATTCAATGGTCGGAAATCCTTTAACCATCCCTTGTTTGCTAAGTTGTTGCATACATATGAATTTCATGTGCCCAAATATTTCATGCCAAATCCTAATTTCTTCATTTGCATGCGTTAATCTGATTGAGGAAAAAAATCGGAAAATGTATAAAAACGAGATTGTTCATTTACCTTGTGAGATGCAATCTTCAGGTTGGTTTGCATGTCATAAATGCTCACGGAATCCAGGGTAAATTCCACTTTCATTCCGGTTCTTGTGTGCATCATCTGATACAATGAAAGAAGATTCACATAAAGCCTTGGAATATGCAAGACATTCTAAAAACTTCCATCTTTGAATTTCACTCTTCCTTGTCTAGTTGCTTCAACTGTAAAATTGTCCCCCATGAGAATAGGAGGTCTCGAGTATGGGTGTAGAGAAGAAAATGATTCCTTTGAAGAAACCATATGATGCGAAGCTCTTGAATTGATGATCCATTCTTCGGTTTATAATGAAGATAAATCAAATCATGATCACTACCCCTTGTTTCTGATGGTTTTTCCTCTATCTCCTTCTTTACACTTTTTGGAATGTGATGACCAATATTATTTCGTTGAAGAGTCTTTTCCATCAGATCAATAGTCTTCTGCATGCAAGAGGATTCAAGATGATAACCTCTATTACAATGAGGACACTTGGAGTTTCCTTTCTTTCCCTTCTTACCCTTAGAGATGGAAGAATCATCTGGAGGTTTTGGATTTCCTCCCTTTCTTGGATTTGGATCTCTTGCCTTTCCTCTGCCTTTATATCGTTGGTTTTGTTTCGTATAGGATTTTCCTTTCTCATGCATGACAAGTGCATGTGCATTTAGAGACTTTAATGAACCCATTTTGATGAGCTTATCCTGCTCATGAATGAGAGACTCAATAAATGAATCAAGTTTGGGAATTTTCCATTTATGTCCAGTTGCAAGTCTAACTGTATGAAATGTAGAAACGAAAACATCGTATTCAAGTCCTATTTTAGAAAAAATAGAAAGGATCGATTGACCTTCATGTTTGGATTTATTGATCCCAAAATCATTTAATTATAGAAGCAATGATTTGAATTTCGTAAAGAAATATTGAATGTTCTCAAATTTGTTTGGATCTAAGGAATTTAGCTCAATTTCGAGAATATGAGCTCGCATCTCATCCTTCTTTCCAAATAAATTCTCTATGGTTGTCCAAACTTCATTCGGAGTGCTACATTTGTCCACATGGAACCGTAATGTTAGATATATGGATAACAATTATGACCTATCAGGTCTATTCCTCCATCATCGGTAGCCTTAAACAACTAAGGCTACACTACATGTCTCCAATCGAGAGACTTCAACCCTTCATCTCTGAGTGTGATTGAATGAACACATAAGCTTGTCAACACTCAGTTCCTCATAACCCATGTGCTCATTCTCCTTCAGTCTTACTGGATGTGTGAGAATCGTGGATGGTGAGAACATGAATCGAACTACTTGTTCAGGAACTGAACTGCTAGAACAAGAACCACACTATTTGGTCAGGAACAGGAACTAAACTCTGAAATTGGAATTGAACACCCTCTTTAAACAATCGATGTTTTCCATTTAACCCTTGTGCATCTCACACTACTTGAACATTTCTATTGTGCCTCTCTAGACAAAAACAAACAAAATGAATTTAAACGCAAAATCAATTTTAATGACACTCTTTATGATCCATCAGATCACTCTACGAATGGTTCCCCTGACTTCCGGCTTTGCCATCCACTGTAATTGCATTCAGAATTTGTACATACCTTTGACTGAGATTTGATTTCTCCTGCTATGATATCATGTGAAGTATTATCATGCTTTAGAATTCTATGATCCCTCGCCTTCCTCCTTTCCTAGACTGCTGCCAATATCTGTTCACACAACACTTAAAAAGACACAAGAAGTCATTTTCAGTTACGCAGTATGCAAAAACATTGTTCAAATATCACTTCAGAACTCCTCAACCAAGGATATATTTGGCAAATCGCTTGTGGGTTACCAAATAGACCCTGCTCTTCACAAAACCCAGATGGCGGAATTTTGAATTTTGTATTCTCGTGACTAGAAATTTCCTCACAATTTTGTTGATGACTTTCCATTAGAAATTCCCTTATTTTGTTACTCCATCTGCAAACGTTGCAACTTTCTACCCGTCGTGGCTCAACAATGAGCTTGATTTTATAATATAGGATCTACATAATGGTTTTCAGCTTGACTTAAAATGGCCAGTTTCCTCACATAAACACTCCTTTGTTGAATTCACTTTCCTCGTGCCTGAATGCAATAGTGAAATTCAATAATCTAACTCAAATTGAGCTTGCAAACAATTCTCAAGTATGCAAAGATATACAACGTTTTTTTTTTCCCAGACTTTCCTTCCTCCAGGTATTCTATGCATATCTACACTTGTACACGATGGTCTTGACAACAATATTCTCCAAAAATACTTCCCCTGACGTCGAATTCATCATTCGATTTCATTCCACAAGATTCTAATCCTTTTCTCACAGGATTTGCATATTCTTGTACACTATCTCTTCCACACATAAATTTCAAGATTTCAAAAATCAAATAGGTCTTTGTTACACTGTCAATTCAATACTAAAAGTATACAAGCCAGGATTAACATACAACCCATAAACTTGCAGATGTATCACACATAAACAAAATCAATTTATCAAGCAGAGATAATTTCCAGTTATGCAAAGATAACTCGTTCTTTAAGGATTGACCTCACATATGATAGATTGATTTTAATCCATCATTGATTCTAGATAGGCATACAAACTAGAATTCATCAATTAATATTCACAGATACAATAAAATAATGAAAACTTCCTTTCATTAATCAAACTGTACATATACTTATAATCCTTGTTTAATTCATCTCTCTCTCCATGGCCTAATTTTCTTCATTTGAAATGGCCTCTTCTCATTCCTTTGAGGCTTAAAAATATATACAAAAGGATTCTGCAACCAATTCTAGTTCAGATCCATAATCTGCTCAACCATATCTTAAAAATCCTCTAAATCCATTTTTACCTCAACTAAATCCTATTCTAGGATCTCCTAATCCCTAAGATTTTTATGAGATTTTTACAAGCCTAATATCTCTCGTATTCTCAATTATTTGAGAATATTTACATTAAAAACCTCACATACATATTTCTCACTCAAATCATATGAAAATATACAAAATCCCTATAAATAAATTAAATTATTTAATAAACATTAGACCCCTTAAGTCAACAAAAAATACAATGATTTTTCAAGCCGGATGCTCCTGCTTAAGACTCCCAAAGTTAAAATAAATCATGATCTCCAAATCATGTGTCTCCAATCATTCTCCTCCTATATCTCAGACTTTGTAATGTAGTGATATTTTTTCTTCATTTAGCCGTTGTTCATGTACTCTATTGTCTTTTCTTGCTGCTCCTGGTTTCCATATTTTAGTTTGTAAGACTCCATTAATTTTTCCTTCGACATTTGTTACAGTCCAGCCTTTCATACAAATGAATTTTTGTCTTCTCTTTATGCAACTCCTTTCCTTATGTTTCTTCCTCACAAGCTTCATCAAATTTTCTATTTCTCTATCCAAATTACTTTGTTGTTGATGTATTTTCCTTTATATAAGAGTTTCAAAAATCTTGTTGTCTTCCTTTTCTTCTCCACATCCTTCAAAGATGCATAAGAAATTTGAATGTATTATTCTCTGCTTTTCCATGACATAATTAATACTGTCACATACCCCAACAATCTTTCATTGCATGAGATATTCTTTTCCTTTGTCAATATTTTCTTCCAGCTGTTGATTACAATTCCATTCTCCTTCATATTTATTGTCTTTGAAGACACAAACTTGTTCATCCTCATACTGCCTTTGGACTTCACTCTTACCTTCAAAATATAAGATGTCCTCCATCTCCTTTATTAGATCCTTGTTTGTATCTTCTTCATCACCTGCAAACATACCATTAAATTGACAATTTAAACTCATCTCAGTCTCCTTAGATGGTATAAACATCCCTTCTCCCTTGGCTGTAATTTATTCTTCACTTTTAGGCTCTCTCAACAATTCCTCTAGCACTCTAATCTCTTCCTTACACTTAAAAAATATGAAGTCATCTCTAACCTTTCTCATAATAGTTTCCAACAACTGTTCTTCTTTTTGCTTGCCCTTGACAGTCAAATTCTCTTTGTCTACTACACTAACAACTTCCACTAGTTGGCTTTGTGCAATCCTATCTTCCTTTACATCTTCACTTTCTTCATCAAAGAAAATACCTTGCTCAGGTTTACAAAAGTAAGCTTCTTTTGCTTGCTTCCCTCTGCTTATAGCTCTAGTAGTATGCTGAAAATAAGTATCTTTCTTCAATTGTGTATGTGTTTCTTCATGAGACCTAAATGTCTCATCCTTCTTCTTTAAAATAGAATTCAGTTTCTGTCTCTCTGCTTCCTCTTCTTTGAAAATACCCAAAGATTATCCATCATCATGTATTACACCTGCAAGCATACGCAAATTGTTAATTTCAAAATCATAAGGCTCAGTAGCCTCAACTAATGTTTCAAACATCATTGCCCCATCTTCAATTTCACAAGGATATTTTTTTTCTCCAACAAATTCTTTTGTTGTAGCTCAACTCCTTTGTGCTTATCCGACCTCAATTGAACATCCATTATCTTCTCAAGTTTCATAAGATCCTCTATTAATTGCATATTCACCCAATTCTCTCTCTTCTCTTGTAACCTATGCCATTTTATCTTCTTTATCATTACATAACCATACCTCTGGTCTTCTTTATCCCTTTGTAACAAATCAATCAACAAACTAAGATGGATCCTTATCTCAGCCTTTTCTCTGTCAAACTCTTCCTCATTCATCTTCCTTCTCATGCCATTTGCTTTGGAATATTCCTTCTTCTTTCATTGGATTCTCTCTAAACCTCTGATATGACTGTCAATGGTCATCTTCTTCTCCATCTACATGAATTTCCTCACACTTACTATGAGTTGCATTAAGCCTCCACAATAGAAGTTCTCTTTCACCCTTCTACAACTACCTCACCAAGCTCTCTTCGGTAATTGGCCTTTTGGCAATACTGGTTCTCGATCTGGAACCTTCTGAGCTTCCTTCTTTTCTCCTTCTAGGCTTCTACACTCAGCTCATATTCTCTTGATAACACTCAACCATTCACTTATATTCCAATCCTTAGCTGGAACAATCTAGTTTTTCCACACCATTCTTTCTCAAGAAGTCTTTGCCGACTTCTTTCATCGCTGCTTCAAAGTTGTGATCTACTTGCTGAGATACTCAACTGCTACTACCTACATTCCAAATAATGTTATAAAAAAATACCATTAGCATATCAAATCTTAATAGGCCTTCTCCTCACTATCAAGCTTTCAAAATCTTCCTGCTGCCAAAATTTCATGGCCACTCTAAATGCTTCTACCCAACTTCCATCTTGTCTGATCTAACCTCTTTCCTCTCTCCAAAAGAGAATTCCTCGCTCTCATACCAAATGATGACCTACCAGGTCTTTTCCTCCATCATCGATAACCTTTAAAAACTAAGGCTACACTATAAGTCTCTAATCGATAGACTTCAACCCTTCATTTATGAGCGTGGTTGAATGAACACATAATCCTGTCAACACTTTGTTCCTCATAACCCATGTGCTCATTCTCCTTAAGTCTTGCTGGATGTGTGAGAACCCTGGATGGTGAGAACAGGAATCAAACTCCTTGTTCAGGAACTTGAATGCTAGAACAAGAACCACATTGTTTGGTCAGGAACAGGAACTGAACTCTGAAACTAGAACTAAACACCCTCTTCAAACAATCAATGGTTTCCATTTAGCCCTTGTGCATCTCACACTACTTGAACATTTCTGTTGTGCCTCTCTAGCCAACCACAAACAAAAGGAATTTAAACACAAAATCTATTTTAATGAAAATATTTATGATCCATCAGACCACTCTATGAATGGTTCCCCTGACTTCTGGCTTTTCCATCCAATGTAATCGCGTTCATAATTTGTACATATCTTTGACTGTGATTTGATTTATTGTGTGAGGATATCACGTGAAGTATTCTCGTTCTTTAGAATTTTGTGATCCCTCGCCTTCCTCCTTTCCTAGACTGATACCAATCTCTATTCACACAACACTTAAAAAGACACAGCAAGTCATTTTCAGTTACGTAGTCTACAAAAACATTGTTTAAATATCACTTTAGAACTTCTCAACCAAGGATCTTTTTGGAAAATTTCTTGCGATTTACCAAATAGACCCTGCTCTCCACAAAACCAATATGGCAGAATTTCAAATTGCATCTTCCTTTGACCAGAAATTTCTCTACAAGTTTGGTGACAGTTTTCCCTTACGAATTCCGTTCTTCTATTACTCCATCTCCAAACACTGCATCTTTACACCCATCTTGGCTCAACAATGAGATTGATTTTATAATATAGGCTCTGCATAATGGTTTTCAACTTGACTTAAAATGACCAGTTTCTTTGCAGAAACACTCCTTTGTTGAATTCACTTTCCTCGTGCCAGAATGCAATAGTGTAATTCAACAATGTAACTCAAAATGAGCTTACAAACAATTCTTAGGTATGCAGAGATATACAATGTTTCCTCCACACATTATATGCATATCTACACTTTTACACAATGGTCTTGACAACAATCTTCTCCAAAAATACTTCCCCTAACATTGAATTTACAATTCGTTTTCATTCCATAAGATTCTAGTCCTTTTCTCACAGAATTTTCATATTCCTCTACTCTATCTCTTCCACACATTGATTTCAAGATTTCAGAAATAAATATAGGTCTTTGTTTCATTGTCAATTCAATACAAAAAGTGTACAAGCCAACATTAACATACATCCCATAAACTTGTAGATGTATCACACATAAACAAATTCAATTTCTCGAGCAGAGAAAATTTCCAGTTATGCAGAGATAACTCATTTTTCAAGGAATGACCTCACATATGATAGATTCATTTTAATCCATCATCGATTCTAGATAGGCATACAAACTGGAATTCATCAATTAATATTCACAAAGACAATACAATAATGAAAGCTTCCTTTCATTAATCAAACTGTACATATACTTACAATCCTTGTTTAATTCATCTCTCTCTCCATGTTCTGATTTTCTTCATTTGAAATGGCCTCCTCTAATGCCTTTGAGGCTTACAAATATATACAAAATGATTCTACAACCAATTTTGGTTCAGATCCATAATCTGCTCAACCATATCCTAAAAATCCTCTAAATCCATTTTTAACTCAACTAAATCCTATTCTAGGATCTCCTAATCCCTAAGATTTTTATGAGATCTTTACAAGCCTAATATCTCTCCTATTCTCAATGATTTGATAATATTTACACTAAAAACCTCACATACATATTTCTCACTCAAATCATATAAAAATATACAAAATTCCTATAAATAAATTAAATTATTTAATAAACATTAGACCCCTAATTCAACCAAAAATACAATGATTTTTCAAGCCGGATGCTCCTACGTCATACAATAGAAGACCAAAAGCCTCGTCCATCCTATTGAAGTATTTGGATTTTTCAATGGCGGAATTAGGTTCAACTTCTGTATTCATAACTATCTGATACAAGCCTTAATGCCTCTGAGGTGAAGACAAATCTTTGGCTTCCATTGGAAGTAGTTATATGGAGTAAGAATTGTTGAAGATGAGAACTCCATTTTTTCACCTTGTAGCTATAGCAGCAATTGCGGGAGTTCTCCAATATTTTTATTTGCAAATCAAATCTTCGAAAAATTTCCAATTCTTTGCTTTCCAAACCTGGAAAATATTGTTCATGCACATTCTCCAAACCCCTGTAGCTCTAATAACATGTAAAATTATTTGAGCATAAATATGGATCTAGATGACGAATTATTGCACAAACTTGCCAGAATTGAAAAAGAAAAAATAGAATTGAGGATGGATTTTATTATTCAATATTAATTTGAGAATCAATACATAAAGAAACTAAGTTAAGCTTAGTTGTACATGCAATAAATATGGATAATTAAATCTAACTGAAGCTAAGTGTGATTTATGTATGTTCTGTTAAGTGTGATTTATGTATGTTCTGTTAATGTGCGCATGCACCACATACAAGCACTAGAGTTAACTAATTAAAGCCAAATTCACATCACATGTAAGCACTCAAGTTAACTATCTAAAGCCAAGTGCACATCACATGCAATAACTAGAGTTGAACTCAATCTAATTAAGGCTAACTATGTACATGTACACCAACAAAATTTGTAAATTTATTTATATATTTAAAAATAGCTTTTAAATAATATAAAATAAAAAATCAAGACAAAAACATTAAATAACAAAATTATCTCAATAATAATAATTATAAATTTAAATCATGATTATCAATTACAATATCCAATACATCAACATCTATTTGACTTTTAAATTCAATTTTGACATCCATTTGAATTTTAAATAAATTTATATTTATGATTTTTAAATTCATTTAAGAATCTATTTAATAAAAAGAACTCATTACTTTACTTATCTTTACTTATCTGTCAAAATTAAATATCTTTAAAACAAAAATAGGTCGATGAAGATAACCATCTTAACTATATAGTTATAGTGATCTGCTTATACACATATAGTTTATGATTTTTATTTTGCATACTCTATGTTCATAATGTTTTAATATTTACATAATAATAGCATCATTATGTCAATACACTTACTCTGTTTTTGAGCATCATTATGTCAATACACTTACTCTTTTTTTTGGTTGGTGTAGCAACATTCTTTATATAAGAGGGTATGTGGATGCTTCTCTCGAGATGGGCTTGAATGAGCCTATATATACATGGGATTATGTGTGAGAAAGATTTGAAGAGAGTTGTTCTAATTTTAAAGGGGGCTATTACAATATGTTGGTAATCATAATAAAACAAAATTGCAATGAAATGGCATACCTGCCAAAATAGGATACAATTATCAAACTTGTTCATATTTTTTTGTATGAATGAAACCATCTACAAATATTGTTCATATTTCTGTTATTGGTACTAGCGTTTGAAATTTATGGCAGTTTGAATTGGTCCAAGGCCCAACCCAAATGAATAATACCCATCTACTAAATGAATAATTATCGAATGGATAGCTCCAGTTGTTTACCCGGAACGATTTCAAAACTGCAAAAACCACAACTTGTTACACAATCATACGAGTTTAAATTATTACTGCGAGGGAAAAGCCAAGGAATTCCCATGTCCCTACCGACATAGGGCTATGATCGAGGCCTCGAGAATTGCGTCCACTAGCTTAGGGACCAGAGATAAAAATGGAGAGCAATTTCTAGGCCTGTGTTACCTCCACCAGCTTAGAGGCTAGAATGAAACACTACGAATACAAAAAATAATAAACAATAGTTTAAATTATACATTAAAATATTTAATGAAAAAATAATAACATATAAAAAAAACATAAAACATCAGGGTAGACACGAGGCTTGCATGTATCCCACATGCCTCAGCAGGACGCCCCTACTTCGTAAGAAAGCTAACCCAAGTCGATCATTCTCATTTAATGCATCATATTTCGGGCTTTTGGACTTAAGACTGCGTATGGTGAAGCTGCACTCGTCCCTGCCTTTTCCCTGCCTTTTCCCTTGATGTGCTTGTTTTCAGTGTGGATTCTTATGCTCTTGCACCATGTTGCACTGGAAGGTATGAATCCGGGTTTGGATATGATATACACCTGGAAGGTATGAATCTGGTTCAAACTCAACTGATTCAAGAGAAACTGCTTCCAGGTAAACTATTTTTGACCCTACCTCTACTGATGGGTAGACCTGCGCCATTTATACACTCAAGCGATAGTGTGAAGGGATGCAGAGGGGTCTTACACCTCCCATATTCGAGTATGGACCTATTCAAAAAGTGAGTGATTTCATGACTTAATAGCAACTGGGCACTGCAGTGTCTTAATGATATCTGAACAATAGATGGTTTACGAGTCTGGACTACTGGAGCTGCTGTTACATCATTGCGTCATCAACTCATATAATTTGTAATCCTTTCATGGGATATTAAAATATTACTTTTCCTTTTTGCTGGACTGAATCACTAGCTGTCCAAATTTCAAGCCACCTATTTTCCTTTTCAGATCCAACCACTAAATTCATGGTATGCTCTTCAATCTCGGCCTATACTTCCATTGTCGCACTGTAAAAAGAAGTTTAATCACAAAATAATATACACATATGTATTAGTCTCTGCAACTTACCTGTCACACGATACTGCATCTGGAATTGTCAAATCACATCCTTGAGATGCATGGGAGGAGTGCATAAATTAACTGAAATTTAAAACAACGACCCTATGCCTATCATGCCTGATAGCACTTGTAAGTTATCAACAAGAATAATGAGGATTGTAGTGCTCCATTTTTTTCTCATCTTCTATTTGAATAGGTATGAATTATGAAAAAATAAATTCAAATTGGAAAAAATCCCAAATTATTAAGCATCCAATACCCTTAACTGATATTTTTTGATCATTTTTGTTTGCTATTTCTCACCTATTATGAATTTATTAAATATGTGTTCAAAGGTATGGATCATGCAAAAATAAATTCAAATTGGTAAAATTCCCAAATTGTTAAGCATCCAATGCCCTTAACTGATATTGTGTTTATCATTTTTTTACTATTTTCTCTCCTATTATGAATTTAGTAAATCTGTGTTGAGTGATATCCTCCAGAATCTTTCAAATTCAGTGATACCCTCTAGAATGTTTGAAATTCAGGTTATTGAAATTTTTTTGTTTACTCATGGTAGAATTTGACTTGGAATAGGGGAGAATGCTGGTATCAGCAGAGGCAATTGCATAGTTGAAGGTGAAGTCCTTGTATTCAAAGTTGCATCTAAAGGCAGAGACTACCGTTACAATAGTCATTTCAAGGAAAATCAGAATTGCTAAGAGAGAATTCATTTCATTGGTCAGCAGTGGAGAAAAATCAATATCAATGGAGAAAAAACAATATCAATGATAACAAAGGGTTCCATCAAATTCTATTTTACAGGATTTTTTAAGAGGATCGAGATGATGATGCGATGAAAAAGGTTAAATGAATTATTTTCTATAAAAATAAAGTTATGTTATTTGTTAATGTTCATAATCCAGATTTATACTGAAGCCAACTAGAATCCATATATGTTGAAAGAGATGGAGCCTGTATTACTGGCAATCGAGTTTCCACTTTCTTCTTCAATAGCAGAGAACTAGATCACTCCTGGTAGAAGCCAAGAATATGTAAACAAGAGGCCAGGTGAGGAAAAAAATAAATATGGAGAGCTGCCTGGGTGGGAAACTCCGATAAATCAATGATGGATCTTCATCTTACACCTCTGAATATGCAGCCCCTAGTATCTTACGCCTCAGAATCAGGAGCCCCTGTAGCCGTAACATCGGACTCTGCAACTGATGGGTTCGCTCCGTGGAAGAAAACTAGCGGAAATAAACTGATAATAAAGCTCAGATGGTTTGTCAGTTTGGTAGAAATAGTCGAGTTGCTGCAGGAGGTGTTCCCCAACGTAAAACCCTAACCATGCTTAGTTGATTGAGGACCGTTACCTCTGCTACCATTAAAGTATATACTCACTGAATCCCCATACAAAGTGCATTCCAGTTAGTCGTCGCTCCGTGAAGAAGTAAGTAGACCAATAAGCATCCAACGAAAGCACAGCTAACACACGAGATATTGCATTCTTCATCGGAAGGAAGGAAACCAAGAGAGAAGGTCGAAGGAAAGTTTTAATAAGCAGGATTCAAATGCAAGCTAGGAGAGCTAGGGAAAAAGGCCCCTGCACTCCACTCAACTTAGATAAGAAGGAAGGTAGAATAAGGACGACCCACTCATTAATATGGGTTCGGAAGAATGGCTTACCCGCTGCTCCTCACCATCAATTATCCTATTCAATTAAGGACATGTGAAGATGAGTTGAGGACATGTGAAGATGAGTTGAAGACATGTGGAGGACAGTTGGCTTCAGAAGAAGCTTCAGCTTTCTTTGGCCGAACTTTGGGTAAAATTTTATGTTGAAAAGTGCACTCAACAAAGCTATGTTGACAAATGCACTCAACAAAGCCTTCACAAAACTTTGGATAAAAGTTTCAAACTGCTTCTTTCGCCGAACTTTGGATCAAAATTCTCAAAGTAAAATTTGGATAAACCTTAAGCAACGAAATCAAAACTTTGCAAATTTTCGAAGTAAACTTTGGATAAACCTTACATAACGAAATCAAAACTTTTCTTAAAGGAAAAATCGCAGCAAATCCAAATCAAAGTCTATAATAAAACGGTCCCAAAGATGAGCGATCAATAAAAATCAATTAAATTTTTTTAAATATTCGCTATTTTAAAACACTTTGATTAAAACCATTTGATATTTAGAAAGTCAACAAAATTAATGCCAAGTCAAAGAAATATCAATTTCGATATACCTGCTACTACGAGTAGGTATAATAAAAGATATTTTGTTGTTGTTATAGTATGACAATGTTATTAAGAAAAGGGTGTCATTTATTTATAAATTTGTTTTCCCTACTAACTTGTAAAGAAAATATATTCTCCTTAGAAAATATATTCTCCTTATCATAACTCATTTTAAGAAAATATATTCTCCTTATCATAACTCTCTTTAAAAAAAAAAGATATTTTCTTTTTCTTAACTAATGATAGGGTTAAAATATGGAAATGTTATTAAGAGAGAGCATTATTGTTTTAAAACTTTTTTTTTATTACTATCATGTCACATGCATTATAAGGAAAGGAAAGATATTATATTTTTCAACAATCCATTCTATAAAGATTGTTATCATAATATGATAATGTTAGTAGCAAAATACGTCACCTTCTTTTAGACCTTTCTTCATTGCTACCCTGTATTGGTAATGATAATAAAATAAAATAATTTTATGGTGTTTATCATATTATAACACTCCCTTCTAGGTGTCTTTCTCCGTTATTATGTAATTTGTAACTCACTTGGAGAGAAATTCCAAGGTAAGGAGTTTGTGAGTGATAGCAAGCCGAGTTGATTTTGGATTTCAGTGAGGCACTGACCTTCCATATTATATTCCACCACCATTGAACACAACCATTAAAGGCTTCCACAAATTAGGATTTGTATCTTTGTTTGGTGGTGAAAACGCCAATTAAGGGTTTCATAGACTAGTAGAGCATATATGGAGTGTTCTGTTTGAGCATAATGAAGTTATATGTAAACTGGTGTATGTAACAGTTCCACTCAACTAACAAATCTCCTTCGACGCTGAGATATTGGACCTATTTCTACCCTAATAAGCCACAATGCTTAAATAGCTACAACTCTCGATCTAAGAGGTGTACAATGTTATTTGCTTTTAATCTCCGGAGGAGGGGAGGATATAAAATGTAATCATTTCATGTGGCCATACACACATCTTGTCTAATCCAGAAATCTTTCCATCACCCCTCTTCTAGGTTATCAAATTTTAAAATTATTTTACAATAATTATTATTAAAAATAAATATGTTATTTTTTTGTTTTAATACAACTCTAGTAACTTTAATATAAAAAAAAACAAATGTTTCTTCCTAAAAAGATACAGGTTCAAATTTAAAAGAGGTAAAGTATATACACTTTAATCTTTCACTCTACTAGTAATAATAACATTAAGTTATATATATATATATATATCTTAGTCATTTTATATTATTTACTTTGTTTCAAAAAATTTAATTAATATTTAAGTATATATCTCTAAAATTTATATATTAAATAAGCGAGATTTTACATGCTTATAAAACCAATTCATAAATTAATAAATACTAAAAATATATTAGTATTACATAGTCAATCATTCTTAAGTAATTTTTAGACAAATTCAAATTTAACAAATTGATTTTGAACTGAATTTGCAAAGAAAAGTTTTTGGGCTAAATTTGCAAAGGAAATTTTTTGGGCTGAATTTTCAAATGAAACTTTTTGGGCTGAATTTTCAACAGAGATTTTTTTGGTGTATTGCTTAAAGTGACAATTTTTTAGAGTAAGTGTTTTGGGCTAAAGTAAATATTTTATAATGATTTTTTAAAGTGATTTTTTGTCTAAATTTTTAAAGTGAGATTTTTTTTGTAGGACTTTGAAGGAAATATTTTGAGCTTCATTTTTAAAAGAATTTTTTTTGCGGAATTTTTAAATCGATTTTTTTTTAAAGTAAGTGTTTTGGGTTGAAATATGTCTTTTGTGAAACATTTTTAAAGTGAGTTTTTTTTTTTAAATTAAATCTTTTGTGATTATTTTTTGAAGTGATTTTTTGTCTAAATTTTGATAGTGAGTTTTTTTGCAGGATTTTGAAGGAAATTTTTTTTATCTTCATACTAAATTATCATGGGAAATCAAAGAAATTCCAAGAGAAAATATGATCAAACAAGGAATCTTGAGGCTCGTAGAGAATACATAAGAGAATATCGCAAAAAAAAGAGAAAAGAACGCTCAAATATTGAAAGGGAAAATCAACCTCAACTTGAAGTTGAAGCATGTATGTAAATGTAAATATTATAAATGATATTTAAAATTTAAATAGTGTATTGTAAAACTTAATTTTTATTTGATGAACTAATTTGAAAAATATTTTGTAATATAAACAGAGAGAGATATTCCTCATAACATTGATGATGAGATAAAAAAAGTTGAAAGAGAAAGCGAAGAAGATATTGAACCGATGATTGAAGATGTTGAAAATGTTGAAAGAAATTCAAGTGAAGAAATTGAATCACCAGGTATGTATATATATGTCATGTGTATTATTGAAATTATACATATTTATTAATTTTTCAATTTCATTCAAACACTATTTTTTAATTTAATTATTTATTGAATATTTAAACTCCTTTCGTACATTTAATGCTCATATGTATAGATGAATTCAATATCGATGATGTTAGAAAATGTTGACATTGACACATATGGAGATAAAAAAATTTATCATGTTATACGATATCGCATTAAGTGCATTAATGATATGTTCTTCAAAGATGAAAATGTGGTAGTTCAAGCCCAAATTTTGAGAAGTCCCTTAACATCAAAGAAATAAAAAGAAGCTATGACTCTATTGGGTATTCGAAAATCAATGAAAGATAAAAGAAATGAAGGAAAATGTGATACAAAATATAAATAGTGCTTTAAAGTCAATTGGAAGATCTAGAAAGAAAAGTGATTTAGATGCACGTAGAGCAATACAAATGCTAGTGGTTTCATCAAGTACTAAAGAGATTCGTTTGGTAAAATATATGGCACAAGCATTAGGGACATCATGAAAAACATTGCACAAACATCGGAAATTTCGATTGAAAATAGATGTAAATGATGAACACGCTTGTTAGACAATTATTTGTAGGCAACCATACAAATATAGAGTTGGAGAAGATGTTTAAAAAATAATATATGAATATTGGATGAAAAATTCACGTGTTTCACCAAAAGCAAGGGATGTGAGGCGGCGAATAATAGCATGAAATAAGTAAGAAGAACATGAAAAACATATCTTAGGCACCACTTAGATAGAGTTGTTCAATAAGTTCATAGAATAGAATCATGGAATTATTGTCTTAATTAGTGATTTTGTGCAACAAAAACCATGGTATGTTAAACCTATCACTGTACGCGACACTTGTTGTTGTCGTTTTCATGTGGAATTTCAATTATATTATGACACATTTCTTAATTTTGGTAAAACATTTTGGAAAGTTTCACCTCCTCCTTCCACTATCCATGATTTCATATCCCAATTTCTATGTGCAAGAGAAAGCCGTGAATTATTTTACCAAAAGAAATGTGTTGGTGTTAAAAAATGTGATCATTATGGAAATTTGAATTTATTTCACAATAAATAACCTATTGATATAAATGATCAATCATTGTCCAACATTAAAGTGAAATGGAAGTGATATGAATATATTCATACATCGATTGGTTCAAGTAGTATAAGTGTTAAAAGGATTGATTTACAAGATGAATAAATTTTTGTGATAGAGTTTTTGAGAAAGTTTGAGGCATTAATTTATAAATACACCAAGTATTCCCATAAAGCTCAATGGCAGGACTTTCAATTCAAAAAATCACATGAATTTTTTTCCACGAGGGGCCATTTTGTCAATAGTTGATTTTGCAGAGAATTACACATTTATTGCATAAAATGAAATACATAGTGAATAATATCATTGTTGTGAAACCAACTCCAAAAATAGAAGAAAAGAGATATCAACAGCTTAGAAATAAGCCACTTCGAGGGGGCAACCTCCAATACATTACATAAATGAACAATTCTTGGATGATACAATTTACAAAACCTCCTTTCTATATATAGGAGTCCATGGGGCCATAATGTAATCCTAGTGGGCCCAATGTAATCCTAGCCGACCTAACAATAATAATTTAAGGGCACAATAATAACAAAATGGGGGTTACAAGGGTACAATAATAACAATAAAGGGGGTTACACTAACAACAATAAGGGACTATACTAGTAATATAGGGACCTAACATGCCCCTCTCCTTCAAAAAAGTGTTGTCCTCAACGCTTGAGTAGCTCTGGGTGCTTCTGTATAAAATTCTCATCCTCCCATGTAGAATCTTCAGTGGGTAAGTTCTTCCACTTGATGAGATACTCTGAAATTGATCGATTCCGTAGCTGTCGAGTTCTTGTTTCCATGACCGCTTCAGGTTCCAATATGATTTTTCCTTCCTCATCAAGTTCTGACAATATTGTTTGAACTGGAATATTTTCACCTATAACCTTCTTTAAGCATGAAACATGGAAAATTGGATGCACTCGTGAAGAAGCAGGAAGCTCCAATTTGTATGCCATAGTACCAATATTTTGCAACACCTTGTAAGGACCATAGTACTTTGGCGATAATTTATTATCCTTCTTAGCTTGATTGAGGGACATTTGTTTGTATGGTTGAAGCCGTAAAAATACCCAGTATCCTACATGAAAAATTCTCTCGTTGCAATGTTGATCTGCTTGTTGTTTCATTCGATTTTGTGCCAAATTCAAGTTATCCTTTAAGAGTTGGAGAACTTCTTGTTGATGCTCGATGTGATCTTCCACTGCTTGAACCTTTGAATTTTCTCTTAAAGATGATGTGATGGACAGTGGATGATATCCATAAAGTGCCACAAATGGGGTCATTTTTGCTGCAGTATGGAAGGAAGTGTTATGCCACCATTCAGCGAGAGGTAACCACTTGACCCATTGTGTTTGTTTATCAGATACAAAACAACGAAGATATCCTTCCAAACATTTATTTACTATCTCAATTTGACCATCGGGTTGAGGATGATAAGATGAGCTATAAGCTAATTGAGTACCCAAACAAGAAAATAACGTCGTCCAAAAATTTCCAGTAAAAATGGGATCTCTGTCGCTCACAATAACCTTTGGGTTTCCATGTAGCTTTTGAATTGTTTCCATAAATGTAATAGCAATTGTACTAGCTTTAAATGGATGAGATAATGCACAAAAGTGTGCATACTTGGTAAGTCTATCAACTATCACCATGATGACACTCTTTCCTTCGGACTTAGGTAAACCTGTGATAAAATCCATTGAAATCTCCTCCCGACATTGGCTTGGAATGGACAAGGTTGTAGAAGACCCGGGGTCTTAATTGTCTCAACTTTATTCTACTGGCAAACCAAACATTCCACCACAAAATTTTGAATATCAGATTTAAGGCCATCCCAAAAAAATTCTTTCTTCACCCTGTGGTAAGTTTTTAAAAATCCTGAGTGTCCTCCTAAAGGAGAAGTGTGCAATTCCAAAAGAATATTTTGTTCTAGTTGGGAATTCTTACAACGATATAAGCGATCTTTGTACCATAAGGAATAAATTTTCCAAATAAATGTATTAGATGTACTAGGATCTTGCTACAACTTTTGAATGAGTGTCCACACTTCTTTTTCCTTCTTCCATTCATCCCTTGCTTCGGTTATCCAATCTGGTTGGATAATAGAACTGGCATAAAGCAATGCTTCCACCTCCTCATTCTTTCTTGAGAGTGCATCTGCAACAACATTTAGCTTCCATTTTTTGTATATTATTTCAAAGTCATAACCCAACATCTTTGTGACCCATTTTTGCTGCTCTTCTGAAGATATTCTTTGTTCCAAAAAGTGTTTAAGACTATCATGATCAGTTTTTACCTTGAAGTGTCTTCCCATTAGGTAAGTTCTCCATTTCTTTAGTGCATTCAGTATTGCTAACATTTCCTTCTCATAAATAGGTTTCTGTAAATACTTTCCTTTGATTGGACGACTTTCAAAAGCAATGGGTCTTCCTTCCTGCATTAAAACTGCACCAATTCCATTTCCTGAGGCATCACGTTCCACAATAAAGGTTTTTGTGAAGTCTGGCGTAGCTAAGACCGGTGCTAGGCACATTGCCTCTTTAAGATGTTCAAAGGCCTTAGTTGCTTCAGGAGTCCATGAAATTGCATCTTTCTTCAATAATGTTGTTAGAGGTGCTGCTATTCTCCCATAATTCTTAACAAACTTGCGATAATACCCTGTTAACCCGAGAAATCCTCGCAACTGCTTTATGGTTGTAGGGACTTTCCATTCCTTAATGGCTTTAATTTTGTTAGGGTCTACCTTAACACCCTCGTGAGATACAATATGACCCAGATATTCCACCTCTTGTACTCCAAAGAAACATTTGGATGTTTTTGCATACAATTGTTTCTCCTCCAATAGTTTGAGCACCCTGTCAACATGTTGAACATGATCCTTCCAAGACCTGTTGTAGATTAGTATATCATCAAAAAATACTAGCACAAAATTTTTAAGGAAGGGTTTGAAAATGGAATTCATCAACCCTTGAAATGTAGAAGGTGCATTGGTAAGGCCAAAAGGCATGACCAAAAATTCATAATGACCCTCATGAGTTCGAAATGTTGTTTTTGGAATATCTTCAGTCTTCATTCTAATTTGATGATATCCTAAACGAAGATCCAACTTGGTAAAATAAATTTCTCCATGTAATTCATCCAATAATTCATCAATCACAGGAATGGGAAATTTATCTTTAATGGGGAGCTTATTGAGCTCCCTATAATCTGGACACATGCACCATGATCCATCCTTCTTGTGTACCAATACTACAGGAGCAGAGAAAGAACTTTGACTAGGTTGAATTATACCAACCTCTAACATTTCTGCAATCATATGTTCAATTTCGTTCTTTTGGACATAAGGATATCTATAAGGCCTGATGTTTGGAGGAACAGTTCCAGGAATCAAATGAATAGCATGATCATGATCACGAATAGGTGGGAATCCTTTGGGAGTTTCAAACACCTTGGAATGATTGTCCAAAACTTTTTGGAGATCTGCAGAAATAGATGATTTTGATGTTGGAACTTCTAGTGAGCATAATTGTGCAATTACGCCTCGTTGTTCTTTCTTTAGAAGCTTTTTCATGACATTAGAGCTTATTATCTTTCCCGACTTCCCTGCAATACCCCGTAATTCAAATTCCTTACCTTCTGAAAAAAAAATTCAAGAAAAGTTCTTGAAAATTAAAAGCTATCGTCCCCAAAGATTGTAACCATTGTACTCCTAGTATAACATCAACACCTCCCATAGGAATCGAAAGCATTGGACTATTCAATACATATTCCCCCATGGTTAGCTTGATATTATGACATTTTCCAGATCAATTTATAGTTCCTCTATTTGCAACCATCACTTGACATTCTGGTACTGGGTATAGGAAACAATTCAATTCTTTGGCTACCTAACAATGAATAAAATTATGGGTACTACCTGAATCAACCAACACTATTACCTTTTTCTTCTTAATATGCCCTTCTATCTTAAGAGTTTGAGGAGTGGTAATTCCTGCTAATTCATTACATGATATGGTCAGACTCATTTCTTCCTCTTCTAGGGTTGGTTCCTGGTGTATACCCTCTTCTTTTGAAAATTCTTGTTCATTTTATTCTTCCTCTTCGCAATCTATGTAAAATAATTTCTTCTCAACACACTTATGACCTTTAGTGTATTTGCTATCACAACTGTAGCAAAGCCCTTTTTCTCTTTTTTCTTCCAATTGTTGTGGTGTCAACCTTGTAGGTTGTGGAAATCTAGGAGTATTAACACTTCCCTCTTTATAGAAGTGAGTGGTAGGCTTCCTTGTCGCCATAATTTTACATTCTATTTTTCTTGCCAACCTGAATGCCTTCTCCAATGAATCAGGTTCCAAAACACGAACTTCATGTTGGATGTTATCCTTTAAAGCACCTATGAAGAGATCAATCTTGTATTCCTCTGGAATATTAGTTACCCTTATATTCAATTTTTGGAAGTCCTCAATGTTCTCCCCCACTGGACAATTTTGTTTGAGATTTATCAATTGGCTAAAGAAGGTGTTGCTCTTTGTATCCTCGTAATGTGCTATCATTTCCTCCATAAAAATTGACCAAGTGACAATTTTTTTATGGGAGCAAAGCCATCGATACCATAAAAATGTATTTTGTTCTAAATGTAAAGTTGTGATGCATACCTTTTGTGTGTTTTTCAAATTATTGAGATCAAAATATTGCTCCATCTGTAGTATCCATGTTACAGGATCCTTTCCATCAAATTTCCTCATATCCATTTTTGGAATATGGTGGTTCTTCCTTCCAACATTAGAGTTTATGAAATCGTGATTAACATTTATTTTGTTCTCATCATGCATTTCATCTACTATCTTTTAACCATTAGGAAACATTTCTTGTATCAAATTTGTCAAACCTTCCATGTCTACTTTTAGATCCTTCTTCATGTTTTCCATTTTTTCATCGATCTTAGCTTCCCTGTCATCAATCTTAGATTCCATGCCAGCTTCCATGCCATCCATCTTAGCTTCCATTCCATCCATGCCATTCTTCAAACCATCCATCTTAGATTCCACGCCTTTCTTCAAACTATCCATCTTATTTTCCATGCCTTTCCTCAAAACTTCCATGTCATTTTTTGTTGCCCTTTGCGAGAGAAAAATTTGTTGCACTTGCTCTTGTAATTTTGATATGTCATGTTGCCATTCTTCGTCTTCATGAGTCATAGTAGAGCCTTCTAAAGGCTTAATGGGTTTTGAATTCTTTTTAGGGGCCATTTTAGAATCTAATACTGATATATATTCTACAATATTCCCTTGGAATCAATTCAATTTGATTGTTAAAACAAGACTTATGCAATTCAGAAAAAAAATACACACCTTTTACTTGCTTTTGAGGAGCACGATATTGAAATTGAATTATCTCTATAATTGCAGATCCTCAATATATGAAATTCGGCCCTGTAGTAGCCCTCTGAAGCTTCTTTCAAATCCCACAGGTCTGATCTGATTTGGATTCGTCAAGGAAAATTTATGTCGAATCTCCCACAATGACCCAATTATAGACTAGTTCAGTAGAGAAAATTTGTACGACTTACCACGTGTCTATATACTTGTGGTCACTTTTTACAGAATTCCAATCCAATGCTCAGAGAGAGAGTTATGAAGATCTTCCCATGATCACCTCTTTGCGATGAAATTCAGAAGCCTGCAAAAGCCCTAACTTCCACAGATCATATCTCCACCAATATTGCGAACCAAGATCTGAAATTTTGTGACAATGTTCCTCAGGATTCTGGCTTCGCACTCTAAAAATTTCATCTTTTGAACCTTCGTAGAAAAAAATTTATAGCGAAAATTCCACGATGACCTGTTTAGGTTAAATTCAGGAGCTTGTAAAATGACCTACCTTCCACAGATCATATCTCCGAAAATATTGCGAACCAAGCTCTAAAATTTTTCGATGATGTTCCTCAATATTTTGGCTTCGCACTCTAAAAATTTCAGCTTCTATACCTTCGTAGAAAAAAAGTTAAAGTGAAAATTCCACGACGACCTGTTTGGAGCAACGGAACCCTAGAATCTCAAAGCTTTGATACCAAATGTTGTGAAACCAGCTCAAAAAATAGAAGAAAAGAGATATCAACGCCTTAGAAATAAGCCACTTCAAGGGGGCAACCTCTAATACATTACATGAATGAACAATTCTTGGATGACACAAATTACAAAACCTCCTTTCTATATATAGGAGTCCATGGGGCCACAATGTAATCCTAGCCGACCTAACAATAATAATCTAAGGGCACAATAATAACAATATGGGGGTTACAGGGGTACAATAATAACAATAAGAGGGTTACACTAACATAAATAGGGGACTATACTAGTAATATAGGGACCTAACAATCATTATGACCAAGTCTCTATGCTTGTCCATATTCTATATAGATATGCAAAACAAAATGTTGATCATATAGAAAGCATCAGTGAAAATCAACATGTTATTAAAGAATATCACTTTTATATCAGCGATGATCATACATATGATACACATTTTGTACAACATTGTTTTAATAATATTTATGACTCATTGAAAGGTCATGTAATAAAATTCAATGAACATTGGATATGGTCATATGGATGCGTAGGTAAATTCAAATCTTCACGGTAATTCTTTTGGTTGTGTCGTCTTCATATGAAAACCCGCATTAAACATTGTTGGAATTTATTTGAGAATGGTCATGGAAAAGGAGAACATGATGGTGCAGGGGCATGTATAAAATGAGCACTTCGAAGATATCAAATGGACCACTCTGTAGACTGACTTTTCTCAACTGAAAAAGTTGTTCAATGGTGCATTGTTGCACTAAGCCATGAGACTAACTAGTCAAGGGAAGTACGAAGCTACATATACATATATACAAATTAACTTGCATATATATACATATATATGTAATCATTGTGATAAATAATGTTTAAAATTAGAAAATTAATAAAAATTAGATCATATATTAAATTTATCTAATTTTAAACATTAATTATCACAATGATTATCTTTGATCATATATAAATTGTATTTTAAATAACATATTTATATTCTTGTCTGAATTTTCTGCATAGGTTTTTTTGGCATATTGTGGTCAAATATGTGGATAGATCGATTGGAAATGATGTTGAAACAATAAAAGGGACTCAAAAATTGCATTCAATTAAAACAAAGGAGTACCAAAATGTGTTTATATTTGATAAAATAAAATATTCTTGTTTTTGTCATGTTTGCATAGACGACATAGAATCCAATGATGTTTGTGAAAACAATATGTATGTAAAATATTGGCAACATACAAAACTAAATACAAAGGGGAATTTTTTTTTTTGCAAACTTTGAAGAGATGCAATCAAAGGAGACTATATTATCATTTGAAGGTGATCGAGTTTCTGATATTGTTAAAGAAGGTAACATTTCAATTGCTTTCAAATGATAGAGATCTAGAAATAGATAATAAAATCAAGTACACATGTTAATTTTAAAAATAATTTTGCATGTTAATTATGATCTAAATTTATGTACTTGTTTTATTGTGGAGGAGATGTTTTTGTTGTAGTTTCACCTGCTAACAACGTAGAAAATGCCAATTATTATTTGACGCGTTGCACTAAACGAAAGATGAAATTATTGGAAGATTATGATGATAACGATTTTATATATGACAGAGGGTCTATTATACTGAAAGTTTATTTTTTCCAACAAACTCATCAAAGTCATAATATTGTTTACTTTCAAGACTATGAACATGATGTCATAAGTTGTCAATATAGTCACTTGGTGTGTGCAATGTGCATTCAGTTGATAGAAGTTCAATCAAAGAAGAAATTGAAAGTTAAGAAATGGAAAATGTCAAAAGCTGACCATGAACGGATCATTGAGAATGTCATTCCATTAGAATTTTTTTGATTGAGCTGCCCAACAATTTCTTCTCCTTGGATTCATCTTTGAGAACTTACAAAACTCAAGTACAAATTGTTAGCCTTTCTTTGTGCATTCTTAAGTTGTACATTCTTAATAATGTATTAAGATACTTGAAGTTATTTGCATAGTGTGTGTTAGAACTCAAGTACAAATTGTTAGCCATTTTTTTTGTGCATTCTTAATAATGTATTAAGATACTTGAAGTTATATGTATAGTGTCTGTTATGTACAAGTTTATTGAGGATTTGATTATATTTATTGTGTTTTCACATGCACACAACAAATAATTTATACATGTACACATAGATACATTCTCTGGTATAAGCTAGTTAATTTTATGCCATTTTTGAAAAATGTATGTATCTAGCATATTTGATATAATGCAAATTTTAAGTTATGTTTGTTTTATACATCTAAAGAAAATTATAATATTCATTCAAATGCAAAATGTGTACCATGTTTTGTAATTTCTAGTTTTATTATATTAAAAGTTTACTATCAAATGGCATCCATAGTAGCCTTTCTATGTGCATTAATGCAAAATTTTGTATACCATACTTTTTAATACAACGTTAAAATTTTATGATTGTTTTAGACACATCTATGTACACCTAGAATTTTATGATTGTTTTTAGATGTATCTATATGTATTGTATATTAACATTATAAGAATGATTTCAAATGAAAAAGGTATGAATTAAATGCAAATTTGAACATATTCATGAACTTAAATATATGTATTTAACCTTTAAAAGCATCAAACCACACTCACACCATGAAAATTATACATGGACATGTTTTATAACTTATATGTTTATGCACATGTTCATTTACAACTTTATATTAAAAGTTAACTATCACATTTAATAGACATCTACATATAATTATATAACAAATTTACTCATTGTTCAAATGCATAACACATGCACCACATGTATTTGTAATTTTCACTTTCAATCTAGATTCATTTTAAATAACAAGTAACAAAACATAATCTAAGATCATCTAAGTTAACATTATAACAACATGTGATCACATGCAAAATGTAACAACTAAATGCAAATGTACTTCAATCATTGTTACATATTCATGAACTTAAACATGTAAAACCATCTATGATTTCTTTAAATAACACATGATCATGAAAAATGTATCTAAATATCAAATTTAATATCTGCGTCCTAATTATATAACATTCATACATGTTCAAATGCATACCATGTACCACATGTGTTTTGTAAATTGCAATTTCAATCTAGATTCATTTTAAGTAACAACTGACAAAAAAACTTGTACCATATCCTTGAAACCAAAAAAGTCCCATTTTGCAATGGAGGAGGGCAAGTTACTCAGGCATAACATCTCAAAAGATGGAATCAAAATTGATCCAAACAGGGTACCTGCAATTCAGAAAATCAATATTCCTAGGAGTAAAAAGGAGGTATAATCATTTTTGGGAAGAGTTAACTTTTTGAGGAGGTTCAATCCTAATTTAGCAGAAATTATAAGTTTTTTGACTCACATGCTAAGGAAGGAAAGTGAAATAAGATGGACTATTGACAATAAGAAATATTTTGAAGAGATAAAAAGGGCCTTGGCTACTGCTCCTAATTTGGCAAGTCTAGATTATGCTAAAGATTTCATCATTTTCTCTTTTGCATTTGAACACACTATGGAAGTGGTCCTCATGAAAAAAAATCAGCAAGGTAATGAGAAGCCCATAGCTTTCTTTGCCAGAGGTTTGGGAGATTCTTCCCCCAAGTATAATATTATGGAGAAAAAATATTATGCATTGGTAAAATCTTTGAAGGATTTTAGATTTTATGCACTTCATTCCCATGTGATGCCTATGTCCCAAATGTTCTTGTGAAAGACATTTTAACACAACCTGATCTTGAAGGTCAAAGAGCCAGATGGATAGCAACAATTTTGGAGTATGATGTGGAGATCAAGCCTACCAAGTTGATAAAGGGTCAAGGTTTGGAAAAATTAATGGCAGATTCAAATCTTGGTGTGTTGGAAAAAATTTTTATTGTTCATTTGTCTAATGACAAAAGTGCATAATCTACTTAGCAGGTATTTTGAAGGTTTCTCTCTTCCCCTTGGTATGTTGACATAGTTTATTTTTTGTAACATTTACAGGCTCCTCTAGAGTTGAACAAAACAAAAGAAAGGTTTTTGAAATTGAAGGTTGTAAAATTCTGCATTTTAAATCAATTTCTCTATTGGAAAGATTCAGGAGGTCTGTTTTTAAAATTTTTATTAGAGGATGAGGCCTAGAAATTTATGGAGGAATTTCACAAAGGAGATTGTGGAGGTCATGAGTTTTGGAAGGCCACAACCAATAATATTTTGGGGATGGATTTTACTGGCCAACATTATTTTCTTATGTGTACAAAAGGGTATCAAGTTGCCATGAGTTCTAAATTTTTCATGGAAAGAGAAATCTCTTACCCTTACCCTTCAAACCTATTGCAGTGGAGGCACCTTTTCATTAGTGGGATTTGGAATTCATTGGTGAAATACATCCCTCATATTTAGGTCAACAAAAATGGATTATGACAACCACATATTATTTTATGAAGTGGATAGAAGCAATGCCAACCAGACAAGCAACAAATACAATCATCATTCAATTTATAGCAGGTAACATTCTTTTGAAATTTGGTTGTCCTCATAGAATAATCACAAACCATTTTGCTTCATTTAAGTGTAAAATAACGGTTGAATTTTGTCAAATATAACACATTGTACTTGGCCACTCATCTGCATATTACCCACGGGGTAATGGCTTAGCTGAGTCCTCTAAAAAAATCCTGGTGAATATAATAAAGAAATTGTTGCAGGAGAACAATAAAACATGGCACAAAAAGTTAATATATTCCTCGTGGGATGATTGGGTAAATACTAAAAAATCTGTTAGAAAATTATATATTACACAGTAATGGAACACATAAATATGCGGAAAAAAAAACACAAAAAACATATAAAAAAAGAGAGACATAGATATATGTGGTTCACCCAACTTGGGATACGTCCATGGAAACAACCAGTCCTTGCTTTAGATTATCCAGAAAAATGAAGAGACACAACCTACAACAGATCCGTTGTAATATCCTCTTCTCTTTCACACAGTCCCCCTTTCTATTTCTCGCTCAGAATATACACCCAATACCCATCCGCAATACAATTCCCTCATACAATAGAGGGGTTGCCAACTAGGGTGAAAAACCCTAAATTAAACATAACTTCTACCGTCAGATCATCTGCCAATGAACGACCCAGATTGACTACGAAATTATGATATTTTAAAAGGAAATTTTACATCTATTTTTAGCTTCGGGGGTGCTACCCCAAAATTCCCCCGCCAAGAGGGGATGGGGGTGGGCTCCATAATGGTGTCGTTGCCCCACCCGGACCCCCCTGATGGCGATCAAACAACAGGCGATGTTGCCGCATCGTTAAGAACATGGGTCCAACGTGACGATACATATAAATAAGGAAGATAATCAAGCGATACAAAATCAAGTGGTGTGTCTCCTTTCCAAGTAGTGTATGGGATAGATGTTATTTTCCCTTCTTCTTTGGGAATTCCTGTCATTAAATTATTACACGAAGAGGATACAGAACAAAATGAAATGCAAAGGAGGATTAACCAAATGATTCAGTTGTAGCAAACATGAGAGGAGGTATACAACAACACATACAATTCAAGACAAGATAAAGAAATTCTTTAATTGGAGAACAAATGCTGAGGAATTTCAAGCTAGTGAGTTAGTTCTAAATTTGAATGCTAGAAATGAATAAAAAGGTAAGCATGCTAAATTTGAAAACCTTTCTAAAGGACCTTTCAAGGATGCAACCTTTCATGGGAGCAATGCATACTTGCTACAAGATTTAACAGGGGAGTTTCTTGCTGGAGGGCATGTAAATGGAAGGTTCCTAAAAAATTATCTCACTTGAAATAAGCTAAATTTGATCACTAAATTGTATAAAACCATTTAATTTTTAGTATTTCAAGTGTGGGAAGTTGTCATCAAAATTTGAAGCCCGAAGAGAAGGCCCTAATATTTTGATTGACTGCTACCAATTTTAGAATGTAATCCATTTTTGAGTCAGTTTGACTTAAGTTAAGAAGTTAATAAGCCCAATGGTTAGGAACATGGTCTATGGTGTTCTTGGCACCTTCTGGGGAGGATGACATCCCCATTGGAGCCAATGTTAATATCCTATAGTCATAGTAGTCAGAAAACAAGTTTTATCTTTTAAATTTTAACAAATGTATAAATATTTGGCTATGATCTTGTAGAAGATCAAGATTTGGGTATTATATTGGAATAAAATTTTAATATTCATTGTAAATATGTCAAAGTGTGTAAAAGGTCATGAAAATAGTCATTGATGTCTTGAGAGGTTGAGATAGGTGGGTCTACGGTCATTTTTCATCAAAAGATCATGAATAAAGTCACGTGTCATGTCTTGTAATCATGGGAAAAAATTTGTAGAGTCTCTTGGATCAGTTAGAATGTTGAATCATGATCATTCATGACATCATCATCAATACAATGGTCAAAAGGACAGTGTTTCACTTTTTCCAAGTGTTGTGCTTTCACCATTCAAGTTCAAATTGCAATCATCGCCCATAAAATCCACACTTAGCTACTTTGGGAGTTTAATTGCATGGTTTATCTTCAGAAAAACCTCACATCTCTTCATTTTTTCATGAGAAGCTCGCTGTGTGGTGATTGAAGGTCATTGCGCAAAGGAGGCAGGGGATCGTTGTGCTCATAGATAGGTGTTGTGTTTCTTGCAAATCGATGGTCAAATCATCAATCCAGGTGCAACTAATCTCTTGTTCAAAGCCTCGGTTTTCTATGACTTTAAAATTGCATGAATGTTCTCAAAGAATACCTAGGAACCCAAAAAACTCCTAAATTTTATGCTCCCTACGTTTTCTACACACTCGCTATGCTTTTTTCCATTTCCCTATGCTTTCTCTATATGCTGCATTTTTATGTTTTTATCTTGCCAAAAATTCAAATTCTGGTCTGCAACCTTGATATCGAAACTTACCATGTCATTCAAGTAAACTAGATCCTCTTACTTTTTTTTTCATGTTTTTCAAAGGCCAAAAAATTTGTGTCTTCCGTACACTGCGCTTCTGTTATTGTGCCTATCTTTTAAAATTCTACCACTGAGACCAAGCATACAGTAGCTGTTTTGGGGTTTTTGAGAGGTTTTTTATGTTAATTAATATTTTTCAAAGGGTTCTCCATTATTAATTATCACAAAACCCTAATTTGGAGTTATTTTTCATCATTTCCATACCACTCGATGCACAAAGTAAACTTACACTGAGATTTCATTTTCAGTAACCTTAGAGTGTACCTCTGTTGTGAAAATCATGTCAACACTAGAGAGAAGGAGACATAAGGGAGGTGGAATTGTTATATTTGAACCCAAAGACATCGCTTTGATCAATTCAAACCCTACAATCATAATTGTCTTTGAGCAGGTGGGATGCATAAGGTTTTGTGAAAAAATTAAAGGGTACAATGTACAACTCACTAAGGAATTTTCCATGAATTTTTCTAGAATGGAGGTTAAGATAGGAGAGCTCACCTTTTCAGTTTTATATGTCACTATATCAGTTGCAACATATATTCCCCTTTATGGAGAGAAATGGTTCAAGGGCATGCCAATTTACATTGACAACTATACATATTTTATGAAGCCTGAGTACAGAAGTAAAGGGTATGGATACGTTATCCCTAAGGAGTATTTATTATAACCCTACAGTAAGTTTTTGAAAGAAATTCAAAAACAATTTACATCTTAGGAAAGGTTTGGAAGGATCTACCAGTACCATTTTAGATGTTTGATTCATTTTATGAGGAATATCCCCTTGATTTTTACCTTTTATCTATTCAAAAGTCTTAGAAATATGGAAGAGAAAGTACAGGGAAAACAGAACCAAGTCGAACCTAGTATTTTCCACTTTTCTTTGACCAAGTTGTTGGTGTTGGAGGAATTGAATAAAAGGAACCAAACATGTAAAGCTTTCCAAGAATCATCAAGGTTGATATTTGATCCACCAACTAGCTCTTGTAGCAAGAAGGACACATCCTCATCAGTATCCAAAGACATGCAATCACCAACTGGAATTTTTGTGCAGAGGCCCTTAGCTACATTTCACTCATTAGAAAAGAAGAAAGGGAATAAGTTGCAATTTTCTCCAGAACTGGTGGATGTCCCAAAAAATCCCCTCACAAGGTTTGTTGCAAATAAGTTTCCCTTGGAGTAGAAATTTGAAACCTTGGAAACCATACCAGAAGATTATGTTACTGATGAAAAAGACAAGGAAATTGCACAACTACAAGAGAAAATAAAAAGGGCACATATGGTCATTGCACACTTGCAGTAGGACAATAGGGAATTAAAAAGGGTTGCTCTAGAAAAGACAACTAGAATTGGTGAGGATGAACCAGTGGCTAAGGCTAAACCTGTTGTTACCAAATCCAAGAGCAAAGAAAATATAATAAAAGAGGATATTAAGGAGGCAGAAGCTCCAACAGCTAGAATCACTAGATCTTAAGCCAAAAAACTACAGATTCAGGAAGAGAAGACAATGAAAGAAGAAGAGAAGACATATATGGATGACGAAAAGCATACCTTTAATAGGTTAAGGATGTAATCGAGGAAGTCCCACATTAAAATTGCTGAGCTTAAGGAGAAAGATGAAATGGCTAGGAAAAAGATGAGTGAGCTCTTGGACATGTATGAGACAACCATAAAAAATTCTAGACATATGTTGAAGAGGTCTAAACCACTACATAAGAAAATGAAAAACATATGCAAGAAAAATACTACCATGAGGAAAGAGTTAATATGATCCGGACTTATGGAGGAACGCAATAAAATACAATACTAAACATAAATGCAGAGATGTAACAGAAATAAAACTTCATTTCATTAATATCAAATAACTGAAAACTGAAAGAAAAATTGGTGGGGGGTCAAGTGGAATAGACGGGTGGCCACCAATATCCACCTAGATCATTCCTACCCCCTTATGAAGAAATGATCCCCATTTAATTGATTTCCTCCATGAGATATGCAATATCGGATGTTCCCAGTAATGGTGGAAAGTATGGCGAAAGGCGATCCACATTGAACACTGGTTGTCGGCCAAGGAATGGGGGAATATTGAGCTCAAATGCATTCTCTCCAACAACCTTAATAATGGTTTAAGGCCAATATCAGAGTAGTATGAGCGATGAGATCTGGTTAGGCATTCTTTCTGCAAATGAAACCAAATTTTGTCACCCACCTGGAACTTGTGAGGCACCCGATGTTGATCATGTCGTTGCTTGTACTTGGTATTGGATTTCTCGAAGGTGTCGTGGACCTGATGGTAGATGTGATAGATGTGTTCATTAAATCTAGTTACTTTATTAGCCTTAGACAATATATGTGAGGATCTTGGCCTGATGTTCCCTTTCTGCAACAGCTCGTGGATCTCCCTCTTGATTTCATCATTCTCTAGAATGAAACGTCAATAGATCAATCCATTAGGCAGCGGTGCACCTGAGGTCAGATCAATGGAGTTCTTGACTTGACATTATAGAGGAACCCCTGTGGGTGAGGAGAAAATGTCCTTGTATTCCTCCATGATTTTGTCCATATGTTGTTACCACACATGGGATCCATGTTTGTAGGTTAAGACCATAATATTTTTCTTTCTCTGTGGGTGAATCGTAATGAAAAAAAAATCCTGTTTTAGGAAATAATGTTACTACATTTCTTTGCAGTACTCAAAGAGATGGCGGAAGGCGGTACTACCTCCAGTATCTTGTACAGCTTATTTCCCAAACTAATAATAACAGAGCGAGGCCTAGACTCATACACAACATGTCACTTCCACAAGTATGGTTGGAATAATAATACATAAGACGCATCAAGAGGAGAAACATCACACAGTACCTCATCTATGAAGGGCTTGATGTTGTATGAAAAGTGGCACTGGTGGTTGACGCAGATATCTCTTCCTTGGTGAAGCCACTCGATGGTATATGTTTGTGGGTGTGATGTGGTCAGTAGGCCGAGCTGCTTCACGATATTTGCTGAAATTAGGTTTGATTAGGAGATCATGTGTTTTGCTCAAAATTGAAAGTGCTCGAAACTATACCAAACATGAGAAACTGGAAAGGCCTCGTCGTTGTGATTCCGGCGCTGCAAACGATTCGAAAAACCGGTGTCGTATAAGGAAGATATCACGTTCTGTTCATTTTCCCAAACAACTAAAATTTTTTGACTGGGATGCCCAGTCAGCATACAGGTATAGTCAGCAGGTGGCATATTCTAGGGAATATTCCCTTTTCTCACAGCCAATCAGATCACACTATGTGGCTGAATTTGAGCCATTGATTTGATTGTAAGGGATTTTTTTCTAACCATTGGATGGAGAAGTACAAGTTTTATTTAGGCCATTGGATGAGAGAAACATGGCAAGCCTAGAGGCTCCCACCTGTCCTCAGGAGGATTGAGTAAAATTTTGGTGGAGTCAGGCGGGGTCGACCTTGCGACCTCCGGCACACCTGCATAGCCTCCAACCATCTTGCTTATCCAATGTTTCTTACCTGTATAGTATTCCACATTAATTTAAAGTGTTAAAGCTTTGTAGTTGGGGGAGGAGACGGCCGGCAACCCCGTGGTTGCTGGCCACATAGACCGGAGTTAAACTCTAGCATCAAACCTTAAACGACAGTTACATCAAACTTTATCCTGATGGTTTTCGATGGATGCAGTCACATGTCACGATATGACATAAAAACTTCAATGCGATGGTTGTCTCAACCGTAGCCTCCGGTGATAGATGTTGCATTCCCATGCACAGATTCGGTGGGAATGAATTCCACGGTTTGTTGAACATGGATGTATGGGTTCCGCTCCAACTTCAATGCGAATTTTTAAAACCCATAACCGCGTGGTTTTAGGCGGGTGGTTGGCTTCTGACCACCCTGACCTAACCACTAACATTCAATTCAAACGGTCCATACTAGCGGGAATTTTGGCGTTGAACTTAAATTTCGGGTTTTAGCCTAAATTACTACAGTTATCCACTTTTAGTGGAGTTTTTCTGGCTGACATTGGAAAGAATGCATTGGGAGGTCAATTTTCGACCAATTTGGGTGAAACAAGAGACTACCTAGACTAATTTGAGCATTCTGAAGCCACTGGTGCAGAGAAAACAACCATTAGAGGCTTGTAAACACATATAATATACAATTTTGAGCATAATGAAAAGAGGGACATGCCATTGGGAGTTGGACCAATAGATGTAGCCCAGGAGGGGTGAACTACTTCATCATGCCTAATGTGTAAAACTTATGTGTGATGTTTATTCTCTATTATACACATCTGTATATTGTTATTTAGGCTTACTTTCATGCTTTAAGAACACAAATTCATCTATGTTTCATGGTTAAAACACTCATTCCTTAAGAAAATAAATGGAGGAAAATTGCACATGTTTATATTATTGAAAGGACATTTAGCACAACAAAACTAATACGCTCCTTTCAGATCAAGGTTCTTTTGGCTTCACTATCGACAAGGAATTGTAGTGGAGAACACTTCACCCACATCTAGGAATGGAAGAGGTGCTCCCCCTACTTTGGATCCTCGGGCTCCTCCCTTTAAAGTTTGGTCACTGGAAATAGTGGCACTTGGTTATGCATCAATGATCTGCTTCTCTTTATCATTTATCTGATTCTCACTCAGAATCAGAACATGCATATGATTAAAATTCCTTCATTTCGACGACCAGTGACTGTTTGGCCTGACACTCGCTTGTGTTGTGAGTGAAGCTGTTATGAAATTCACACTTCTTCCCCGTGCCCTTCTTTGGCTTTGTGGTATTGTTCTGAGTCACCCCGCTTTGGCTTTGCCACTTGTTCTATGGTTCAGGGGTTCTTTTTCCTCACTTCAGATTCGTTGATCCATAAGTCTCGCTTCTTCTGCTTAAATTTTTGCTCGATCTTGGACGCATATCGATATGTCGTGCCAAGCGAGGTAATGTCAAGGTAATCCATTTCCTCCTGAATGTATCTGTACAAAAAACTAAGGTACTTGAGCACCAAATTTTTTTTCGAATATTTAATACCCAACTTTGTGCGTAGGCTATGGAACAAATTCGTTAGCTTGTGCACATCTTGATCCCTTTGCTGCCACAGTAATGCAGCCATAGCTACATCTACCCACAATTACGCATATGAATTCTTGACACATGCATGCATTCCAAAATAGTGGAAATACTTATGTGGAATTAAATTCCTTCATCACAATTATGTTTCTAAACCATAATTAAACATCCACTTTATGTAATTCATATCTATGATTTTTTACTTTGGTTAAATACCCAAAGTGCCAACATACATATGTATTAAGCCACAGCTATTTCCAACATACCTCTACGCAACGATTTGTATGTGTACATTTATCCAACGTCAATCACATTTCAATATGCTTGACAGTTAAATTTTTCATCATATGCGAAATGGGTGGTTTTAATGTGCCATGCATCGTTGCCTTAACATTATCGCATCCTTTCAATAATTACCACTTACCTCTTTTGTGCTATGCGAAAACCACCGTTTGGGTTGCAAACCCATTTCACGGTTCCGGTCGTTCTGTTGACTCAAAGTTCCTCTCACTCATGGCTTCCAAATCATAAAATTCCATTACAACTCCACTGTTCAATTGGATTTATTTAACTTGATCTCTAAAATTTTTATGCCGTTGTTCCATTGAATGGTCACATTAATTTAAAGATTCACCATTCGTCCCTTCTGCACGCCCAAGCTTATGTTGCACAACTCGACCAAGAACATTGTCCCTCAATCTGATATCATTACTATTCTTCTCTTTTGTTTTAAAAATTATATTTCTCACTCGAATGTGCATTTGATGCATAAGGTTCCAAGTCCGATCTTTGGCTCTACACAGTATACTCAGAATATCGATTTGAAGGGTCATTTTCTCTTCTGTGTCATCGATCCATTCTGTGGTCGATGACTGAGCTTTAACACAAGAAATTCCACACAGGATTCAACTATAAATTGAATGTGCGACCTCTTAAAACACGCAGTCTCATGAAAACATGAAAATTGTAGCTTGGATACATAATGACATAATTCTTTCTAGTAAACACAGATTCAATTATTTCAAATTCAAATTATACAAAGCTTGTGTGAGCCCATCACTCTCTCAATGCTATCCTCTGATTTGAATCTATCGATTTCATCTACATACATATACAGTGCCAACTCTGATTCATCACATGAAATTATCAGTTTAATTTCTCAATGCATTCTTAATAACTCAGAAATCAGGTCACGATATATATAACCAAATATTTACACAATTTCTCCTCCCTGGCCTGATTTTATAATCAGTGGCCTTTTTACCTATTCTCTAGCCCATAGGCTTCACAATCAAAACCTTTCCTACCTATCTAAATCCTTAATCTCCCTATCTATTTAATGCCTTGAGGCTTATCATTTTATACAAAATATTTTGTAACCAATTTTGGTTCAGATCCTCCATCTTCTCAACAAAATTCTGAATCTTCTAAGTCCTAAAATCTCTCCTTTATCCCTAAAGATCCTCTCTAATCCACAAAATCATGAAACCAATTCCTAATTTAGGATTTACAATTAATTCTCAAATATCTCATTCCCTATGGAATCTCAAATATCCTAATTCTCTCGTGTTCTCCAACATTCGAGAACATTTACAAAATTCATCTCAATAATTAATCAATTCCTATTCTAAAGGTCTCACTTAAATCACTCAAAATATTTAAAATTGCATCAATTTAATATATAGGAAACCAATCTTCTTTGAAAACACAAGACCCCTATGTCTATTAAAATACAAATAATTTTCTGAGCCTAATGCTCCTGCATCAGACTCCCAAGGTTAAAAATAATCATGATCTCCCGATCATGTGCTTTTAATCTTTGTCTTCCTGGATCCCATACCTTTTTCTATAATTTTCCTTTTGTTGCTGCTTTTTTTTGTTGATTTTCTCCAGGTCTCCACACTTTATGTTGCTTTGCTGCATTAGCTATGCTTTTACAGTCTGCTATTGTCTTACTCTTACTGCTGCTGCTTCTTTGCTTTCCTGTTGTTGTCTTCTTCTAAGAAAATTTCATCATCATCCTTCTTATCAGTTCAATTTCTTTGTCTAATATATCTTCTGACTGTTGATTACTTTCACCTCTTGATTGCTGAAATTTTATTCTTATTGTTTCCCTTTCATCCTTACCCTCTTGTCTACTGTTTTCTTGCACCTTTTTAGTTTCTGCTACATTGTCCTCCAAGACAATTTTATGCTTCTGTTTACTGCAACTGATAACTTCTTCCTGATTGTCACTTATGACAATTTCCTTGTCTTCTTTCTTCAGCAATTCCTTGGACTAGTTCATAGTCTGCCATTTACTGCTATCACCTTCTCTTTGCTTTAGATTGTTGTTGTTGTCCTCTAACTCTTGCATCTTCACATTTTGTATTGCTTCAAGCTCTTTTTCTTCCATAGTTACCTCTTCTTCTATGAAATCTTGACTTTCCAGCACTTTAATATCATTGTTCCATGGATTAAATACTTCCATAGATTCTTCTTCTTCCTTCTTTATTTTACTGCTCACCTGTATCAAATTTTCTCCAGCATTTACAACAAAACATGTACTCACAAAACAATTATTAAAATAAAAAACATAAGGCCTTAGTACCTCTTTTTCCTTTAGCAACATTTCAGTCTGATGCTTTGAAATTTCCTCTTCTATCAACACATTAGTATGTTGATTCAACCTCTCTAAATAATTCTCTAAAGGACTCTCGAGACTGTTAGCAAGTCTCTCTTCCACACCATTTGTTTCAATGATGTTTCTCTGTTCTTGTCCACTGTAGTGAACTCCTTCTTCTGCAATCTCACTGTCATACTCCGAGTTTTCCAACAAATACTCCAGAAATGCAATTTCTCTTTGAAATTTCTTAAGTACTTCATCATCGCTTATAATTCCTGCATTTATACATAAATTGTCAGTTTGAAAATTTCAAGGCTCAAAAATCTCAATTGTTGCTTCACATATCAGCTCTTCAAATTGAATCTCATTTCCTCCTTCCACAAGAAATCATTCCTGTGTTGTAACAGCTTCATATGCATTACTAAGTTCTTCTGCTACAATAAATCACTTCTTTTCTCATTCAAGAGACATTCTTCATCGTTACTCTCTGCTTCAGAGTATTTATCTTTTGAAAGATACTCTTCCATATTTTCATCAATTTTTATGACAATTTAAAAAGATTGTTCATCATCTGCAAAACCTGCAATCACATGAAAATCATTAGTTACAAAAATACAAGGCTTTACATCATCCAGTTGATCTGAACTTGTCCAACAGTTCAGGAAATCATCAATAATTCCTTTTTCAACAAGGTAAAATTCTTGATGTCTTGAATTCTCACAATAATTCATAAGATCTTTCACAGATCTCCAGTCTTCGTCTTCACTCAGAATTTTACCCTGTTCTGGTCTACAAATGGAAACTTCTATTTCTGACTCTATTTCTCTAAGTTTTTCTATCAACTATTTCACTTGTTTTTGTTGTAGCTTTCTCAGTAATTTAAACCACTTCACTATATTTTTCCTCAAGACCCAACCTTGTCTTTGGTCTTCTTCTACCATCATATTTAATTTATTAAATTGTTCTCTTATCTCAGCAATCTCTTTGTCATGCTCCTCTTGACTCATCTGTTTCTTGAAAATTTCTTTAACACCCTTCTTCTTCATCTTGTAGCTTTCTTCTGAACCTTGCACATTACTTTCCATAGTCATCTTCTATTTTGTGTGAGCTTCTACACCTGCAACCAATCAACCTCCTACTGAGTTAATCTTCTCACCAAGCTTCTCCTTTTCCCGGTCTTCATGTTCTCTCCTTCTCAGAACTTGTACTGAGCAATTTTTCTCTCTTCTTTGGTTGTTGCACTCACTTCATTTAAAGACATGGTATTGTCCTTGTCTATTCCAAGCCTTAGTTGGAATAAGGTCCTGCTACAATTTCTAAGAGCTTTCAAAGTTCTTCCTACAGTCTCAGTGTTATAATCTTAAGCCAACTTTCCACTCCTTTAATCTGTTGTGGTTGTGCTCAGAACACTTGCTATGACTATCAATAGTCATCTTCTTCTTTCCATCTCTATGAGTTCATCACTCACTCCCTCAATATGAACTGTTTCAAGCCTCCGCAACAGCAAGTCCTTCCTGTTGCCACTTACCTCACCAAGTTTTCCTCTGGACTTGGATTTTTGGAAAGTATGATTCTCTATCTCTGGAACCTCCTTTTGAGAATTTCTCTCTGCTCCTTCTAGGCTTTAACTCTTCTGCACTTTTGAGAATACAATTGTCCCTTTTATCCAAACTCTGTTGGAATTTTTCAAGGTTCTGTTCCACACTTTGCTTTCACTCAAAAATCTTGCCAACTTCCTTCATCACTGCTCTTAAGGCTATGATATTCTTTTCTTGAGATTCTCTTCAACTGCCTGCAACCTGAATTTTGCAAATATAATCTTGAAACCAGATTAAAACAACACATAACACCTCACCTTCAAGATCTTTGTGTGATCTTCTTTCACCACTAATTTGTACTTTGAATGGATTGTCCTCTATTTCCTTGCTTCTGCAAATTCTTTCAATATTCTGCTACACTTTATTTCTAAGTGTAGGTTGTCTATCAGATTCAAATCTGATCTCCTTTTCCTTTCTGTCATCACCATTGTACCTGCATACGCATCTTTCAAAACATAACTTTGTAAATCTTCAAAGCACATTTTATTTTTAACTCAAATTTTACAGATCTGAATTTCCTCATAGTCTTAGGCCACGATGCTTCCACTGCATACATTTTCCCATATATAACCACTGCCAATCAGATTTAAAATCTGATCCTATAACTTCTTTTTCAATCTTTGTTACATCTTTCTGAAGAATTTTAATTCTATTTCACACAAATTCAATCATTAACTAATCATACTTATTTCTAATATGTACAGAATCCACTTTTTCTCTGATACCAAAAATAATGTAGCCATAGCTGCATCTACCCACAATTATGCATATAAATTCTTGACACATGCATGCATTCCAAAACAGTGGAAATACTTGTGCGGAATTAAATTCCTTCATCACAATTATGTTTTTAAACCATAATTAAACATCCACTTTATGTAATTCGTATCTATGATTTATGAATTTGGTTAAATACCCAAAGTGCCAACATACATATATATTGAGCCACAACTATTTCCAACATACCTTTACCCAACGATTTGTATGCATACAATTATCCAACAGAAATCGCATTTCAATATACACAACAGTTAAAGTCTTCATCATATGCGAAATGGGTGGTTTTAATGTGCCATGCGTCGCTGCCTTAGCACTATCACATCCTTTCAATAACTACCACTTACCTCTTTTGTGTTGTGCGAAAACCATCGTTTGTGTTGCAAACCCATTTCACGGTTTCGATCCTTTTGTTGACTCAAAGTTCCTCTCACTCATAGTTTCCAAATCGTAAAATTCCATTACAAATCCACTGTTCAATTGGATTTATTTAACCTGATCTGTACAATGTTTCTACCGATGTTCCATTGAATGGTCACATTAATTTAAAGATTCACCATCGGTCCTTCTGCACGTCCAAGCTTATGTTGCACAACTCAACCAAGAACATTGTCCCTCAACCTGATATCATTACTGTTCTTCTCTTAAGTTTTAAAACTTATATTTCTCACTTGAATGCACATTTGATGCATAAGGTTCCAAGTCTGATCTTTGGCTCTACATAGTATACTCAGAATATCGATTTGAAGGGCCATTTTCTCTTCTATGTCATCGATCCATTCTGTGATCGATGACTGAGCTTTAACACACGCAATTCCACACAGGATTCAACTATAAATTGAATGTGCGACCTCTTAAAACATGCAGCCTCATGAAATCATGAAAATTGTATCTTGGATACATAATGACAGAATTTCTGCTAATAAACACAGATTGAGCTATTTCGAATTCAAATTATACAGAGTTTGTGTGAGTTGGTCACTCTCTCAATACTATCCTCTTATTTGAATGTGTCGATTTCATCTACATACATATACCGTGCCAACTCTAATTCATCACATGAAATTATGAGTTTAATTTCTCAATGCATTCTTAATAACTTAGAAATCAAGTCACGATATATATAACCAAATATTTACATAGGTTCTCCTCTCTGGCCTGATTTTCTAATCAGTGGCCTTTTTACCTATTCTCTAGCCCCTAGGCTTCACAATCCAAACCTTTCCTACCTATCTAAAGCCTTAATCTCCCTATCTATTTAATGCCTTAAGGCTTATCATTTTATACAAAATATTTTGTAACCAATTTTGGTTCACATCCTCCATCTTCTCAACAAAATCCTGAATCCTCGAAGTCTTAAAATCTCTCCTTTATCCCTAAAGATCCTCTCTAATCCAAAAAATCATGAAACTAATTCCTAATTTAGGACTTACAATTAATTCTCAAATCTCTCATTCCCTATGGAATCTCAACTATCCTAATTCTCTCCTGTTCTCCAACGTTTGAGAACATTTACAAAATTCCTCTCAATAATTAATTAATTCCTATTCTAAATGTCACTCTTAAATCACTCAAAATATTTAAATTACATCAATTTAATACATAGGAAACCAATCTTCTTTGAAAACACAAGACCCCTATTTCTATTAAAATACAAAGAATTTTCTGAGCCTAATGCTCCTGCATCACACAACGTGCTACATTAGATGTACTTTTCCTCATAGCTCCCCACAGGTTAATATTGTTCCTCGATGTCATCTCGGAAAGAATTACAAGTGGGTGAATCCAATAACAGAGAGGGTGCCCCCTCGTAGGATTTTTCTCATAGTAGGTTTCCCACTAGTCTTTGACATGGGGGGCAACTTTGAGGAGTGCAAAAGTAATATTTTCTCATTCGTAAATACCCTTCCTACAAATTCAACCATCTATCTACAGTTTCTGCATCTATCTGGCCTTCAAATACATGAAGGTCAAAGTTGACTTGTACCTTGAAAGGAGTGGTTCCTCCATAGTGGCTGCTAGATGCAGATGTGTCGTCAGTGGGCAATTGTTGAAGGATCTGGGCATATTTATCCATCATCACATTCCTTTGTTTCTCGAGGGCCTCCTCGAGCAATATTTTGATAGGATCTCCTGCTCCCTTGTCTTTCTTTTCTTCCCCCATGGGCAGTCATCAGGGTTTGCGAGGCTGATCTTGCAAAGATTCAACTTGATCAAGCCCTAACTCCTTATACCCCGACCTTGTTGGGGACATGCAAAGAAGGATCGAGAAAGAGAAGACTGCTCTGATACCAATGATCCAAACTTATGCAAGAACGCAATAAAATATAGTATTAAACATAAATGTAGAGATGCAAGGGAGATAAAAATTCATTTCATTAATATAAAATAACTTAAAAATGTTTACAAACATAATGGACATAAACTAGCTAGGGCGATGGTATCTTATCTCTGAGAATAGATGTGGTGGCTACATGCCTGTAAAATGTGTTACGATGAGGCTCTAATGCCTATTTATTATTGAGAAATAATGGAAAACCCTAAACATCCAAAAACCTAACCTTAGGAGATGAAATGCCAAACTATGGGCCTCGTTGGAGTAAATTGGTACATCAATTTCCCGAGGTCGTAACTATGGCATATGTCGTCCCCGTTTAATGCACACAATACATCGTTAGAAAGATTGATCTGAGGACTAAAACTGTTGATAATGAATTTTGAGGTGAAGACTCATATTTTCCAATTGTGATTTTCCAAAAAAACATCGTTTAGGGTCTCAAAACAGCTCCAGAAGTTCATGACCCGAAAAACTTCCAACAATAGTAAATTGTGCTAAAATTAAGGAAACTAAAAAACTAAAAAAAAATGGTGGGGGCCCAAGTGGAATAGGCAAGTGGCCACCAATATCCACCTGGATCACAAGAGCCACCAAGCAGCAGTTGAAAGAGATGCAGGAGAAATATAGAGATAAGTTGGACCTGTTGGATGAAGTAGTCATAGTTTGAATGGTGGAACAAGTGAAACAAGACATTTTTTATTTTTTGGTCTTTTGCATAAGTGTGCTTGTTTAATGGGGTTGATTTTGAAAACTATTATATTTTACATGAAGTTCCTCTTTCAAACAAATTTTTTTAGGATTCTTAAGTCATTTTCAAAAGAAGCAACTCACACAACATTTTTGTGTCCTAGCCAAGCATCAGGGTTAGGGTTTTTGGTGTGAAGATGGAAGTTTTGCATTTTTGGTGAAAGGGAGCTTGAAAGTGATGTGTAGCATAATCAAAATAGTTTCAACACCCTCACAAATATGAGCATCTTATTCAAATACCTCATTGTTTCTCATATAAATAAATAACAGGTGGCACCGCGCTTTTGCATTGGCATTGCGTTTTTTTGTTGTAGATGAGATTGTCGAAGTTGGGGGATTTATATGATGAAAGAAATATTCTAAGAAAGAATTTTTCCATGTCCAGGTTTGTTTACACATACTAAAGACATCAAGCAACCCAAATACTAACCAAAGGTATCTCATCCATGGAGTGTGGCGCTTTCCTGCTGCATTTTTGTCTTTTTGTTGAATAATAGGTTGCACAGCGTCTGTGTTGTGCTTCCACACAATCATCATTTTGACATAGTTATTTAAGTAAAAACGTTTTCTAATTTTTTTTTTATGGTATTGGTAAATATAATGAATCTTAGGTTTGATTGGGACTATGAATTTAATGTAAATATACTTAGAAAAGATTTAGTCAAATAGTCCCTAGTTTTAAAAAATCAGTTCTATTTTCATTTCCTTCTCTAGAAACAAAAATCCTAATAAGGAATTCGGTTCCTAGAGGTGGGAACATAATTTTATTAGCCTATTTATGATGTAATTTTAATTAAGAAAATGGTTGGTCAAGTTCAGAGGAAGAGACATTGTGTACTTCACTTATTTTGATATATTTTTCAGTGAATGAAAGACAAAGGTCGAATTCTACATGGATTCATGTGTTAGCTGCTTTGGATATGTAATTTTTTTGTTTTGTAAGTCATATTTTGTTATCAATCATGTTTTTAAATGTGTCCTATTGTTTAGTTAAACAAAGGTTTGTCTCATATTTCTCTTCAAAAAGTGTTATGTTTCAGTTTGCTAAAAATTTATGTTTTCCACGTAAATGGAATTTAGAATTCATCTAGTTGTTTGATGCTTCGTATGTCATTTCACCTATCTTCAAATCACCCTCCTACCGGGAATTTGACTGAAAAACTCCAAAAATACTACCTACCTTGCCCCTATAGAAGCTCGTCTTTCTCTTCATCCTATCACTAGAAACATAATTAGCTTGACATGACTCCATGCCCAATGGATCTGCGTTCTTTCTTAACCAGAAAACCTATAAATATTATACCTCATTGAGCACCATACCTAGCCTAACATCTAAGTGATTGAAAATTTCAATCAAAGAGAGCCCTCTCTAAAGTTGGAAGGGCTAGATTCCATCGTCTAAGTGGTTTTTGGTTACCTCTAATTTTCTCTCCTCAGCCTAGGGAAATTACAAAGTGCTAACAGAAGGTACTATGAAATATTGGAAGCACCAGTTATCGATCAATTCAATTAAGGAAGTAGAGGAAATTTTGGCCAAAAGGATTGGTGGGAAAATTCAAAGCAAAAAATATCTAGATTATTTAGTGAAGTAGAAAAACATAGGTATTGAGGATGCATCATGGCTTTCAAAGAAGGATTTAAATTTCCTACGAGGTTCTTCATCGTATAAAGAAACTACCCCATGAGTTGGAAGCTCATGTTTTTACTATTAGGGGTGCCTGATGTAGGAGCATCCTTAGGCTCTAACAATCTGCATCAATCAAAAACATTTAATTTTTAAGTTAGTCTATTTTTGGATAATAAAGTGTATTAAAACTATTGTTGTTACTCTACACTATAGGGTTGTGTTGCTACTCCAAATTGTATTAAAACCATTGTTGTTACTTTCGACTATAGGACTGTGTTGCTACTATGAGTTGTAGCTTTGAAGGGATGAGTTTTGGCAGTTATTCACATGTAACTAAAATGGTCAAGGACGTTAAAAGACCAAAAATTAAATTACCCAAGCATGGAAGACAAATAGGAATGGAATCATTTCAGTTTCTCCATCATAAGGTGAATGGAAAATAAAATAATTGAAAAGGAGACATAGAAGTTGACAAAAGAAGAAAAATTGTTGGAAAAGCGAAGCTCGAAGGGAATCCAAGATAAGGTAGAGAAGAATCGTGCTTTGAGTGGAGGGCACACACGTTGTTACATAGAAAAAAACATAGAATAAATGAACCAAAAATTGAATGTAAGTAGTGTGAGAACAAAAACACAAATTATTTGAGTTGGAGTCACTTTGTATTAGTCCTTATTTTGGTAGAATAAAGAGAAGTTTCTGTTAGTGCTCGAACCTGCCTTAGGCTGAAGGAAAGCAGGATTCAAGGTAACATCAAACCAAGCTAAGCCTCGTAGCTAGCCCTACGAGGACAGGAGAGGGATCTCTCCGGGTCAACTCAGTAAACGATGTTCAATAGGGCCTGATATGACCTATAATGAATGCTGATTTTAGGCTAGTAAATAAATCTGAAAGAGGTATTTTGGTGAAAGACTGGGTTTTCTGGGCTGTGAAAGACAAAGAACAGCATGATCTGAGAAATTAAATCAAAGACACAGATTGTTTCATGAGGCAAGATAGGCAGGGAGTTTAACAATAAATTTGGAACAATATGGAGTGAAAAGACTGTCGAGAGGTTGATAAGGGCATATATAATGAATCCTTACCAAACAGAAGAAGATACACAAAAACATGAACACTTCCCAAGGCAGAGAAATAAATTTAATTCCACCTTTCTTACTTAAAAGCATTCAACTGGAAATGATTATGAATGAACTGTAAACATAACAAGACACATATGAAATAGGAAGAAGAAACATATGCCAAACTCACGCCACATGAATCTCATAAACCAGAGCTGTATCCTTTCATTAATCCTCTGCCAAACTGTACAGTGAAGCACTCAGTTTTCTTCCACACTTATCCCAGAACTCTCTCTGTTTACAAATGATTTACAAGAATAAATAAACTCAGAGGTGTGATAACAAATTGACGAAAATAGGGTGTTGTTTTAACTAAAATCATGAAAATAGAAAAATCCATTCATCTGTTCTAAAGACAGAACAACGCTCCCATTGAATTTCTCTGATGACCAATAAGAAAGTGGAAACTGTGATGTAAAGCCTTGGAATTGCAACTGAAGACCAAAATAGGCAATCGAATCCTTTTGCTTTGTTGTGGTAGGTATTCTTCGCTTAATTTGGGTTTGACTGTCTATTCGTTTCCATTTACTGTTTGAAAAAACCATTTTTGATAAAAATAGCTTTTAAACTAAAATTCCGCCTCACATGAGAACCTTCTGAGTGGATTTCGGAGCCATAGCACATCTGCATCAGTGAAAACGAAACTAAATCCGTGTTTTACCACATCCTTCAAGAATTCTATTTTTCTCCGAGTGATCTTCAAGTAATCCTAAGTCATGAAAAATTTCTCGCTTGAAAAATCAACCCAATGCATGCCTGGGAAAAATATATCTGGCTCGATCGACACTTTTGGAATTAGCTAATGGGATTAACAATGATGATCAGAGATTTTAAAGTGCTGCTCAAAAGAAAGCATTCAACTGCGAAGTCAATGTAATTCTGAATTGTGCAGACGATAAAATCTTTCAGATGTCCAATACGATAACTAATCCATGCTTTTCTACCAAAAGATGTTCACTTAATGTGATCAACTCTAACCATCCAAAGACAAATTCTGTCTAAAGAAATGGCACGATGTCATTCTAAATAAACTTATAAAATTTACGTTGGGAGCCATTGCAAAATAGCAAATTGGGCGAACAAGAACTTTTCTTGTCTCCTCACAAACCTGCCAGATATATAGAAAAAGGGACATGAAACCTATAGTTAATGAATAGAGCCATATGAAATTTCAGGTACTTTCACAAATCCAGTAGATGTCACTAAAGGTTTGCTGTCAAATTTGGCTTTTCCAGCTTCCACCTTGAGCAATAAAATTATTTTCTTCAAAGATGCGCTCACCGACAGATGCATTTGGAGGGGGCTCTAAAACCTTTACAATAAGCTGTCCATTTAGTTCAGTGGCTTCACTAGCTAGTATCATAGCTTCACTTAATTTCCTAGCCAGTTTTGCAGGCTTTCATGTCCCCGTGCTGATCTACTACTAGTATCAGTATTATGAACCATAGCCACTACCCCACCTGCAAGTTCCTTTTCACGTCGGAAATCCTTATCAAACCTTTTCATATACTTATCCAAGCGCTGAATATGTCAATTCATGTATCATTGGAGCAAACAGTTGATCAATTGCGAAAAATTGGGAAAAAGTTTCTTTGGATGAATTTTTGGGCCTGAAGGTTCTATGCGCCGCGCTCCAGCCCAACGCGCTGCGTAGGCTGGATGCGCCGCGCTAGTGCAATTTTTCACTGTGCATTTTAGCTCTACGCGCCACGCTCAGTGGGTGCGCCGCAACCTATCCCAATGCGCCGCGTGCAATCAATCACACAGTTTGCCTTCAAAATCATTGCTGCACCCTTCCAAAGCTCGAGTTAGCTTTCACATGATCTCTTGACAACATTTACAAGCATAGAAATATCTATATCAAGTCATGACTTCGACTTTCTCTTTGTAAAGACCCATTTTTCATAATGTTTTACATTGGCACCTTTTCACATTTTTTAATATAATTCAATTTCCTTTTTGATTTAAACTTGGAAATAATGGCTTTTCTTGGTTGATTTTTTGCAGGGATAGGTGTTGAACGTTGGCAAAGGAGCAGGAGAGGTTGTATGTGAACATCTTCAGCTGAAAAAATTTGAATAATTACATATTTAAAAACACATTTTGATGATTTCTTCTTCAAAACAAGGTTTTGAAGAAGAAACATTCTCAAACCTTGTTGACGATGAATGACTGAAACATTGATTTCGATGAGTTTTGATGAAATGTAGTGGTCAGACACACGCCAGAAGATACATGGCATGAGGGAAAGAGCCTTCCGACAGATAATCTATGCTTTTTAACAGAATGCAACAGGACTGGATGAATGAGACCCCTAAAAATGAAATGTAAAAGAGAAATTTTGATTGCTGACGGAGGGCTGACGAGACCGACTCTAACATTGGCTCGAATGGGGTTGGCAGCTCCTTGGAGGTGCCAAGAACTGCAGATATTTGGAAGAGCAGACTGTGCCTTCTTCCATTGGGCAATGGAGTCCATTATTTTGACACATCAACACAAGACCTTTGACTAATTTATTGACTGAAACTTGACACAAACCAACTCGATTTGAAAACTGAAATGACTGAAAAAATGACTCGACAAATGACTCATGACTGACTTAACAAGTATTTACAAAGCTTTTTAGAAGGGCAGTAGTCCATCAATATTTCAAATCACGATGACAACCAGCTGCATACAAATGAAATATGTACGATCATGTGTAATGAGCTTTCCAATGTAACCAATCAAGCAGATGCATTCCTGACTGATTCTCCCGATCAGATCTGCTGGTCAACAATAAATACTGATAGCTGGGCATCCAAAAACATAGTTGACCATGATCTTCTTCATCACTGAATACTGCAATAATCACCTTCACTGGCGACTGCAACAGATTTTCCAATGGATCCTGAAAAACATAAAGGTTTACCTCCTGCTGAAGAAACAAGGTGTCCTTTTCTTTTGATTCTGATCTTCCTTCATAATGTACTTCAGTAAAAATATGTTCCTGATCCTCAAATAATTCTGAACAAGTAGATGAGAAGATCTCCTCTTGGAAAAACATTTCAAAACATGAGACATATGAAGAAGAATCTGAAAGACAATCCTGACTGTTCTGATCTTTTGTAGTCTGAATATATTGTGGGTCATCTTCATATGATATGACAACCAGATTCTCATTACATTCATCAATCATAAGAAAGGAAATTTCAGATGATTCTTGAAACCCAAAACTATCATTTCTATCATCTACCATAAATTCATCAAGAGAAACTTTTTCACTTACTTGAACGAATATCTCATTCTGTTTTTCATGAACTGACTGGATTACCTCCTCATGAAGGCTTTGTTCCGATGACATGAGAACATTTAGATCCATAACTCTATCTTCTTCATTCCCAATGATCTCAACGACAGAGTTCTCTTTCATGGGATTCAGCACAAGGTATTCTTGGTCATCATGATCTGAATATGGTTCTGAAATAGCTGACTGGAATTTATCACATTCTGAAATTAAAACTTGACTTCCCTGCATGCTGTCTTCTTCTATGGGTAGATCTGAAACAAAACTTTCTCTTTCATCATTTTCAGTCATATGGCCATCTTCAACCCGCTGATCTTCATAAGTATCCTTTGAGATTTCTGTGTGCTGCTAAAATGGGTTTTCATACAATGCTTCCATGATTTCTTCGTCCATCAATTCATTATCTCCGTAAAAATTCTCAAGATCTTCAATGAAACTATCAACGTGTTCACAACAATTCTGCACTAACATTAAAGACGAACAAGATTCTCTGTACCTTTCAAAGAACATGGTATGAAAATCTTTTAAACAATAAATAGAAGCAGGTGGCAAACTTTCATACCAAGATCGGGCTTCATCTTCCAGAGTAGCCATAAAATTTTTCATTAAACAATCTTCAGGAAAATCGACCTTTAATTTATGCACATGAATGTGAAATTTCACCAGATGAAGAGTAGCATCATTAGCTTCCACATTCCTGAACATAGGCAGATTCTGAAGCCAATCTACTTTCGGAATCTTATTTGGAAAACCTGGGATGTGATCTCGACTCATGGGAGCGTATCTTCTTGCAACCTGGTCCATCTTGAAAATCTTAAAGCTACCGATATCCCTGCAGTGAAGTCACCATGAAGCATTGATCTCTGGATTTTTCAGTGAATGAAGTCGCCAGGTGAATGATTTCAGCCTTTCTGAGGTCTGATCGTTGTCCACCATCAACAATCAGATCTGAACTTGATTAGTATTGGGGCAAAGGCACAAGTTAAGTGTTAGGTTTACCAGCTAGACCATTTTCTTCCCAGTATGGTCGCCACTATGTTAGTGCTCGAATCTGCCTTAGGCTGAAGGAAAGCAGGATTCAAGGTAACATCAAACCAAGCTCAGCCTCGTAGCTAGCCCTACGAGGACAGGAGAGGGCTCTCTCTGGGTCAACTCAGTAAAACGATGTTCAATAGGGCCTGAGATGACCTATAATGGATGTTGATTTTAGGCTAGTAAATAAATATGAAAGAGCTATTTTGGTGAAAGACTGGGTTTTCTGGGCTATGAATGACAAAGAACATCATGATCTGAGAAATTAACTCAAAGACACAGATTGTTTCATGAGGCAAGATAGGCAGGGAGTTTAACAATCAATTTGGAACAATATGGAGTGAAAAGACTGTCGAGAGGTTGATAAGGGCATATATAATGAATCCTTACCAAACAGAAGAAGATACACAAAAACATGAACACTTTCCTAAGGCAGAGAAATAAATTGAATTCTACCTTTCTTACTTAAAAGCATTCAACTGGAAATGATTATGAATGAACTGTAAACATAACAAGACACATATGAAACAGGAAGAAGAAACATATGCCAAACTCACGCCACATGAATCTCATAAACCAGAGCTGTATCCTTTCATTAATCCTCTGCCAAACTGTACAGTGAAGCACTCAGTTTTCTTCCACACTTATCCCAGAACTCTCTCTATTTACAAATGATTTACAAGAATAAATAAAATCAGAGGTGTGATAACAAATTGACGAAAATAGGGCGTTGTTTTAACTAAAATCATGAAAATAGAAAAAGCCATTCATCTGTTCTAAAGACAGAACAACGCTCCCCTTGAATTTCTCTGATGACCAATAAGAAAGTGGAAACTGTGATGTAAAGCCTTGGAATTGCAACTGAAGACCAAAATAGGTAATCAAATCCTTTTGCTCTGCTGTGGTAGGTATTCTTCGCTTAATTTGGGTTTGACTGTCTATTCGTTTCCATTTACCGTTTGAAAAAACCATTTTTGATAAAAATATCTTTCAAACTAAAATTCCGCCTCACTTGAGAACCTTCTGAATGGATTTTGGAGCCATAGCACATCTGCATCAGTGAAAACGAAACTAAATCTGTGTTGTACCACATCCTTTAAGAATTCTATTTTTCTCCGATTGATCTTCAAGTAATCCTCATTCATGAAAAATTTCTTGCCTGAAAAATCAACCCAATGCATGCTTGGGACAAATATATCTGGCTCGATCGACACTTTTGGAATTAGCTAATGGGATTAACAATGATGATCAGAGGTTTTAAAGTGCTGCTCAAAAGAAAGCATTCAACTACGAAGTCAATGTAATTCTGAATTGTGCAGACGATAAAATATTTCAGATGTCCGACACGATAACTAATCCATGCTTTTCTACCAAAAGTTGTTCACTTAATGTGATCAACTCTAACCATCCAAAGACAAATTTTGTCTAAAGAAATGGCGTGATGTCATTCTACTCATTCTGTCAACATAAACTATTTAACTTTTAGTTAGAGACATGCAAAAATAGCAGAAACGGCTGACAGAACTTTTCTTGTCTCTGCAAACCTGCCAGATATATAGAAAAAGGGGAGATGAAAACTCCTATAGTTAATAGACAAACCATAAAATTTCGGGTACTTTCACGACACCATTAGATGTCACTAAAGGCATCTTTGTCAAATTTAACTTTCCGGCTACCACCTTGGCTTGATAAAATTATTTTCTTTAAAGATCACAGCTCCATAAACGGATGCATCTGGGCTCTAAAACTCTTACAATAAGGCTGTCCATTGGATTCGGTGAAAGCTACACGGCTAATTATCCTGCTTCACTTAATTTCCCAGCCAGTTTTGCAGGCTTTCATGTCCCCGTGCTGATCTACTACTAGTATCAGTATTATGAACCATAGCCATTACCCCACCTGCAAGTTCCTTTTCACGTCGGAAATCCTTATCAAAACTTTTCATATACTTATCCAAGTGCTGAATATGACCATTAATGTATCATTGGAGAAAATAGTTGATCAATTGCGAAAAATTGGGAAAATTTTTGGGCCTGAAGGTTCTATGCGCCGCGCTCCAGCCCAACGTGCCGCGTAGGCTGGATGTGCCGCGCTAGTGCAATTTTTCACTGTGCATTTTAGCTCTACGCGCCGCGCTCAGTGGGTGCGCCGCAGCCTATCCCAATGCGCCACGTGCAATCAATCACACAGTTTGCCTTCAAAATCACTGTTGCGCACTTCCAAAGCTCGAGTTAGCTTTCACATGATCTCTTGACGGCATTTACAAGCATAGAAATATCTATATCAAGTCATGAATTCGACTTTCTCTTTGTAAAGACCCATTTTTTATAATGTTTCACATTGGCACCTTTTCACATTTTTTAATATAATTCAATTTCCTTTTTGATTTAAACTTGGAAATAATGGCTTTTCTTGGTTGATTTTTTGCGGGGATAGGTGTTGAAATTTGGAAAAGGAGCAGGAGAGGCTGCATGTGAACATCTTCAGCTGAATTTTTTTGAATAATTACATATTTAAAAACACATTTTGATGATTTCTTCTTCAAAACAAGGTTTTGAAGAAGAAACATTCTCAAGCCTTGTTGACGATGAATGACTGAAAAATTGATTTCGATGAGTTTTGATGAACTTTAGTGGTCAGACACACGCCAGCAGATACATGACATGAGGGAAAGAGCCTTCCGACAGATAATCTATGCTTCTTAACAGAATGCAACCGGACTGGACGAATGAGACCCCTAAAAATGAAATGTAAAAGAGAAATTTTGATTGCTGACGGAGGGCTGACGAGACCGACTCTAACATTGGCTCCAATGGGGATGGCAGCTCCTTGGAGGTGCCAAGAACTGTAGATCTTTGGAAGAGCAGACAGTGCCTTCTTCCATTGGGCAATGGAGTCCATTATTTTGACACAGCAACACAAGACCTTTGACTAATTTATTGACTGAAACTTGACACAAACCAACTCGATTTGAAAACGGAAATGACTGAAAAACTGACTCGAAAAATGACTCATGACTGACTTAACAAGTATTTACAAAGATTTTTAGAAGGGCAGTAGTCCATCAAGATTTCAAATCATGATGACAACCACCTGCATACAAATGAAATATGTACAATCATGTGTAATGAGCTTTCCAATGTAACCAATCAAGCAGATGCCTTCTTGACTGATTCTCCCGATCAGATCTGTTGGTCAACAATAAATACTTATAGCTGGGCATCCAAAAACATAGTTGACCATGATCTTCTTCATCACTGAATACTGCAATAATCACCTTCACTGGCGACTGCAACAGATTTTCCAATGGATCCTGAAAAACATAAAGGTTTACCTCCTACTGAAGAAACAAGGTGTCCTTTTCTTTTGATTCTGATCTTCCTTCATAATGTACTTCAGTAAAAATATGCTCCTGATCCCCAAATAATTCTGAACAAGTAGATGAGAAGATCTCCTCTTGGAAAAACATTTCAAAACATGAGACATATGATGAAGAATCTGAAAGACAATCCTGACTGTTCTGATCTTCTGTAGTCTGAATATATTGTGGGTCATATTCATACGATATGACAACCAGATTCTCATTACATTCATCAATCATAAGAAAGGAAATTTCAAATGATTCTTGAAACCCAAAACTATCATTTCTATCATCTACCATAAATTCATCAAGAGAAACTTTTTCACTTACTTGAACGAAGATCTCATTCTGTTTTTCATGAACTGACTGGATTACCTCATGAAGGCTTTGTTCCGATGACATGAGAACATTTAGATCCATAACTCTGTCTTCTTCATTCCCGATGATCTCAACGACATAGTTCTCTTTCATGGGATTCAGCACAAGGTATTCTTGGTCATCATGATCTGAATCTGGTTCTGAAATAGCTGACTGGACTTTATCACATTCTGAAATTAAAACTTGACTTCCCTGCATGCTGTCTTCTTCTATGGGCAGATCTGAAACGAAACTTTCTCTTTCATCATTTTCAGTCATATGGCCATCTTCAACCTGCTGATCTTCATAAGTATCCTCTGAGATTTCTGTGTGCTGCTGAAATGGGTTTTCATACAATGCTTCCATGATTTCTTCATCCATCAATTCATTATCTCTGTAAAAATTCTCAAGATCTTCAATGAAACTATCAACGTGTTCACAACAATTCTGCACTAACATTAAAGACAGACAAGATTCTCTGTACCTTTCAAAGAACATGGTATGAAAATCCTTTAAACAGTAAATAGAAGGAGGTAGCAAACTTTCATACCAAGATCGGGCTTCATCTTCCAGAGTAGCCATAAACATTTTCATTAAACAGTCTTCAGGAAAATCGACCTTTAATTTATGCACATGAATGTGAAATTTCACCAGATGAAGAGCAGCATCATTACCTTCCACATTCCTGAACATAGGCAGATTCTGAAGCCAATCTACTTTGGGCATCTTATTTGGAAAACCTGGGATGTGATCTCAGCTCATGGGAGCGTATCTTCTTGCAACCTGGTCCATCTTGAAAATCTTAAAGCTACTGATCTCCCTGTAGTGAAGTCACCATGAAGCATTGATCTCTGGATTTTTCAGTGAATGAAGTCGCCATGTGAATGATTTTAGCCTTTCTGAGGTCTGATCGTTTTCCATCATCAACAATCGGATCTGAACTTGATTAGTACTGGGGCAAAGGCACAAGTTAAGTGTTACGTTTACCAGCTAGACCATTTTCTTCCCAGTATGGTCGCCACTATGTTAGTGCTCGAATCTGCCTTAGGCTAAAGGAAAGCAGGATTCAAGGTAACATCAAACCAAGCTCAGCCTCGTAGCTAGCCCTACGAGGACAGGAGAGGGCTCTCTCCGGGTCAACTCAGTAAACGATGTTCAATAGGGCCTAAGATGACCTATAATGAATGCTAATTTTAGGCTAGTAAATAAATATGAAAGAGGTATTTTGGTGAAAGACTGGGTTTTCTGGGCTGTGAATGACAAAGAACAACATGATCTGAGAAATTAACTCAAAGACACAGATTGTTTCATGAGGCAAGATAGGCAGGCAGTTTAAAAATCAATTTGGAACAATATGGAGTGAAAAGACTGTTGAGAGGTTGATATGGGCATATATAATGAATCCTTACCAAACAGAAGAAGATACACAAAAACATGAACACTTTCCCAAGGCAGAGAAATAAATTGAATTCTACCTTTCTTAATTAAAAGCATTCAACTGGAAATGATTATGAATGAACTGTAAACATAACAAGACACATATGAAATAGGAAGAAGAAACATATGCCAAACTCACGCCACATGAATCTCATAAACCAGAGCTGTATCCTTTCATTAATCCTCTGCCAAACTGTACAGTGAAGCACTCAGTTTTCTTCCACACTTATCCCAGAACTCTCTCTGTTTACAAATGATTTACAAGAATAAATAAACTCAGAGGTGTGATAACAAATTGACGAAAATAGGGCGCTGTTTTAACTAAAATCATGAAAATAGAAAAAGCCATTCATCTGTTCTAAAGACAGAACAATGCTCCCCTTGAATTTCTCTGATGACCAATAAGAAAGTGGAAACTGTGATGTAAAGCCTTGGAATTGCAACTGAATACCAAAATAGGCAATCGAATCCTTTTGCTCTGCTGTGGTAGGTATTCTTCGCTTAATTTGGGTTTGACTGTCTATTCGTTTCCATTTACCGTTTGAAAAAACCATTTTTGATAAAAATAGCTTTTAAACTAAAATTCCGCCTCACTTGAGAACCTTCTGAATGGATTTCAGAGCCATAGCACATCTGCATCAGTGAAAACGAAACTAAATCCTTGCTATACCACATCCTTCAAGAATTATATTTTTCTCCGAGTGATCTTCAAGTAATCCTCAGTCATGAAAAATTTCTCGCTTGAAAAATCAACCCAATGCATGCCTGGGAAAAATATATCTGGCTCGATCGACACTTTTGGAATTAGCTAATGGGATTAACAATGATGATCAGAGGTTTTAAAGTGCTGCTCAAAAGAAAGCATTCAACGCGAAGTCAATGTAATTCTGAATTGTGCAGACGATAAAATCTTTCAGATGTCCGACACGATAACTAATCCATGCTTTTCTACCAAAAGCTGTTCACTTAATGTGATCAACTCTAACCATCCAAAGACAAATTCTGTCTAAAGAAATGGCGTGATGTCATTCTAAATAAACTTATAAACTTTAAGTTGGGAGCCATTGCAAAATAGCAAACTGGGCGAACAAGAACTTTTCTTGTCTCCTCACAAACCTGCCAGATATATAGAAAAAGGGAGATGAAACCTATAGTTAATGAATAGAGCCATATGAAATTTCAGGTACTTTCATAGATCCAGTAGATGTCACTAAAGGTTTGCTATCAAATTTGGCTTTTCCAGCTTCCACCTTGAGCAATAAAATTATTTTCTTCAAAGATGCGCTCACCGACAGATGCATCTGGAGGGGGCTCTAAAACCTTTACAATAAGTTGTCCATTTAGTTTAGTGGCTTCACCAGCTAGTATCATAGCTTCACTTAATTACCCGTCCAGTTTTTCAGGCTTTCATGTCCCCGTGGTGATCTACTACTAGTATCAGTATTATGAACCATAGCCACTACCCCACCTGCAAGTTCCTTTTCACGTCGAAAATCCTTATCAAACCTTTTCATATACTTATCCAAGCACTGAATATGTCCATTCATGTATCATTGGAGCAAACAGTTGATCAATTGCGAAAAATTGGGAAAAAGTTTCTTTGGATGAATTTTTGGGCCTGAAGGTTCTATGCGCCGCGCTCCAGCCCAACGCACCGTGTAGGCTAGATGCGCCGTGCTAGTGCAATTTTGCACTGTGCATTTTAGCTCTACGCGCCACGCTCAGTGGGTGCGCCGCGTGCAATCAATCACACAGTTTGCCTTCAAAATCACTGTTGCGCCCTTCCAAAGCTCGAGTTAGCTTTCACATGATCTCTTGAAGGCATTTACAAGCATAGAAATATCTATATCAAGTCATGACTTCGACTTTATCTTTGTAAAGACCCATTTTTTATAATGTTTCACATTGGCACCTTTTCACATTTTTTAATATAATTCAATTTCCTTTTTGATTTAAACTTGGAAATAATGGCTTTTCTTGGTTGATTTTTTGCAGGGATAGGTGTTGAACTTTGGCAAAGGAGCAGGAGAGGCTGCATGTGAACATCTTCAGCTGAAAAACTTTGAATAATTACATATTTAAAAACACATTTTGATGATTTCTTCTTCAAAACAAGGTTTTGAAGAAGAAACATTCTCAAGCCTTGTTGACGATGAATGACTAAAACATTGATTTCGATGAGTTTTGATGAACTTTAGTGGTCAGACTCACGCCAGCAGATACATGAGATGAGGGAAAGAGCCTTCTGACAGATAATCTATGCTTCTTAACGGAATGCAACCAGACTGGACGAATGATACCCCAAAAAATGAAATGTAAAAGAGAAATTTTGATTGCTGACGGAGGGCTGACGAGACCGACTCTAACATTGGCTCCAATGGGGATGGCAGCTCCTTGGAGGTGCCAAGAACTGCAGATCTTTGGAAGAGCAGACAGTGCTTTCTTCCATTGGGCAATGGAGTCCATTATTTTGACACATCAACACAAGACCTTTGACTAATTTATTGACTGAAACTTGACACAAACCAACTCGATTTGAAAACTGAAATGACTGAAAAAATCACTCGACAAATGACTCATGATTGACTTAAAAAGTATTTACAAAGCTTTTTAGAAGGGCAGCAGTCCATCAAGATTTCAAATCATGATGACAACCACCTGCATACAAATTAAATATGTACAATCATGTGTAATGAGCTTTCCAATGTAACCAATCAAGCAGATGCCTTCCTGACTGATTCTCCCGATCAGATCTACTGGTCAACAATAAATAATGATAGCCGGGCATCCAAAAACATAGTTGACCATGATCTTCTTCATCATTGAATACTGCAATAATCACCTTCACTGGCGACTGCAACAGATTTGCCAATGGATCTTGAAAAACATAAAGGTTTACCTCCTGCTGAAGAAACAAGGTTTCCTTTTCTTTTGATTCTGATCTTCCTTCATAATGTACTTCAGTAAAAATATGCTCCTGATCCCCAAATAATTCTGAACAAGTAGATGAGAAGATCTCCTCTTGGAAAAACATTTCAAAACATGAGACATATGATGAAGAATCTGAAAGACAATCCTGACTGTTCTGATCTTCTGTAGTCTGAATATATTGTGGGTCATCTTCATATGATATGACAACCAGATTCTCATTACATTCATCAATCATAAGAAAGGAAATTTCAGATGATTCTTGAAACCCAAAACTATCATTTCTATCATCTACCATAAATTCATCAAGAGAAACTTTTTCACTTACTTGAACGAAGATCTCATTCTGTTTTTCATGAACTGACTGGATTACCTCCTCATGAAGGCTTTGTTCCGATGACATGAGAACATTTAGATCCATAACTCTGTCTTCTTCATTCCCAATGATCTCAACGACAGAGTTCTCTTTCATGGGATTCAACACAAGGTATTCTTGGTCATCATGATCTGAATCTAGTTCTGAAATAGCTGACTGGACTTTATCACATTCTGAAATTAAAACTTGACTCCCTGCATGTTGTCTTCTTCTATGGGCAGATTTGAAACGAAACTTTCTCTTTCATCATTTTCAGTCATATGGCCATCTTCAACCTGCTGATCTTCATAAGTATCCTCTGAGATTTCTGTGTGCTGCTGAAATGGGTTTTCATACAATGCTTCCATGATTTCTTCGTCCATCAATTCATTATCTCCGTAAAAATTCTCAAGATCTTCAATGAAACTATCAACGTGTTCACAACAATTCTGCACTAACATTAAAGACGGACAAGATTCTCTGTACCTTTCAAAGAACATGGTATGAAAATCCTTTAAACAGTAAATAGATGCAGGTGGAAAACTTTCACACCAAGATCGGGCTTCATCTTCCAGAGTAGCCATAAACATTTTCATTAAACAGTCTTCAGGAAAATCGACCTTTAATTTATGCACATGAATGTGAAATTTCACCAGATGAAGAGCAGCATCATTACCTTCCACATTCCTGAACATAGGCAGATTCTAAAGCCAATCTACTTTGGGCATCTTATTTGGAAAACCTGGGATGTGATCTCGGCTCATGGGAGCGTATCTTCTTGCAACCCGGTCCATCTTGAAAATCTTAAAGCTACTGATCTCCCTGCAGTGAAGTCACCATGAAGCATTGATCTTTGGATTTTTCAGTGAATGAAGTCGTCAGGTGAAAGATTTCAGCCTTTCTGAGGTCTGATCGTTGTCCACCATCAACAATCGGATCTGAACTTGATTAGTACTGGGGCAAAGGCACAAGTTAAGTGTTACATTTACCAGCTAGACCATTTTCTCCCCAGTATGGTCGCCACTATGTTAGTGCTCGAATCTGCCTTAGGCTGAAGGAAAGCAGGATTCAAGGTAACATCAAACCAAGCTCAGCCTCGTAGCTAGCCCTACGAGGACAGGAGAGGGCTCTCTCCAGGTCAACTCAGTAAACGATGTTCAATAGGGCCTGAGATGACCTATAATGAATGCTGATTTTAGGCTAGTAAATAAATATGAAAGAGGTATTTTGGTGAAAGACTGGGTTTTCTGGGCTGTGAATGACAAAGAACAACATGATCTGAGAAATTAACTCAAAGACACAGATTGTTTCATGAGGCAAGATAGGCAGGGATTTTAACAATCAATTTGGAACAATATGGAGTGAAAAGACTGTCGAGAGGTTGATAAGGGCATATATAATGAATCCTTACCAAACAGAAAAAGATACACAAAAACATGAACACTTTCCCAAGGCAGAGCAATAAATTGAATTCTACCTTTCTTACTTAAAAGAATTCAACTGGAAATGATTATGAATGAACTGTAAACATAACAAGACACATATGAAACAGGAAGAAGAAACATATGCCAAACTCACGCCACATGAATCTCATAAACCAGAGCTGCAACCTTTCATTAATTCTCTGTCAAAGCTGTACAGTGAAGTGCCGAGTATTTCTCCCACACTTTTTCCCAGGACTCTCTCCCTTACAATTGATTTTCAATACAATAAATAAACTCAGAGGTGTGATAACAAATTGACGAAAATAGGGCGTTGTTTTAACTAAAATCATGAAAATAGAAAAAGCCATTCATCTGTTCTAAAGAGAGAACAGCGCTCCCCTTGAATTTCTCTGATGACCAATAAGAAAGTGGAAACTGTGATGTAAAGCCTTGGAATTGCAACTGAAGACCAAAATAGGCAATCGAATCCTTTCGCTCTGCTGTGGTAGGTATTCTTCACTTAATTTGGGTTTGACTGTCTATTCGTTTCCATTTACCGTTTGAAAAAACCATTTTTGATAAAAATAGCTTTTAAACTAAAATTCCGCCTCACTTGAGAACCTTCTGAATGGATTTCGGAGCCATAGCACATCTGCATCAGGGAAAATGAAACTAAATCCGTGCTGTACCACATCCTTCAAGAATTCTATTTTTCTCCGAGTGATCTTCAAGTAATCCTAAGTCATGAAAAATTTCTCGCTTGAAAAATCAACCCAATGCATGCCTGGGACAAATATATCTGGCTCGATCGACACTTTTGGAATTAGCTAATGGGATTAACAATGATGATCATAGCTTTTAAAGTGCTGCTCAAAAGAATTCATTCAATTGCGAAGTCAATGTAATTATGAATTGTGCAGACTATAAAATCTTTCAGATGTCCGACACGATAACTAATCCATGCTTTTCTACCAAAAGCTGTTCACTTAATGTGATCAACTCTAACCATCCAAAGACAAATTCTGTCTAAAGAAATGGCACGATGTCATTCTAAATAAACTTATAAACTTTAAGTTGGGAGCCATTGCAAAATAGCAAACTGGACGAACAAGAACTTTTCTTGTCTCCTCACAAACCTGCCAGATATATAGAAAAAGGGAGATGAAACCTATAGTTAATGAATAGAGCCATATGAAATTTCAGGTACTTTCACAGATCCAGTAGATGTCACTAAAGGTTTGCTGTCAAATTTGGCTTTTCCAGCTTCCACCTTGAGCAATAAAATTATTTTCTTCAAAGATGCGCTCACCGACAGATGCATCTGGAGGGGGCTCTAAAACCTTTACAATAAGCTGTCCATTTAGTTCAGTGGCTTCACCAGCTAGTATCATAGCTTTACTTAATTGCCCAGCCAGTTTTACAGGCTTTCATGTCCCCGTGCTGATCTACTACTAGTATCAGTATTATGAACCATAGCCACTACCCCACCTGCAAGTTCCTTTTCACGTCGGAAATCCTTATCAAACCTTCTCATATACTTATCCAAGTGCTGAATATGTCCATTCATGTATCATTGGAGCAAACAATTGATCAATTGCGAAAAATTGGGAAAAAGTTTCTTTGGATGAATTTTTGGACTTGAAGGTTCTATGCGCCGCGCTCCAGCCCAACGCGCCGCGTAGGCTGGATGCGCCGCGCTATTGCAATTTTGCACTGTGCATTTTAGCTCTATGCGTCGCGCTCAGTGGGTGCGGCGCAACCTATCCCAATGCGCCGCGTGCAATCAATCACACAGTTTGCCTTCAAAATCACTGTTGCGCCCTTCCAAAGCTCGAGTTAGCTTTCACATGATCTCTTGACGGCATTTACAAGCATAGAAATATCTATATCAAGTCATGACTTCGACTTTCTCTTTGTAAATACCCATTTTTTTTAATGTTTCACATTGGCACCTTTTCACATTTTTTAATATAATTCAATTTCCTTTTTGATTTAAACTTGGAAATAATGGCTTTTCTTGGTTGATTTTTTGCAGGGATAGGTGTTGAACTTTGGAAAAGGAGCAGGAGAGGCTGCATGTGAACATCTTCAGCTGAAAAACTTTGAATAATTACATATTTAAAAACACATTTTGATGATTTCTTCTTCAAAACAAGGTTTTGAAGAAGAAACATTCTCAAGCCTTGTTGACGATGAATGACTGAAACATTGATTTCGATGAGTTTTGATGAACTTTAGTGGTCAGACACATGCCAGCAGATACATGAGATGAGGGAAAGAGCCTTCTGACAGATAATCTATGCTTCTTAACGAAATGCAACCGGACTGGACGAATGAGACCCCTAAAAATAAAATGTAAAAGAGAAATTTTGATTGCTGACGGAGGGCTGACGAGACCGACTCTAACAGTTTCAATGTTGTCACAATTCCTATATTTTTTCAAATTTATTTCATTTTTTTTTAATTTCCTGTTGCAATTAATAATTCTATGAAATTATTTAGAGGAAATTTTTGTAGTTTTGCTCTTTTATAATGCAGAATGGGCTCTTTGAGACTAAGAGATTTTAGGACCTCAACACTGCATCACAACACTACTCCTTTAACCTATCTTTTCACCATTATTAAAAATCCATAATTATTAACAATAATAAACTCTAATCCATATAATCCCAAACCCCTATCATAATTAATCGCTAACTCATATCCCTCCTATACCATAACCCCTATAAACATTAACCTATGTGACCCCTAGTTGATATAAACCTTAAACCATACAACCTATAATTCCCTCATCGTAAGTATTGGAAAACACATATTACTAAAAATATTTCCAAATAATTATAAATATTGTAAACTCATTTCTATCAATACATATTCTTCCCTTTATTCTACAAGAATAATAATTGGACAAAGCATTACATAACTTCCTAACTCTATAATTTTTTTCTCATTATGCAATCCTTGATTGCCAGTGGTCTCGCATTAATGAGTACCAACTACCTAGAGACCTTTATCCCATAATAATCACCCTTTTCCATTAGTTAACCACACATCAACCACCAAGTGGGACATTTTCAAAAGATATGACCTTGTATATTTCATTACTTAACTCTAAAGTTCCCTTTAGTAAGGAGGTTAGAGTAGGACCCTAACATTGAATGCTCAACCCCCAAATCCCCCTTATTTCAAAAGTAGTTTTGGTCTTAAGGTTGGAAGTGTGGAGGTTTCTATAAAATATATATTTGGTTTTGAGGTGGGATCTTTGGGTTGTGTGGCCTTCTGTTGTTTCAAGACCTCTTGGATAATGCGTTGGCATAGTTAGTGATTTTTTTTCCCTAGTATTTCCTATGGTTATAAAAAAAGGGGAAATTATTCAACAAGTTTAGCAAGGATGCTCTAAACATGATAATTTGGCCCTAACATTTTCTTCAATCATTGCACATGAAACACTAAGTGGGTCTTCGAGAGTGTTGGAGACAATATGTACGAAAATTGTCCAATGTGATTGATGATTTGATATGGGCCATAGAACTTGGGTGCTAGATATTGGTGGCTCTTTTTCTTGAGATATTTATATTTATAGGGTTGGAAATACATATATACATAATCACCTTCCTTAAAGTAGTGCTTTTAGCATCGTTAATTTACCTGTTGCTTCCTTTTAGTTTGAGCCAAGACCAAATTGTACTTAGTGTGTGTAGAATTTTATATTTGGTTTTAAGAATATTATCCACTTCCTAAACCCTAGAGGTGCTTGGTAAATAATTTTTTTGTAATATTAGTAGGACCTTTCATTCATTCATATTAAAATTTGGTTACAACCATAATAATCATTTCATGGCCTCAACCTACCCATTGGGAAGCCAGGTATTTTGGCCATCGTAACACGTTATAAGCCATCCAAAATAAAAAGTTCTTAAGTTTGTCAAACTTGGACTTATAGGCTTGAATGTCTAAAACCCAGTTCACCCTTAACATACTAACAAAATTACTGCCTAACGACATATACAACATCAAAATTTAACAAAAAAAAAAAAGAGGCATATAAAAACTAGTCCTCCAAGGACTCCACTAGAGCTGGATCCTTTACACTGGAACCCATAATCTCTCACTGAGGAGGGCACTGAAAGTGCCACTCAATGCATCCCAACCGAACATTTTGCTGCTAAATTTGAAATTGGAGAAGATGGAATTCCTTTTCGATTCCCTGAAATCCTAGATTAATTTTAACGAAACTTGTTGTGTTCATAATAGTCGTAGCCACTATGTTCGTCATCATCCAGTAGATATGAATTGTTTTCTTATACTGGGTAAGCCTACCACGGGTATTGTTGGGATTTGGAACTGACAACCACCATTCTTCCTCTTGTATCTCTTACTCAACTTGTTGGTTAAGGTCGACCTCCCAACCCGCAATCATCTATCGCGCCTGTGTAGGGGTGCCTGTAATATAATCTTGAGTTGCAACACTAATGTGATGAGACTACATTTTTCGACCATTCCTCTTGTGTGTTTGTGAGGAGGAATCTCATCGTCCCTCCCAAGTTTCAATATTGTGTCTCCATTTGTGCCTCCCAGTATCAGTCTCATTTTTTCTTGTGGTTGGCCGAGCCATATTTTCCAACCCCCACTTAACAACTAAATAATCATTGAGAAAAACCACTAGTCGACCAGAAGCCCATGGCTCGTAGGCTGGGCGAGCTCTCACCTTACTAGCACCTGATACATTAACAAAGAACATAAGCAGGGGACATATCAAATTAGGTTCATGCCTTATAAAAACACATCAGATCTAGGCAACCCCCTTCTAGTGGCACTCTTCTCCAATTGCTAACACCTCATGCTCTAGAATTACATTGAACCAATACAAACCATAGTGGGTTTGTCCCCTTCCGGGGAAAGAATTTCCTACCTGCTCCTGAGGCCTCTTCCCATATCAAAATTTAGTATTATGATAAACAAAAAATGACATCCTACATGTCATAATTGAAAACCAATTTGACCGTATATAGAAACAAACATGCTAACCATGAGGATACCCTTCCTACAAATACATAGGGTCCATATTACATCATACATTCCGATTCGAAACAATAAAATACCATAAAGAACCAAATCTGGTTTTAAAATGATAGATTGATCAAAATTCCCAGCTAACGAACATACAACATCGAATCGGATAGTCACCCACTCATAAGAGGGAAAAAAAATCTTACAAGTTACTTATATAGTATCAAGATGTCACTGACAAGAGTTAAAAGGAAGAGACAACACATACCTTATAACCATCGCCATGAAGCCGACACCGATACCCTTACGAAATCGGAGTCTGTCTTCCAAACTCGTCACTAGAGATGAGATGAAACTCTTATCCTATGCTCGTGAAACCTCAATACACCACAACGAGACTACATGTAAAGAACTGTAGATATCCACCACCACATGGAGGTTTAACTCTCGACACAATTTTTTTCCCTCCGTAGTCTCTCCCACGCCTCCTCACATCACATTAGTCTTGTCACAAATGCCTCGCACATGCAAGGTTTCCCTCCCGCATTTAACACCATTTGTTCACCCTTAACCTTGGTCCCAAGTGGGACGGTCCTCCTGCACGCACTTAGATCGAGGGAGGTGCTTGGTAACTATGAAACTATAGATGCAAGATACTTTTGTCCATAAAAAACCCCATCTGGTAACAATTTAGTGGCACCATGATAGGTGGTAATGTGCCACCATTGTTCTCAAGCCAAGGAGAAGTCACTAAATTTCACTATCTTTGTCACTCTAGCGCAAAAATCTTAAATAAATATCTAGGAACTAACTAACCACCTATGTTTGAATCTCCATTTGAGGATAAGAAGCCATGATCATTTTTAATTCAATGACTTGTAGTTTGAAAAACTCATGCTAAAACTTGTTGATGAAGGCAGGATCACGATCCTTCATAGTTTAACTAGTCATGCCATGTAATTTTAAAATATGATCCATGAACATCATATTGGACCATTGACTAGAGGTAGTGGAGAAATTTAGAAGTGAAATAGTTAGGGTTGAGGTTTTTCTAACATGCACGTGGATGAAAAATATTTCAAATTAGCTATAGATATGAGCCTCATGAGGATAATATTGTGCTCACTTATGAAAATCTTGGTGATTTTAAGGATGGATACTAACCGATTTTCTTGCTATTCAATAAGGATATTTTTGAATAAATCAATTAATTAATTTTTGTTATCATTGTGAGAAAAAATGTTGTTACCTTGGATGTCCTAAAGGTGTCTAACCTATTACAATTCTGGAGTGACAAACAAATTGGAGTTGTGTTTTCCTTCCTCGAGACATTACACAAGTGATTTCAAACATTATAAAACTTCCACTTGTTTGTATCATTCCTCTAGTTGAGAGGTAACATGTTGTTCTTGAAGATTGCGATATTTTGTTCTTCCATGGGAATGTTGATGTGTATCCTCCATTTGGGCTTCTACCTCCTTCCGAGCTTGAAAATTGTTCCCAAAATTGTTTTATTCTAGTGCTTCAGGTGTTGTTTAAGTTTTTATTATTCTCTATTAGAATTAAAACATTACAGTACTTTGATCTTCGTCTACTTCTACCACCATTTGGAGATATTTTCTTGAAAATTTGGAGGGAGATCCAATGAAATCAATGTGAATACTAATTGGCTAGTGGTTTGATCTCAAGGATGTGGAAATATTAGCTTCAATTCTTTGGCCTGACATAATAAGAGATTCTAAAATTAGAAAGTAATCAAGTCAACTTGAAATCTAATGGGTTATCCCTCATTCTATGTTCTATGTGTAGAGCTTGTTTGTTTCAATGTCGATTAAGTAAAGGTCATGGATGAGAGAATGATAATATTCATTGCATTCATTGTTGAAGTCCAGGTGGTGGATTACTCCTTTATTTTTCACTGGGGAAGCAATGAGACTGAATTCTTCACCCAAAACCCAGTGATTATTTTCCAAAAGGTTCTTCAAATTTAGAGTTATTGAACAAAGAAATGCTTTTTAATTGGATGTTTATTAGTCCCTAATATGCAAATTATAAATTTTTTGGTGATATATTAGTAAAAATGTTTATATTTCCAATGTTTTTGTATTAATCGATATAATATTTTGGTAATTTTTAAGCTAAAATAGTGGTATACTATAAAAGCTGTGCAAATCATTTATAAAAAAATGGAAATTGGCCAATATTTTTTTCCAAAAAACATGGAAAATTGACCCACATGCGAATATTAGCCCCTAAAATGTTCCGTGAATCTAAAAAAAGCAAATATGTTGTTTTTTATGGAAAAAAACTTATGTAGTAGGATGATGTCTAGATTTCATAGTATAATTAAGCCTCCAACCATACCCATGGCATCCAATCCTATCATTTGACCTTTTTCTTCAAAATTTCTTGATGAGGGTTCCAACATTTAAAGCACTTGGTCTCTTACAGCATGAGAATCTCAAGTCATTCACAGAATACCTTGTTGTGCAAAATAATTTGCTTGATTTTAGAGTTAATGCCTAGGATGTTCCATGAGATGAATTTTATTGTAATTTTTAGGCGATGAAGGGTGGGAAAGAATATATAGTTTATTGCATTATGATGAGGTTGACTAGAAGATCACTGAATTCTTGGAGTAGCTGTGTCTTAGTTTTTGAATCTTGATATTTTTTTCTCTCTTGGAAAATTTTCTGGTATTTGAGTGTGTGAAATGTGATGCTGAGTCTTAAAGTGACGTTCGCAGTTAGAATATTTTTTGCTAAAGCCTTTTTACTTTGTTGGAGGGCTTGTTGGACTCTTACGATGTGATCTACAAGAATGGATTGGAGATCTTGACGTAGAAAAGCTTCTACAATGCTCTAGAGGTTGATCCATATCACCATTGTCTAGAGGTTGATCATTTTCATCCAGTTGTGTTCCCTCGTCTTGACTCACTATAGGGGTAGGAGGTAATTCCATCATTTTCCTATATTTGTAGTTTTCATGCCCATCTAGACAAGTTGAGGTGGGATTTGGTGCAAGGCTTGAATCCAGGGTCTTTGGTGATACATTATCTTGAGGTTCCATCAATTGAGATTCCACAATGATATAATTATTTTTTATGTGAACTTGCTTGGCGCAACTAGTCTGTGGCTATTTCTTATCGAGTTGACATGTGCTTGGAACTTTTATAATGACTTATGTGTCATTTTCCCCTTCTGAGATTGATGGTTTTGGTAGATTATTTAGTGGGGAATATTCGAAAAGGTGTCTATGTTGATGGCACTTTCAACATCTAAAGGAAATGTGCTCTTAGTTGAGTATCTCAATCCAATCAAAATATTCTTAAGTCAAAAAGATCGAAGTTGGAATCGGTGCTGAGGCAATCATGTAGACAAATGTGAGTAAAGGTGGTATAACAACCATGTTTAGTGGCTTTAGCGATTCTAACAAAGGTAACTTGTGTATGACCAATGCCTTGAAGGATTATTAGATCCTAATACTCTTAAGGGAGAAAATACATTTCAGCTAAGATAAAGGCATAAGTGAAGTCCTTTGTATAAGGATTTAATTTTTGCATCCAATATCAAAGGTGGAGACCTACAGATGGGAAGAAATAGCACCCATTTTCTTTTAAAATATTTTCTCATTAGCCTCTTAGAGCTCAAAGATGATGGTGAAAAAATCACTGGAACCAAACTTGAGGTCATACACTTTTTCGGCTTTTAATGAGTGTTGTTCACTTGATGGGATCTAGTGCAGTAGGCCATATGCCTAGAAATTTTCCAACGATTACATGATCTTTCATGAAGTGCACATACTTCGCCACGTGATCTAACGATATATCATCTTTGAGCATCGAAAAATGAGTTTTTATCTTTGTTAATGGTTTTAATTTCTATCACATCGCTTATAGAATAGAGGCACCATTGTTCCTACCTGTTATTGAATTCCTAGTGATGTTGTTGGTGTCGTTATTGATCGAAGCATGTGCGTGAGAGGGGAAGTAGCCCCTCCGACTCGAGCATAAGATAATCATGTTGAGAAAAACCAGATTAGAAAAACCAAAGTGTACTCACAAAGTGAAACAAAAAAATTTCAAATATCATAATGCTAGCAACATATTACTATTATAACTTATCCATTTTCGAGTGAATCACTATGATATAATATTGAGTTTTTCCATGTGCAATTATAACTTATGCAAACAGCCCATGATGTTTATGTTCCCCTCAACGAACACAACATATAAAATTAGGAACTTTTACCCTAAAAGTTTTCAGTCACGCCACCAATATCTGAAAGTTCCCGGAAGACACTTAAGTGTTGGAAACCGCGGACTTAGGAGTCAACTACCCATCACAACCCGACTAGGTCGAACTAATTGTACGTGCTGAATGTGCTATTTTGCAACGCGTTTTGGGAGTTGTCTACCGAGTCCGTGAAATAGCCCGGACTGCAGAAAATGTCCGGAATTCGGTCAATTAAAACTCACAAAATCAGTTGCTTGGAGTGTTTGGAATCCATTTTTGATGTTGAAAATGGATTCAGCACTATCAAAAGCCCAACTCAAAATACTAAAGTTTAACAACTGTAAACCAGATTTTGAACAAATCTTGGCCAAATTTTCTCAAAATAATTACAGAATTGTGAGTGAAAATGCGCCCTTTTTAGATTACGCGTTTTGGAACTAAAAGCCTCGTACTTCCATGTCAGGAAACATCTCCAATCCGTACTTATACATCACGTGCTGAATGTGCGCTATTTTGCACTCAAAGCCTCGTACTTCCATGTCAGGAAACATGTCCAATCCGTATACCTATTATGCGCTTCACTTCATTAGAAACTTAATAATATATAAAGATAACTTTATCCCTACTCTCTAGTTGGTAGCTATCAAGCGCCTCCGATCTCTTGAGTCTTAACCATACCTCCAGATTTGATCATGGAGTTTCACGATTTGCTTTCGTATCCTTCTAACTCCAATGCTGAGCAACACGCTCCGCAGGTTGATTGCCAAGTTACTGCTTCCAGAAAGCGTCCAGCTGAAGAAGACTTAGATTCACAAGAACAGTGTATTGATCTTCAAGAAACAGTATGGCGAGATGTGGATCAAATGACGCATGTTACAACCAGAGAAAGCCCAGTAGTTGCAGAACAGTTACGCAGGAAGCGAATGAATTACTTGTGTGCACAACTTGAGTCTCTCTTGCCCACTACCCCTACCAAGGTAATTACAACATTAAACTGATAATGCTTTTAGATCAAAGTATAGCATAGCTAGTGATTGTTTAACCTTTTATAGTCCTATATTACATATATGGTTTCTCGCACAGCTTGACAGGTGTGGATTATACGAGGAAGCCATCAATTACATTAGAAAACTCGAGGAAGATCTCCATCAAGTGAAGAGAAAGAGAGACCATCTGCTGGCAATCCAATCTGGTAAAGCAGGAAATGACAACCTAGACCTGAAGGTAGCCGTGGAAATTTATGACAGGGAAGCAATTATCAGTATTACTGGCCAGAGAAGGCCGAGATATATGTGGAGGATTTTGGAGGAGCTAGAAATGTATGGTCTAGATGTGAAGACCTCGGAGCTTTTTACAGGAGAATCCTTTGTGGTTCTATCCTTCCATGTCAACTTCAGGGACAATAATTCCCATGATCCAGCGCAGATTCGGAGTTCTCTAGAATACAGGCTTCAATTAATTTATTAGATTACTGCAACATCTCATTGTTGATGTAAAGTAAGAAAATTACTGTCCGGCGGTTGTATATTGCTTTATTTTGACACATAGCCGTCATGGCATAACTAATGCCCCACAATACTCTCATTTGACATCTAGCTTCTATGATGGCATGGTTTTTCAAAGAAAAATCTGGTGGCAATATTTATGAGTACTTTCCGGCATTTAGCTCATTGTATCGAGTGTAAATCATAGAAATATCTATATGTCTAAACTTCTATTGGAGTTAATTCTTCGAAAAGTAGCTAATTTATTGTGTGGATATTTGGAAGTTGCGATGCGAAAGTGAGACTCTCGACCTTAATTGGATTTAAATTGTGGATACATCAACGAGCAAAAGTAGCACCATGATCCTGCCAGAATCATGGCGGACCGCGGTCATTTCTGCGTTTTGTCTGGTGTTGAGCCCACTGCCTCGACAACTAAAATTACCAAGAAATAGAAAAATAAGTGCCCTGCGTGTTGCGTTCCATTTATATTCGACAAGTAATATAAGTGAGATTTATTCGGGATTTTAATATTCGATATTTTAATTATTTGTTTGGAGATTCGCGTATTGTTTTTGGATAGTCTTCGATTTTATTAATGGTTTCAGGATTGATTTGAAGCTCGTGTTAGACTTAATATCATCTTTTATCATCGAAAGTTTTAACGGGTAGTTTATCGAGACCGCGTTTTGACCCAGAATCAGAATCTGGTAATGATTTCCAGAAAATCTGGCAAAGATTTGCCCAGAAACTTGTTTATAGTTGTTAAACATTAATATTTTGAGTGCTCCAGGGATTTTTGATAATGCTGAATCCATTTCCACTATCAAAAATGAATTCCAACTACCTGATTTTTTAAAATTTAATTGGCCAAATTCCGACAAACGTCCAAGCCAAAACGCAGCCTCGGTATACAACTCCAAGTTTTATTTGCAATTACATGTGCGAATTGAACCGTGTACAGTAATGAGTCACGTTTTTTTAACTTTATATATATATTTTCGTTTTGATTTGAATGTTCTACATGGCAAACATGTGATAGCATGGATAAAGTTACGGTTTATAATGAGTCACGTTTTTTAACTCTATACAGATATTTTCGTTTTGATTTGAATGTTCTACATGGAAAACATGTGATAGCATGGATAAAGTTACGTTTTATTTCTTTATTTAAAAATAATAATTTATATTATTAAAAACTAAGGTATCTGTTCCTGTTATTGTCATTTCTGAACGTGTTTGTCTTTATTTTGAAGTTATAAAAGAAGCACTCTCTGTTTGATATTTGTAATTGGATTATTTATTAAATTATTGGTATTATTATTAATTAATTATAAATTAATAAAAAAGTTATGTAACATTTGTAAAATAGTAAGTTTAGATCTTTTATTTTTGTGGTATCTATTTATTTGCATTTTTTTAGTTAATCTTATTTTCTTATATGTTGGGAGTACCATGGAATTGTACGAGTGTAGAATATGAATTTTAAAAGGTAATGTTTGCATATACTATTATAGCACAAAAGTACAAGTGATTATAGTTTAATACTTGAATAATACACAAAATTTGAATCCAAACGTTTTTTTTTATAGATCAATCTATAAGATCATTATATATATAACCCAAAGTATAACTAAATCTCATAAACTAAAGAATACATAGTTAATTTTGATCAGGGGCATGTCTAAATTATTAGGGTAAACTTGAACTGGTGAAAGAGTCAAAGTTGTTAGGTTCACAATGCTAGTTCTAGACACATTGTTTTGATGGCTCCTGGTATTAGAGCCCAGGATGTTGGCTTGCTTTGAAGTCAAGACATGCCTACATTTAAGCCATAAGATGATAATAGATCTACTAACATAAAAATAGTGTGTTTTATGCATTGTTATTGCTATGATTACTTTTTCTAGCATTGTCATTATTTATAACACAAACAACCATCTTTTTTTCATTGACCCAGTAGTCTATTGAATTAGAGCCATCTTCAGTCACTTGACCAAATGATTAACTTCCCCATTTCATTTTTTACTATTTACTCACTCTCTCCAAAAACATCTAGAAAAGTGTCAAATTTGCTATTCCAACGTGCCCTATTAGCACAACCCTTTAGATATTTATGAGATGTAATTATTTTAGCACACTCCCTACAATTTTAGCTTTGTGATGCTCAGCATAGCCTATAGTTTTACAAAATTTTCTTTTGTTAGTACTTTATAAAGATATTGAACCAATCTAATCATCAATGTTGCAATAAAAACGAGGTATGGCATTTTAGTATACCCATTGTCTTAAATTATGGACATCAAACTCCACATATTTCTTTTTAATATAAGAATTATTGTTGTCAAGTATTTTTATTAGGCTTTAGTTATCATAATGTTGAGAAGTGTAGCAAGAAAGCCTCAATTTGACTTAGCCTTGGTCAAATTGAGAAAATTTGAAATTACGACATCAATAGACAACTTGGAGGCAGTTAATTGAGGTGACATGGCTCTTGTCACTCAGTTAGCTCAGTAAATACAATTTAAGGGTTTAGATTTTAGTTTGCATGTGTCCATTGCTAATTTGTAGCAATCTACTTAATTATTTCTAGTTGTATTCAGTAAAATTAGTTCTAATTGTTGATAGAAATAGTTGGAGGACCGTCATGCAGTGGGACACCAATATAACTCAGTGATTATCAAGTTAACTGGTCAATCAACCAAAAATAGCTCACACATGCAAGGAATTTGAATTTCTCAATTGTGGCGGAGATTCCAAGGAAGTATAACATCAGTGTTAGGCTAGTCTTCAGTATAGAGGTGTTACATGCAGTCAGCTATTAATATTTTGGAATGTGCAAGAATTTTGGATGAAATTCATAAATAACAGGGGGCGATTTCCTTAGGATTTGTGCAAGGAAATAGAGGCTCAAAAAGAGACAGAAATTGACTAAGTCTAGGTGAGAGCTTCTCATTGATCTGAGAGAAAAGGTTATTCACTTGCAATTTGTGCTCAAAGAGAGCAAGAAATTGTAATAAATTCTTTATTCATTTGAGTATTGCAAGAAAGATTAAGGGGTTTTTACTAGTTGGTTTTCGAGAGATAGATATGTGTACTTGTGTATGTGATTGATGCATGTTTGTGGATGTTATTCTAAATTGTGAATTAATTTCTGTCGAACAATAGAGTAGAAATTTTCTCCTGATTTAGATTAAATTTCTTGAGCAATTGAAATTATATCACCATATTTATATATGGAATTAGAGAAATATTCACATTAGAAAAATAATTTTGAAGTTGTTCCTAAGGAGGTTCGAATTTACAACTTCAGTGTACCAGGATTTCTTCAGAGTTGGGATAATGTCCTTCAATGGACTGAGATAGGGTATGTCTTGGAAGACAAATTGAATTTCATTGCATGGAAGGATCACATGGAGACAATTCTTGATGAAAATGGATTGCTAGAATATGTCAAGAAAAGAATTCGAAAACTAGGATCATCTGATGCCCAGAACCTAGCCCAATGGAAGAAAGATGTAGCCAAGGAGATGAGAATAATTCTGGAGGGAGTGAGAGACTGCATTGTCTCAAATATCCATGGGAAATAAAATTCTTTCACAATGTGGAAGGCACTAACAAAGCTATTCGAGAATATCAGTGACCATAGAAAATTGGTCCTCAAAGACAAAATTTGAAACATAAAGTTGTTCAAGAATTATATTATCCCGCATTATCTCACCATATTTACACAATTTTGGGATGAGCTTGGATGGGTTGGTGTGGATGTTGTAGAAGATGACCTGGTGAGCCTAGCTCTTCTAGGCCTTCCCAAAAGTTGGCATAGCTATCTAGATTCGATGAATAAGAGGGAGAAATTACCGAAATGGGAATGCTTATGGTTTGATTTGGTACAAGAAGAAATCAGGTGAGGTACCAGAGATGGAGTTTCATCCAAGGGAGAGAATCAAGAAAAATTTTCATTGGTTGGAAAGGGAAAGAAAGGAAAAGGGAATAAATCTCAAACCAAACCAAAATCCAACAAAGGGGGCAAGAATAAAGACTTGTCCAAAATAAAATACTTCAATTGTCATGAATTCAAGCAATATGCTACAAAGTGTCCACACAAAAATTATAGCAATAAGAACTTAGGAGGAGCAGTAGGTGAAGATTTGGCTTCAAAGTTCAAGCTATATTTCACCCTTATTGCATGCATGGTTAGCACTGTTATGGGGAGTTTGTGGTACTTGGACTCAGGTACCTCGTTCCACATGGCAATGCGTAGAGATTTTTTTAGTGTCTAGGAGGAGAAATATCTCCAGATGCATATTGAGGTTAGGGGCGACGAAAGGTACAGTGCTATCGGAAAGGTACAATAACCTTTAAGAGGGAGTCATGATCCCCTCTTTTCCTCAAGTTATCATGTTTGTACGAGGCATGAAGAAAAACCTCATCTCGATAACATTTTTGGAAGACCGTGGCTATGATGTGATATTCAGTAAAGGGAAAGACTTTCTGAGACACATAGCTACTCGAAAGGTGAAGAAGATCGGGGTTCATGTGAATAACATGTATAAACTTGATGTGGAAGATTGTGTTGCATGAAGTAGTAAGGTAGAGAAAGTGCAGAGTCGCAATGTGGGTGAACTATAGCATAAGAGATTGGTCCATTTGCATCATGGTGCCTTAAATATTATGTAGAAAATAACCACTAGCCTCCCTAAAGGATCACTTGAGAAACATGATGTCTGCAAGGGTTGTACCTTGGGGAAGTATGTAAAATCCATATTCCATCATCAAGACAACAAAGCACATGCAACGTTGGAGAGCATTCACTCTAATGTTTGTGGACCCTTCTCGACAACCTCCACTGTTAGACATAAGTACAATATTATTTGTATTGATGATTTCTTAAGGAAGTGTTGGATCTTCTTTGTGCAGAAGAAGGATGAAACATTCTCAAATTTTGTAGAATTCAAGGAACTAGTTGAGAAAGAGACCGATAAAAAGGTGAACGCTCTTAGGAGAAAGAATGGAGGTGAGTATGTTTCGAATGAGCTCAAGGATTTCTGTTTGAAAGAAGGTATTCAAAGAGAGTTGACAAAGCCCCAAAACCCACAATAGAATGGGGTAGATGAGAGGAAGGACCAAAGAATTGTGGGAGTTGTGAGAGATATGCTACATGATCAAGGTTCGCCACTGCATTTTTTGGCAAAGGAATGTAACACAACAGTCTACTTGCAGAACAAGATTCGTCATCGGATTTTTGTTATGATTACACCGGAGGAGGCTTTCTCGAGAAGAAAGCCATATTTGTCTCATTTTATAATTTTTGGGGCCTCTTTTTACTCCCATGTCTCCAAATATTTGAGGAAGAAACTTGAGCCGACAACAGAGTTGGGAGTAATGGGTTACATCTAAACTCCACACAATTACCGGGTGTACTTACCTTCCCTCATAATGACAGTTGTGCGAAGGGATGTAAAGTTTGATGAGGAGAAAGAAATGAGATTATCTCTTAAGAGGGAGTTTCAAATCCCACAAGAAGAGGATAATTTAGCTCCAAAGGCGGAGCCTCAAGAAGTTGTAGAGAAGACACAAATGGAGGGGTAGAGAGAAGGAAAAGTGGAGACATCCACTGAAGTATGACCATCCAGAGAAGGAAGAAAAATAACCAGGGAAAATGATAGATTAACGCACGATGCGAGGGATAATGTGGGAGCTCCTTCAAATTTGCGCAGGAAAAGGAGCTCACTTGACAGGTACACTGGCTACATGGCTCTAATGAGTGAGCCATCCTCTTTTGAGGAAGTAGTTGAGAAACTAGTTTGGGTTGATGAAATGGTGGAAGAATATGAATCCAACGTAAAGAACTATGTTTGGGAAGTGGTCCCAAGAACAATAAATAAATAATTTATGGGTTCGAGATGGATCTTCAAATTTAAGCATGTAGCAGATAAAATAATAGAGAGGTATAAAGCCATATTTGTGGCCAAAGGATTCTCTCAAGTTGAGGGAATTGACTATGAGGAAACCTTTGCTCTCTTAGCAAGGTATTCATCCATTAGATCAATTCTTGCATTGGTTGCTCAGATGGGGTGGAAGATCCACCAGATGGATGTAGAAACAACATTTATCAAAGGTCTTATTGAGGAGGAAGTGTACATTGAGTAACCAAAAGGTTTTGAGACATTTTATCGGGAGTCTCATGTGTGAAAACTCAGGAACACATTGTATGGTCTTAAACAAACACCTCAACCTTGGTACACTCAGATTGATAATTATCTCACTGGATTGGGATGCACCAAAAGTGAAGTGGATGAAACCTATATCATATTTTGGTAGAAGGTAAATTTATTATCTTTGGTTTATATTTTGATGATTTAATATTGACAGGGAATGAGCAATTGATCAAATCTTGCAAGGAGGACCTTGCAATTTAATTTGAGATGAAATACATGAGTCTCATGCACTACTTCCTCAAGCAGGAAGTATGACAAGGAGATGGGGAAGTTTTTTTGTCTCAAGGAAAGTATGCCACTGAGATACTGCAGGTATTTCACATGGAGAGTTGTAAGCCCATGGAGACACCTCTAGCGACCAACTAGAGGATGGAGGATACCACTTCAAGTGTAGAGGTTAATGCTACCGTTTACTAGCAGCTAGTGGGTTCACTAGTGTATCTTATGAACACACGACCATATATGTGCTATGCAGTCAACCAATTGAGCCAAGGTATTATTAGGTTGACCAAATTTTATTGGAAGGTAGTGAAGCATGTTTTATGGTACCTCAGAGGCACTACCTAGTATGGATTATGGTGCAGACATACAAAGGGATTGAATTTGGGTGGATTCACAGATGTATATTGGGTAGGGAGTCCATCCAACCAAAAGAGTACATCATGTGGAATTTTCAATGTTGGGTCCGCAGTGGTTTCTTGGTACAACAAAACACAAAGGTTCGTGGCACTCAACTCGACAGAAGTTGCATGACTACAAGTTAAGAAGCATGTGAGGATACTTTGATGAGAAATATACTTGTGAGATTGTTCGGTGAGGAGTTGGATCCAACTATGAAATATTATGATAATAAGAGTTGTATTAAGCTCTCTGATTATTTGGTATTTCACGATCGATCCAAGCATATAGATATCTGATATCATCATTTACGGGACTGTGTGCAGAGGAGGATAATGTTACTACAATACATTCTAACAGAGGAACAAGATGCTAACATCTTGAAAAAGGATTTTTCAAGAGGGAATTTTTAATTCCATAGGTGTGGGATAGGGGTGGTTGAAAATTCCTTTCTTGCTTAGAGGGAGTGTTGAGAAGTGTAGCAAGAACGTCTCAATTTGACTTAGCCTTGGTCAAATTGAGAAAATTTAAAATTTCCACATCAGTAGACAACTTGGAGGAATTTAACGGAAGTGACATGGCTCTTGTCACTCAGTTAGCTCATTAAATTCGAGTTAAGGCCTTGGAGTTCAGATTTCATGTGTTGATTTCTAATTTTTAGCAATCTAGTTTAGTTCTTTCCAGTTGTATTAAGTTAAATTAGTTATAATTGTTGATAGAACTAGTTGGAGGTCAATTGTGCAGTGGGACATAAATCTAACTCAACGATCATCCTGTTAAATAATTAATCAATAAAAAATAACTCATGCATGAAAGGTATTATATTTTCTCAGCTCTTGTGGAGATTCCAAGGTAGTGTAACATTAGTGGTAGACTAGTCTTGGGTGTACAGGTGTTGCATGTAGTTAGAGATCAATCCTTGGGAATTACACAATAATTTTGGAGGAAATTCTTAAATGATAGGGGATAATTTCCTCAATATTTACGTAAGGAAATAGGGGCTCAAGCAAAGGTATAAATTGACTAAGTCTGGGTCAGAGCTTCTCATTATGAAAATAGAAAGGTTATTCAGTTGCAGGTTGTGCTCAAAGCGAGCAAGAAATTGTAATACATTATCTATTCGTTTCATTAATTCAAGCAGACTTAAGGGGTTTTAACCAATTGGTTCCCCCTAAATAAATATGTGTACTTGTGTATATGATTGATCTGAATCTCTCAGCTACTCGAACTAACCAAGATATTTTACTTCTATGATGTTAGAAAAATTGTGTGTGAAAGAGTATGAAAAAACACATGTGCATACTTCAAAGAAGAGGAAACTTAAAGGAAACCATCAAATAAAATAACACACAAAAATTGATAATGGAGTTCACTGAGTGTGGGTTTCGTCTTTAGGCCCGATGTTAAGAGTGGGGAGGTTACTTCATTAGTTGTTGCAAGATGATGTTGAATACATGATGTATTCTTTGTCAATACAAGGTGTTTGGTAAATTTAGTGTGTCCTAAATTGCTACATTAATTTTTCAATCCGAGATTCGTAAGCTGACGAAGTGTGGCGCACTATATGTGCAAGATAACCTATCTTTTACTTTTTGTCGTTTTTGGGTTTTTTATTTATCTTGGGGGTTTTTATCTTGGTTGGTTTCCTAATGTGAGATGGAAATTCTAAAAGACAAGTATGGATATAAATGTTCAAGGAAATGATGTCCTTTATAATGATTTCCCAAACTTCAAAAGGGTTTTAAAACATGCAATGACAAAATTAATTCCTAAAAGAAAATGAAAATGTGCCACTATACTAGTCAAACAAATAGTGAACTATTGATCATGAAACCCATTACCCTTGCTGCTATCTAAATACAAAAGAAACTATGCTCAAAGAAATCCAAGAATTGCAAGCAAAGTAAAGCTAAAATCAAATTACATCAATTCATATTCTGACCCCTCACCATTAGTCTCGCTATGGCTTTCGGAGGTAATCATAAACAACTTGAGCAATCTGATATCTAATTTGTAGAAAAATAAACTAATATCAAATTACACACTCATACTTCAATCCCTCACCATTAGTCTCGCTATGGCTTTCGAAGGTAACTGATAATGACATGAGCAATTTAATATCTAACTTGCAAAAAAATAAACTAATATCAAACTACACACTCATACTTCAATCCCTCACCATTAGTCTCGCTATGGCTTTCGGAGGTAATTGATAATGACATGAGTAATTTAATATCTAATCTAATTAATAAAGCAAATGTACAAAACTGAAATAAATAAAACAGTGCTGGAATTAAAAGCTAAGAAAAATAAATCAGCAAAAGGACAAGACCGATTCCATGTCATTAGTCATTGTAAAACTATGTGAAAATTTCTGCCGCCACTGTAATCTGGAACAAAGACACTGATTAGTTAACAACAGTATAAAGCATGAAAAATTATGGACAGAAATAAAACGTTAATACCATAAGAGATGTAATATATACACGTGAATAACTATGGCATAATGAACGTAAGGAAATAAAGCATGAAACTATACAGCAATAAATAAAACCTTGGCGTGTGCAGGGGCCCTCTACACAATCCTCGGGCAACAGCTATCAACCACGAATTATTCTTATGAACAAAGTCTTCTCATGTATTCAAAACGCAGTCATAACAAGGAAATAATGTCACGGCACAGTGGGTTTTCTTTTCAGCAAAATTACATTACAGAAGCTAGCTACTATGCGTATGAGAACGCATTATTTATAACAGAGGATGACATAACTACTTTCCTACAATCTGCGCTGATAAAAGACACGTGAACAACCACGTCCAAAAATCTAGCAATATCGCTACCGTGAAGATTAAATCTATGGAGGGTGGCCATTGGATTCGGCTTATGGAGTAGTTCACAGGTGTTTATATGTCCCCTAAGATTTAGGAATGCCCACGCAAGTCTTCACGTGGTGAAAAACGGAGTTCTGTCACCGTAGGACTCTTAGGTTGACCACTGCTTGACTACCTTTGACCACGACCTTCTTTGGTGAATTCGACTGAGCCAATAGGACTCGGTCCATATCCATGTCATTTCCAACTTGCCCATGTGGCTTGATTTGCCTGAAGACACCTGCAATATAGACTTTAACAAAATGGCTGCGGAAAGTTGAAGCAGCTGCGGAAAGTGACAAGATTCCACAGCTCAATGAGCAAAAATCTAATTCAAACAGCAGACACAAAACATAGTTAAAAACCACTTTAAATTCTCTTTTATGATTAATATGCAATGATGTTGATGACTTAGGAGGTCCAAGTAAATGGAAAAAGTCTAGAAAGGTGTATAGGAAAGATGCAAGTTTGGGACTCAACATACCCCCACTGTGAAGGTGTTGCATGTCCCCATGCAACCAAAATTTTGATCATCCTCCTTCAATTCATATGCCCTGATACCTCTGCCAGTACATCCAGTCCTCTTCTCCTCTTTCTTGGTGCCGCTAACATCCTGGGCTTCTTCATCAAGCATCTGAATTTGAGATTAATCAGTGCTCTACTTATCTTCTTGCATTTCTTCTTCAATTTCCTGTTCTTTTTGTGCCACAGTCCCAGATGTATCATAGTGTTGTCATGAATGATCTTGTCCAATCTACTTTGCTCCTTTAATGCTTCATTTTCATTTTTAATATGTCTATTTAAAACCTCCAACTCAAAGACTTCTTGTTTCAACGAATGGACTAGAGCTTCTTGTACTGTGTGAGGCTGAGTGGATGAAGTGATGGGACTCGTGGCTGTTCTTTCTAAGGATTCTATGTAATCATACACCTCTTGCTACTTTGGATCTATCTTGGGTGTCGTTTTCCTTGGGATGTCCCCAAAATGCTGTGGAGGAGAATTGACTTCAAAATCTGGCCAAAAAGGACTCATGTCAACATCTTGAGGACTAGTTTCAACGTTTGGCTGAGAATGAGGTGGACTACGGCTAGCTAGAGTTTGTTCAGGTGTTCCTCCTCCCAAATCAATAAAATGGGGTCCTTTTGTTTGTGCTTTCCTCCACTTTCCTTTAAGCCTGGTGCTTCTTCTTACATGCTGTGGACTACTGTCTTTTTCCTTTTGTTTTAATTTTCCTTTCTTTTTGGCCATAGCTGAATGTTCCTGAAGGTGAACTAGTCTCTCAGAAAATACTTGATGGTCTTCTTCTGAGGAAGGGGTTTGATGCATAACCTCAATGCTTCTTTTCTCTTTTGATTTTGTTGGCTTTTTACCCTCAGTCTTTTCCTTCCTCCTTTTAGACAATCTTTCTTCTCTACTATTTCTTTCAACTGTGTTAGTAGGAGTGCTTTAAGTTTTATCACCTATTCTCTTTCTTCTACTTCTTTTTGATGTACTGCCTTCAGGGGTTTCTTGGGGTTCTTCAAAGAAATTTCTAATTAAAAACTTCTCCCAGTGTCCTTTTTCTCTTTTAATTGTTTTTCTATCAAGATTTTCACGAGACCATGGTGATACAAATGTGGTTCTACGTCCCCCAGATGCTTTTGGACAGTTACAGACATATTTTTCAAACTATTTAGTAAAAATTATGGTAGATTGAGGGTCTGGTTGTCTAGGAAATTCATCAACAGTGGGGTATGATACATGTACATTGATCCAAAACGTCCCTCACAGGTGATAAACTTTTGAATAACCAACAGTAAACTGGCCCACTCTTCTTTTAAATCATGGACATGAATTCCCTTTTTGAAAATGGTGACATCCATACCTGGGTTACGTAGGATCACTCTCCAGGCTTCCTCGCCAATGCTCTTGTTCTTGAACCAGCGTTCACCTTCTTGAGGGAGTTCTGTAGCAGTTGCTATGGATGCCTTAGTCACTGTAAATTTGAGGTCCCCAATTTCCACCTCCAGACCGTTGAAAGACCCCACAAAAGCTTTTGTTACCTCCTTATTGTATCCTTTAAACTTTTGAATAAACCGAAGCCATTTTTCCTTTTTCAATATGTCTTTGACTTGCGGGTATCCTTCCATAAATTTGGGTCCCTCTAGTTCTGTCCTCAACAACCGACCCATCCTTCCTTCTGTTCTTTAAAAATCATCTGCGTGAGTGTTCTCCTTAGTGTAACAGTGAGGAGGGTTTAGCGGAGGTAAGACGGCTGAATTAGCGGAAATGAACAGGGTTTATGAAGGAGACTAGTGACTATAAGCGGATATCAAAGAATAGGTACACAGAATGAAGCGGAACAGAGAACAAAATGGGGTGAAGGCTTATGTGAGCACGGTGGAAATGCAGCCGTGAGGTCAATAGAACAGCAGGGGGAGTAAAGTGCATCCGGCAGTATTTAAAATTGGGTGGTTGCAGAGTAGACGCAAGCACGTTTATGAAACGGCTGCGGATTTTGTGCGGCTGAGAGAAGTCGTAGTCAAATCAACCACGTTCCATAATTACAGGTGGAGTATCAAAGTATAGCCGAACACGAGTGAAGACCAGAGGCTTGATTATGAGGCCGTTTAAAAATGAATGCAAGGATTGTGGGGGAATCGTATAGAGATCGTGGAATGGTTATGGAGTTATCAACGCAATCATTGCATATAATGGAGCTATGGTTTATAACTATGTAAAAATGTGCTTGAATGCCATTTGAAATAAATTTCTACTCATACCTTGGAATTCTTTCCATTTTTCATTAGTCTTCAATCAGTTGCTCCTCGTTGATGCTTTTGAATGCCTCATGTCTTCATAATATGTCCTCATACCTGCATTTGATTTCATGATTGTTGAACTAACATCTGACTGTAAATTTTTGAAAAACAGAGTGGTGGCTGCAGAAACTGCTTCTTGCTGCGGAAACTGGTGTCAGCTGCGGAAACTGACACAACAATTATTTGGGTGAATGGAGATGGATAGATGATAATTGACTGAATGAAAATGGTCATGAAAGAAAATTTTTATTGGTGAAATGAAATGAAATAGATGAAATGGAGTGAAATGAAATGAAGTGGAGTGGAATGGAATGGAGTGGGTTGTAATAAAACTTGTGAAATGAGAGAGAGAGGGAATTTTTTTAGAAAATATAGGGTGTGAGGTGTTCTTGATTTTCACCCTACATTTTCTGTATAAGACTGCCAATCAGTGATTGGTTTTCAGGCTTACACAATTTTTATTTATTTATTTATTTTGAAACTGAAAAGAACAAAGGCTAGGCTGGTGGAGAAGAAGGATTATTCTTCACCATCCTTATTGCATAATTATCTTGAAACATTTTGGCAAATTCCTATTTTGAGAGTGGCTTATGATAGATCTTTAATCTGTGGCCATTCACAATAAGAGGAGTTTGAGATTCATCAATGGTCTTGATTCTTACCACTCCATTGCTAAAGATCTTGTCAATCTCATATGGCCCAAGCCAATGAGTCTGAAATTTTCCTTTAAAATCTTTAAACTTGGAATCAAATAGCAATGCCCAATCTCCTTCTTGAAACTTCTTCTCTTTGATGTATTTGTCATGCTATTTAGCTCTTTGATATTGAACTAGATCAGTTCTTAGAATTGCCTCTTGTCTGATCTCATCTAGCTCATTCAACTGCTCCATTCTATGCTTTTGGGCTTCTGATATATCCATCCCCAACTGAACTGCCATCTTGAAGGTTTTGACTTGGAACTCAATGGGGAGCAGGACTTCTTTCCCATAAACAAGGTCATGGGGAGAATGTCCTGTTGTATTTCTCCATGTAGTTCTGTAGGCCCACAAGGCTTCAGGAAGCCTTTCTGCCCAATCTCTTTTGTGTAGATGAACAGTTTCGGTGATGATACTTTCGAGAACTTTGTTTGTAGACTCCACTTGACCATTTTCTTGCGGATGGTAAGGAGTAGATCTTCTGTGCTTGATTTTGTATTCTTCCATCAGCTTCTCCACCAGGTTGGATGTGAATTGGCTTCCCTGATCTGTCACAATTTCTCTTGGAACACCAAAGTGAGTAAAAATATCCTCATAAAGAAAATTAACAATTGAATTTTCAGTAGCAGACACTAATGCTTTGGCTTCCACCCATTTAGTAACATAATCAGTACAAACCAATATATGCTTCTTTTGCTTAGATGGTGGATTAATAGGTCCAATGAAATCTAAAGCCCATTTTTCAAAGGGTTCGATGAGGTACACAATGGTTGCAATGGCATTTCATTTGAAGGGTAGGTTTCCCACCCTTTGTGGCTTGTCACACCTTTTTGGCGTATTGTTTTGCATCTTTGAAGGGGAAGGCCAACAATATCCTAAAGAGAGGATTTTATAGGTTGTCCTTTTATTAATAAAATAATAAAACGCATGGTTCATCATGACATGCCTTGAGGATATCGGGCATTTCATCCTCTGACACATCTTCGATCACAGATACGCTTTGTTTTAAACAATTGATTTAGAAATCCATGAATATTTTGAATTCTCTGAATAATCTTTCTTCTCTACTTGGAAATAAATGTGGAGGCAATTTCCACCTTAACCAAATAGTTAGCAATATACGCATACCAAGGGGTCTTAGTGATTTATTGCAAACAAGTATTCATCGGAAATTTATCCTCTGAGGAGAATCTTCTTTAGTATTCTAAATCCTAGACAAAAATCGACTGCGTATTTTGTTTCTGATCACATCCAACACGGTAATATTGAATTCATGCAAAAGTAGAACCATCTTGTCACTCTTGCCATTAGTGAGAGGTTTGTTCGTTAGATATCTAATCACGAATGATCGGTATGAATAAAAGTTTCATAGCATGTTATATAATGTCCCAAACTTATTGATTGCCATGAACAACGACTAAAAACTCTTTTTCGGTTACAATATAGTTCAGCTCGGTGGGAGTCAAATTTTTACTGGTATAGTAAATGGCAGGGACTAAATCCTTTTGACCCAACACGGCTCTAGAGTTGTATACTGGCTTATCGCAGAAATATGGAAAGGGAGTTTCCAATTTGGTCCTCTCAAGATAGGTGCTTGAAGGATATTCTTGTTTCAAAGTTTCAAGGGCGATTGTGTCAGGGATCCCATTTGAATTACGAGTCTTTTGTAAACGATTTGAAGAGTGGAGATGATATTTTAGTGAAGTTTTCTATAAATCTTCTATAGTATCCAGTAAATCACAAAGAAACTTCTAGCATCTTTGAAAATTTGGAATAGGCAACTTGGAGATGACTTCAACTTTTGATCTCACTCCTGACCTTAATCCCATCTCTGAAATATGATGCCCCAAAACAATACCTTGATAAACATCATAAAGCATTTTTCATGGCTTAATGAAAGGTTTTACTTCTTTACATCTTATAAGGACTTTCCAAATTTTCTAATGCCTCTTCAAATGAATTGTTACCATAAGTTTGTAAAATAATCCACATAAACCTCTACACAATCATGGATTAGATCGAAAAAATTCCTGATCTTGCTCTTTGGAATGTTGCGGGTGCATTACATAACCCAAAGGAAGCACTCGATAGGCAAAAAGTCCCCCATGGACGGGTAAATGTAGTCTTATCTTGATCTTGAGGTGCTACAATTTGATTATAGCCACTAAAACCATCCAAAATGAAAAGTACTTTTTTGCTAATGTATCTAATACGATCGATAAAGGGCAAAGGAAAGTGATCCTTGAGAAGTTGCTTTGTTCAATTCTGTAATCAATGCACCTCTGACTACCATTCTTCTTAGTTACTATAACCAAAAGGAGAAACCCATCGGCTATCACAGTGGATAAATGAAGTTTACATTGAGTAGTTTTTGGGCCTCTTCTTTCTATCTCCCTAAGGTTTGGATTCATCCTTCTTTGAGGAGTTGTCGATTGGTCTATTGTTTTCCTCAATAGATATGATGGATGCAAGTCTTAGGATCAATATCTTTCATATCGGTATACTCCCATGCAAATGCGGTAGAATGTTTTGCAAGATTTTGATTCCAGTTCTTCTGTTGTGACTTTTCCAAATTTTTGTTGATATTCAATGTTTTTCTGGAAAAATCTCAATGAGTAGAACCAGAACTCTTCCATATAGTAAAGAGACATTTTCTTGATAAATGTTGTGCTCGATTCCAGCCCCGAAATTGTGTGGGGTCATATTCTGAAGATGTCTCAAAATTTTCTAATGTGTTCAGAATTTGACTATCCTCACTGATTTCAGAAATGGTAAAGACAGGTTGTATAGTGTCCTCATAATTGACCCATTCGTTGTCTCCTACTTCTATGATTGATTTTATTGGAGGATACAAATTGAATTTCTTTGTCGAATTACCATTAGAAATGTACATATCCCCAGATCTACAACTAATGAAAGCATCGGTATTATTGTAAAGGTCTTCCTAAGATAAGTGGTGCCCTCCTAGATTATTCTTGGGAGTCAAATCATAAAATATCTTGGATCATTCCCAATAATCTAAGGAGGCGAAATAATCTTCTAGACACCATCGGTTTGATAATTGATCGATACAAAAATTTGCGGTAAAGTAGGTGTAAAAAGAAGATTAGGAAGTTTTAAGTTTGTTCCATAGTCTATCTACTCTGTCAAATGCTTGACCCCTAAGTCAATCAATGTGTTTGGAATTTCTATCCATTTATATGTAATGTGCTTGACAATTGAATTTACTGGATCTACATATACGCATGGTAATTTTTCCCATCATGATATACGCAATTTTCCCTACGAGGTGGATTCTTCTTGTATCTCTTAGTTTCCTTCACAGTCTTTTTGAGACTCAACTCCTTTATTGTTTTTTCTAGAATAGGAATCTCTCTAATGGCTTGTAAGCAGGGAATCTTGATACAAACATTCTTTAATTCATCTAGAAAAGAAAATCATAGTTGAGCAACAAGATTTGTTTTTCCACCCCTTTATCATTTGTAATCTTTTCGGGGGAAAGGAGGTGTGGATGAAGATGCGAGGTTTCTCAATGTAGGTTGTGGGGGTTAACTTTTCTTTCTCTTTTTGAATGTTTGAGTTTTGAAGGGTCTTCCTCGAGAACCCTTATTGACTTTAAGAGTCCTCCTTAGAGGTATCTTGCTCTTGGACATCTATGAAGGTTTTCTAAAACTCTGGACACGAGTTGTACATCATTGAGAGGGAACAATCATATAGGTGGGGAAATTGTTGTCCTTCTATCATGTAAGTATTTTGAGGATTTTTATTGTTAGGATTTGTGATGGTGAAATTTGGAAGTTGATTTGTCTTTTGGAATGGAAGCATGAGTTGAGGATTTGGATTTTGTTGAGAAGGTTGTTGTTGTGGAAATGGCAATGAAAGTTGTAGATTTGGGTTTTGGAAGTTGTGGAGCTTGTTGATTTTGAAAAGATGGGAGGATATTGATAAAATTGAGCAAATCTCCCATAAGGATTTTCCTACCTTGTACCCATAGTGATGTGGATTTTGAGGTTGGGGCCAAGGTTGTTGCCAAGGATTCAATTTGGTGGGGTTGAAAATTCATAGGTTGTTAACCCTTGAGTTTGTGCCTATGAGATCAACTTCTGCAACAAGCAGAGATTCTCTTCGAATTTGGATCTTCTTGAAAGACAACTTTGATCCGGAATTGAAGGACAATCCTTGGTCTCATGATTCTCTGAGCAAATCATACATGTTTTACCACAACTTTTGCATCTAGAGACATTCCCTTAAAGCATGTTTCTTCCTACATTTCGGACAAAAGATGGCTAGAGCATCGGTTTACGCTTTGCTTGTTTTGAATTTTAAGGGTGTATAGTTGTTCACAAGTCTCCCTAAGATATCAATTTTGAATTCATCGAGCATATTTCCAATCTGCGCCCTACTTGCGATCCGGTTGCAGATTTGTTTATTTTTGATAAGAAGGATCTCTAGGCCCTTTTCCCGTTTTAGATTTTCCCCTTAGAGATATGGACACATAGTTCTTTTGTTATGTCACGAAGTGGGAAGTTGAGAAATGTCTCCCTTCCCCATCATGTTTAAAATATATATCCATTCATCTTTGATGATTTTAATAGGAGCTTTCAAAGTTTCCTCATCCTAAGTTGCTCATCTTTGCTCTTTTTAGGTTCCAGCAATCAAAATCATCATTAAATCCTCAAATTTCATCTTCTTTTTGCACCATTTTGAATACCTCATCCTTGTGATTGGTGGGCATGCAATAGTCCGGTATCCTATCCAAAAATGTTTGTTTCATATCATTCAAGTCCTAATATATTGGGTGACTAATCGATGAACCATTTCAAGCGGCTCCCTTCAATTTTGGAAGAGAGCTTAGGTTTGAGTTTTGAGAGTCTTCCATATAGTCATAGGTTTGGCACAGGGCTTCCAAACTCAAGCAGAAATGTTCAAGATCCTCACTTAGCAATCCATAAAAGTTGGGGAGGATAGATGGTGAGATTTTTTCATCGTTATGAGTTTCCTCATCAACTATAGGAATCAACAGAGTTTGTCTCCTTCCCTATTTCTTCCATTATTTCCTTCACCATTGTTGTCTTCATTGTTTCCTCCTCTTCTACCTCTACCTCTACCTCCATCTATTACTTCCTCTGCCATGATAGTTTCTTTAGAGTCCTTAAAGTCCTCTAGTTCTTCTATCAAGGGAGGATGAGAGAGAGTCTCTTTATTTTCTAAATGGGATTTAGTAGGTGGTATAGGAGAATCCTTTAATTCAGCTGCTCCTTGAATTCCAAAAATCTTAAGGCTAGGGGTAGATGGTGGTGATTCTTGTCTATGCCTTGAAGAATATGGAGTTGTGAAAATCGAACTCTTGGCTTTAGCTATAAACCTTCCCCTAGAATCTCTTGCTCTATGCATGTCATTTTTTTTTTATTTTTTATTTTTAAAGTTGGGCTAATAATTCTCTTTTTGATCTTCCAGGTCACACTAGGTGCAAGAAGAGAGCATACTTAAGAAATTACTAAACCAATAACTCTCTTTTTCTGATCCTCCAGATCACACTAGGTGCAAGAGGAGAGCATAATTCAAGAAGTTATCAAGTTTTCCCTTCTTTTATTATTATTATTTTTTTTTTTTAAGAAATTGGCTACCTATTTACACTTTCCCCGGCAACGACGCCAAAATGTTTGGTCAATTTAGTGTGTCCTAAATTGCTACATTAATTTATCAATCCGGGATTCGTAAGTTGATGAAGTGCGACGCACTGTATGTGCAAGATAACCTATTTCTTAACTTTTTGTCGTTTTTGGTTTTCTAAGGTGAGATGGAAATTCTAAAATAAAAACAAGTATGGTTATGTTTTTTCAAGGAAATGATATCCTCTATAATGATTTACCAACTTGAAACTTAAAAAGGAATTTGAAACATACAATGAAAAAACTTGAAAGGAAATGAAAATGTGCTGCTGAAATGAAAATGTGCTGCTAGTCTAATAAATCAAAACAATGAACTATTGAGCATGAAAACCAAACTATTATTGATGTTGTCTAAACACAAAAGAAACTATGCTGAAAGAAGTCCAAAAGTTGCAATAAAGTAAATCTAAATCAAATTACATCAACTTATCTTCTGATCCCTCATCATTAGTCCAGCTATGATTTTCGGAGGTAACCATAAATAACTTGAGTAACCTGATATCTAACTTGCAGAAAGTAAACTAATATCAAACTACACATTCATAATTCAATCCCTCACCATCAGTCCAGCTGTGGTTTTCAGAGGCAACTGAAGATGCTATGAGAAATTTAATATATCTAACTTGCAGAAAGGAAACTAATATCAAACTACACATCCATAATTCAATCCCTCACGATCAGTCCAGTTGTGGCTTTTGGAGGCAACTGAAGATGTTATGAGCAATTTAATATATCTAACTTCCAGAAAGGAAACTAATATCAAACTACACATCAATAATTCAATCCCTCACCATCAGTCTAGCTGTGGCTTTCGGAGGCAACTAAAGATGTTATGAGCAATTTAATATATCTAAATTTTAACTACTGAAGCGAATGAGCAAAACTGAATTAAACAAAGCAGTACTAAAATTAAACAAAAACTAAGAAAAACAAATTAGCATCAGAACAATATTAATTCCATGTCATTAGTCCAAAAGTTATGCAAATGCCCGGGCTGCCTATTTATAACCTGAAACAAGAACATTGATCAGTTATCAATAATATAAAACATGAAAGACAAAATTAAAATGGAAAGCATGAAAGATTATAAACAGAAATGAAGCATATATACCATGAAAGATGCAATGTATAAACATGTGAATGGATTATGGCACAATGAGCTTTAAAGAAATAAAACAAGAACTATACAATAATGCACAAAACCTTGGCAAGTGCAGGGGCCCTCTACACCAGCCTTGGCAACAATCTTCAAGTACGAATTACGTTTGGAAACAGTCTTCTTATATTAAAATGCAGTCATAACAGAAAGGTGATATTACGGCACAGTGGGAACGTAATTACATTACAGAGCTATCTCCAGACTAATCGAGACTAATCTAATATGCGTATACAAACGCGTTATTTATAACAAAAGAAATATAACTGATTCCTAAAGTTTATGCTGATGGAGAACACGTAGACCATTACGTCCACAGATCTAGGATCATGGCCGTATTGAAGAGTAAATCTATGAGGAGTGGATTTTTGAGTTCGGCTATGGAGCTATGTACAGATGTTGATTTGTCCCCCGTAACTCAGAAACGGCCATATGAATCTTCACGTGACACAAAACAGAGTCCTATCACCGTGGGACTCTACGGTTGACTTCCATTTGGACACCTTTGACCGCAGCCTCCTTAGATGAATTTGCTCGAACCAATAGGACATGATCCATGTCCACATCATTTCTGACTTGCCCATGTGGCTCATTTTTCCTGTAGAAACCTGTAACATAGAGTTTCACAAAATGGCTGCGGAAAGTTGCAGCAGCTGCGGAAAGTGGCAAGATTCCACAGCTAGATGAGAAAAATCTAAATCAAACATCAGACACAAAAATATAATTAAAAACCATGTTAGATGCTCTTTTTCAATTAATATACAATGATATTGACAACTTGAGAGGTTCAGGTGGATGAAAAAGGTATAGAAAAGTGTATGGAAAAGATGCAGATTTGAGACTCAACAGACGCTGTGATGCTGCCCTCGCAACTCTTCATTATTGAGGTTTCGTCGCCGAACCTCGTCGATGTCCATGTTGCTTCCTTGGTAGCACGAATAGGACGTAGACTCCACTGACTCTCTCAGGTATTCGTCTGCTTGCCCTTTGATTTATACACTTGGATATTATTTTGCATGAAGTTTTTCGTTGTGGTTTGTATTATGCCTTTGTTCGCTGTGTGGATATAAGCCTAATCATATAGGAATTTCATTTGTTTGTTGATTTTGCAAACAGAGTGTCGTTTGGTTCACGGTTGTCACATTGGAGAGCGTTGAATCTTATTCGAGCTCCTGATGCGTTCTTCTTCATGGCCACCGTTCGGTACATTATTATTTGTTTAACTGCATTAACTTATGATTTGGTAATGAGCTCGATTGCTCATACCTTTGGTTTACATTTTCCAGGGATCATGTTCACACGAAGGCTCCTGCCCTTCGTTCCAGGTATTGGATTTTACATTCTTGTTTAATGCAACTCGTACACCGTTCAGTAATTATTATATGGTTTGGATGCAATGATTTGGAGTTTCACTCTCTGGTTCTTGTTTTTGTAAGTACCCTCATCGCCGAGCGCCCCCGTATTTATGACACTTCCATTGCAAGAAATGCTATTAGATTCTACCCTTAACATTGCTATTCATTTGTTCTCAGGTCGGTACTCTGTTATCATCTAGACCTTCATCGCTCTCATGGCTGGAAGCAAGTCTTCCATTTGTGAAGTAGTTTGTCTTATCCAAAAGTCAGATTCAATTTGCTCCTGTAGCCGCCCCCTTTTTATTTCCAAAAGAACTATGGCACTATGTAATTTATGATTTATCTATGTGTAATATTTTTTACATTTCCCAACTTAATTGGACCTATACATATTCTGGAGTATTTCCAATTTTAACCAGTGCACCGACCTGGTATTGCGTCTCTGTACTAATTTTTCTCTTACAGTATTTTTATTTAGAGTTTTTCAATGGGTTCATACTTGTTCTGGGTGTAGAATAATGGAGTTGTTTGTACTGACATATCCACAACTACTGATTCTATATTGTTATTAATTTAAATATTGTAATTAACAGTATATAGAATATCATTATTTGTTTCATTTCGTGACAGTGCGAACCCACATAAAGAGAAGAATAGTACTTATTTTTAAATCATAATTCTATGTCATCCTGTTATTTTAATTTGGTCTTCATTTTCTGTCAAGGGTTAAAATCATTTCCTTCATAGTACGTATACTATGTCCGATAAATGCAAAATATAGAATGATTCCCTGAATACATACATATCTATTTTTAATATTTTTCTTTTATATATATATATATATGCATGCATGGGACAAAATAGTGATGTCTTGTTCATTCCTTATTATACAATAATTTATATTGATGCTAAGGTTCCTTCTTTACTATATCTCTTCGGTAACTCTTATATACATTTCTTTCTAGAACAGATTTGTTTTTTTTTCAAGTTTTCCCATAAATAATAGGAGTTCTACCTTACAGTAGATATACCCTTGCCTAATCATTTTACATACACAGTGTTCTTGTGGAATATTTTCACCTTTTCCTTCACTAAAAGGTAAAAATGTTCTTGTAAACACCATTCTGTTTTATTTTTGTAATTTATAAATTTGTCTCACAACAGTAGTGTGAAATTCTCAGAAAATAACAATCCACTTTATTTTCTCATGGTGTTTTATTTCTTTAAGCATCAAGGTGACAGTTTAATTTTTACTGCTAATAATTTTTTTTAGAGTAGCTTTACTCCTGGTACAATAAAGAAAGTATTAGTAGTATTAGGATCATTCAATACAATAATAAACTCCTCAAGCTTCATTTACATAGTACTTACACCAATTACACTCTTAAGTCTGCAAAATATTCATGTGTGCATGCATGTTCATATCTAAAGTGGGACTTATCTCAGTTTTTCAAAGTTCAATACATGAACTAGTATATGTTTAATTATGTATTTATTTAATTACCCTTTTATCATAGAAGTAGATTAAAGTTACATTAACTGTTCTAGGGAATCAATTACACTCTCTCCAGATTTAAACCATTTAATGGTTTAGAGATTTTGGTTGATAGTACTCCCTAGCATTTTTCCTACTACCATACAGAAGTTAGGAGAAATGTTTCTTCTATTCAACTCTGTTAAAAGTAATGGAATTCATAATACCATAATTTAACTCAATATAACTACCACAGAAACTTTCACTACAACTCAACAACATTTAATTTAATTATTCATTAAAACCATGTGCACACCACTTCTGTGATGACTAGTCCTCCCAACCTTAGAGTACTTTATCCACAAGACTCACCCCCGAGCTGAGATCCTCTCTCTAGAACAGACCAACCCCAATCTGTACTGGAGTAGCTTATTTAAGCTTATGCTCCCCAAAGCGTGTTTCTAATTCTGCGTCCATAGTTACATGATGCTTTTATTCCTGTTTGCTTAGGCTTCCCTTATTTAGGGACTTTTAAAGCTGCTTTCTGTTTTTCCATATTTTTACCTCTTCCCAACTACTCTCCACCTCATTGGGGAATTTCGATTTTTTCCTCAAAATCTAAATTAGAAATAAATTCTTTAAAGCATTTTTGAAAGATTTTTGGTGAAAATCTTAGCCTCTTTCCATACCTCATGAATTTGGCAAGTGATCTCAAAATTCTCATTTGGTCAATATGCATAGAAATATTTTATTTATTTCTCATAATTAAAAAATTAATTACATCCAAAAAATACTTATCTATTGGGGTCCACTCCCCTTTGGATTTAAGTTCAAATGTCTAACTTGCAAAAAGTATAAAACTAGGGGTGTTACCAATATGCCAACATATACGCACAACCGATATTTAACCCAATTTCAATCAATTCCTCTGATGGTTCTTCTTTGTATGTTAACACCTGTTTGAATACATTCAATGATGATTTTTCTAAAACAACTTAAAAAATACAAAAATAAAATCTAGTTAAGTTGTTATAAGGAAGTAACAATTACTCACAAACTTAGATATCAATCATTTTCTTCCTTGTCGTCCTGTTTTATGTGCTAAATGGATTCGATTTTCTTTTCTTTTTTGCAAGAAAATACTTAAAAATTAATATTTAATGCTAAATTGTTTATTTATTTTACCTAATGATCGAAAAAATCAATGATTACATATTACATTTGAAGAAGTTGTTGTTGAGATGGCTCCTCCAGCGACGCAATTTTGTCCATTTCTTTGACCATCTCCTTGTACATGTTTTTGGGCATTCATCTTTTGATATTTTCATAATATTCCTGAAATGTAACATGACAATAAACTATTTCATTTTTATATTGATATATGAAAAGTAAGTATAACAAAAGTGATATTTATAAATAATTCTAGACAAACATCTAAAGGAATATTACTTTTTCATTCCTTTTTTTTTTTTTGTACATTTTTGCTATTAAAAGTCTCACATATCTCATTGACCAATTCTCTGGAAACTCTTCCTATAGTTTAGATAAAATTTGGTTCTTGGAATCATTGAATTGGTTTTTGTATTGTAAGTGGAAAGAAAGTCTATACATTTGTTCCACTAGATCCCTCAAAATTTTGTAAAAGTTTTCCCCCCTTTCGTTAACCTCCAGCACCACTCTAGATGAGCTAAGGACCAATTCATTTTCATTTTGATGTTATATTTTTTTTTCTTTTCTTAGAACAACATTCCTTTTTTGAGTTGTTGGTCCCTATAGAAAATTAAACATATGTGAATTAATAGACCTAATAATTTTAAACATATGTGAATTATGTGAATTATCTAATAATTTTAATTATATTATTAATGAAAACTAAAAAAAGAAACTCATATTAGATCGATAGTATTTTTTCATTCACCTGATTCATCCTTTTGCAATTTTTCCATCAAGATTTTATGCTCTTCTGGTCCTAGAGAAGAAATAATCTTATCGAGCTTCATCATTTTGTGGCTCTGCATGATACACAATAAACAATACATATTAGTTAAACTTACATATAGTTCAAAAATAATTTTTTGTAAAAAATTTACAAAGAACTTTCCTTTTTTGCTTTTCTTGATGTGTTATCAGTATTTTTGTTACTTGTTCTCTTGTCACTCATTTCTTTATCAATCTCAAACTTTTACCATATCATTCAATAATATATTTATAAATAAATTGTCAAATTTTCAAGTAAAAAAAAGAAATCTCAAAAAACCAGTGCACCATTCATGGTTTACGCACCGACTCCGATGTGTGTCGCTTTCCCAAATGCACCGCCATAATAGTATAATAGACCGTACGATGCTCTATGTCAATAAGGAGCACCAGTGTGTTACATTTCAATAACCGCACCGGTTAACCATGATAAAATAATAAAAATTGTCAAGTGTTTTTTTTTTTAGCAGAAATCAGTGCGATATTTTACATATGGCACGGCGATAAAAAAAAAATATTTTTTTATCACATTACATTTTGCAGTGCACTTGTAAAATAAAGAGCCCCAATGCACTATGTACTCCATGCGCACCAATAGAGAAGTCTGTTTTTTTTAAATTCATGCAAGGGCCCACATGGATTGGGATTCGATTATGCTAATCGTCTCGTCGGTTCGATATCATAGGTCTATATTTAGCAATACAAACCCTATAAATGTAAATTGAAAAGCCCTAATTATGAAATCATAGAAAGAGGAAGAAGAAAAGCGAGAAATAAAAAAAATGTAAGGTTTGTATCTTTTGAAAGTTTTTTTTTCGAAACAGAACGTTCGCAGTGTGCCATAATGAAATAGTGCACCGACTGCATATTTTACAAATGGCACACTGAAAAAATATTTGTATTTCTAACTTTTTATCACAGTACTTGCACGATGCGCTGGGAGAACAAAGCGCACCAGTGCGGTATTCTACACAAGGCGCACCGACAACTTTTTTTTTTCTATGCAAGGGCCGACATGGATTGGGATCAGACTATGCAGGTCCCAATACAAACCCTATAAATATAAATTGAAAATTATTAATTATGAAATCACAGAAAGTGGGAGAAGAAAGGGCAGAAACAAAAGAATGTAGGTTTTGTTTTTAAAATGGTTTTTTTTCAAAACAACATGTTTTTTGTGCGCCATAATGAAATAGCGCACCGGTGCCATATGTTAGATATGGCGCACTGATTATATATATATATATATATATATATATATATATATATATATATATAGCAATACAAACTCTATAAATATAAATTGAAATGTCCTAATTCTGAAATCACAGAAAGTGGGAGAAGAAAGGGCAGAAACAAAAAGAATGTAGGGTTTATTTCTAAAATGGTTTTTTTTTTCAAAATAGCACGTTTGCGGTGCGCCATAATGAAATAGCGCACTGGTGTCATATGTTACATATGGCGCACTGATTAAAAATAAAAATAAAAAATGATCACTTTACTTTCGCGGTGCGCTGCTATAACTGAGTGCACTAGTGCGCTATGTTACGCAGGACGCACCGATGAAAAAAAAGTCTATTTTTTTAAGATTGACACAAGGGACGACATGGATTGGGATCCGACTCTGTAGGTCTTCCTGTTGGTTGGATGTCTTAGGATATTTAGAAATACAAATCCTATAAATATAAATTAAAAATCGCTAATTCTGAAATCACAGAAAGTGGGAGAAGAAAAGGCAGAAACAAAAAGAATGTAGGGTTTGTTTTTAAAATGTTTGTTTTTTTAAAACAACACATTTGTGGTATACCATAATACAATAGTGCACTGGTGCCATATGTTACATATGGCGTACTGATAAAAACATTTTTTTCACTGTACTTTTGCGGTGCATTGCTATAACGGAGCGCACCGGTGTGCTCTGTTACACAGGGCTCACCGACGAAAAAAATCTATATTCTTTTAAGATTGACGCAAGGTCCAACATGGATTGGGATATGAATATGCAAGTCTTCCCATGGGTTGGATGTCTTATGACTATACAAACCCTATAAATCTAAATTAAGAATAAAGAGGGAGAAGAAAGGGTAGAAGCAAAAAGAATATAGGGTTTTGTTTGTAAAAATGGATTTCTTTTTTATTTTTGTTTCTGAAAACTGCAGAAAAGGTAAAAAAAAACTGCAAAAAAAAAAAAAAAAAAAAAGAAGAAGAAGAAGAAGAAAGGTTAAAAAAACAATAAGGTTTGATTTTGTTATTTTATTTCATATAAAAAACTACAGAAAAAAGTAGAAAAAAACAATAGACTTAGATTTTTTATTTAACTACATAAAAAAAAAACTGCAGAAAAAAGTATAAAAAAACAATAAACTTACTCACATCATTTGAAATTCTATGGTACAGGGTTTAACTAACGCGAGGTTTGGAAGTCTTATTATCACAATACTTCTGTTCGAACATATTTCTCTGCTCCACAGTGCTCTCATGCTCTGTTTGCTCCAGGTGTGTATCCTACAAATATCTAGCTGAATTTTTTTGCAAAAATAGTGAAATAATGAAAAGTGTTTAGTATTTAAAGAAATGTTTTATGAAATTAGATTTTCGAAAATATTTTGTAGCCCATTTTTCAATTTACTGCTTTTTTTTCACTTAAAGAAAATAGGGTTGCACTTTTTTTATTTGCGATTATTCGTTTACCGGTGCGTCCTCTAATTTAAATGCACTGGTACGTATTTTTATAAAATGGCACTAGTGTGCAACATAAAAAACTCACCAATGCGGTTATCTGTACATTACACACTAGAATGACATTGAAGTTTGTGCACCAAAATTTATTATTGTTTTCCTCAAATGAAGGGAGAAAATATCATATATTATATGGAATGGAAAATTCTTCAAAATCCAGCTCATTTCATAATATTTCTCAAATTCCATCATGGAGTTCTCCCTATCCATGTGGAGACATAATATTTACTTCAGATTTGTTTTATTTTTTCACAATCTAATTGAATTTTTATATGTTTTTTATCCATGTAGTCAATCACACACAACTTAATTAAATTTATAATGTATACAAATTTGTAGGTTCATGCATATTCATCATCGAGTTAAGATGCAAAAAATATTCAAACTGCTCCAAAACGTCGAAATTTCTCACCATGAGCTGCATACCGTAAAGCCCATTTGGTAGATGAAATTGGACAACCCCTTCACCCTGCCAATTGTAACAATATTGCCTCTTCTAGCCACAATCCCGGGACAATGATGGTAATTATAATTATAATTTTTTGGTATATATATTGATTAATATGTAATTATTTCAATGTCAAACCAATTTATAATCATGCAATATTGTCAACATGGTTACTAATTGATATCATATATTTTGTACTAATCATGTTAGATTTTTTTTTTTTAATTAGTAGGATTCTAGTGATGATGAATGACCTACCTACCATCTTCTGTTGCACCCCATGAAAATGTAAAATCGAGAGAAGACTGAATTAAGAGAAAAAATCGAAGAGGAACGATACCAAGAATGGTTGATTCAACCACCGATTCAATTCCTGCTACGTCCAGACTCACCAATTAGGAATGACTACAGCAATAGTAGTTCTTCACAAGGTGGAAATAGAGGCAATCAAATAGAGGTTGGTATGAATTATTACTTAAGGGATACGACTACCATGGAGACAATGGTGTTAGAAGAATTCCAAAATGATGATCAACTAGGGGAGGATGCTCATATCGTTGACACCTTTTTTGAAAGCCTTAAATTTGCTTCCACCATCCCTTTCTTTGGACCTGGCAGTCAGTAAAATTCTACCCAGTTGGGGACAACAATGTTACTATACAACTTGAAATAAAATTTTGGCTTGTCGAATGCATGTTTCTCGAAAATTTTGAGATAAGTCACCATAAAGTACTCCCCTTATATAAATTTGAAATAAAATCAGTACACTACAATGAAAATTAAAAATGTTAAATTTTATGAACGTTAATAATTATATCGACATTAATGTACATTTAATATTAATATATTTTTCCATGATCACCAACTACAGGTTATTCAAAGATAAGGTTCTTCCGAGTGATAATTTCTTGCCGAGTAGCTGCGAAGAGGCAAAGAAATTGTTGAAAATGTTGGGTGTTGAGTAAATATCATATCATGCATGTCCAAATGATTGTATTCTATATAGAGAATAATATGCAGACAAAGAGATGTATCTAAAATGTAGGCATGACAAGTATGATAAATAAAAAAAAAAGGGTAAATCATGTACTGGTCCTCCTTTTAAGATATTGAGGCACATGCCTATAATCCCATGGATTCAAAGGCTCTTTTGTTGAAAATAATTAGATATGTTGCAGGGATGGCATGCCTCACATAGAAGTGAGTTGGGAGTTATGTGAATCCCAACTGATTCAATAGCCATGAAGCATATAGAGGATACATGGCCCTAAAAATTCAAGAATGAAGTAGAAAGTCTACGACTCAGCATAGCCATGGATGGCATCAACCCATATTCCCTCCAGAACACCAACTATTCTATTTGGCCTTTAGCAGTGATCAATAACAATATCCCCCCATGGTTTTCCATGAATAATTAACATCTTATGTTGGCTCTCATAGTCCCTGGTAGAAGACAAGTGAATAATATGGATGTCTACTTACAGCCACTGGTAGATGAATTGAAGGAATTATGGAATGGGATAAATGTATACGATGTATCAAGACCCATCACAGCAAAGCAGAGTTTTGTGTTGTATGGCATATGTTCTTACATGACACATGATTATCCAGGCTTAAGAGTTTGTTGTCTTAAATTACATGTTTAATTTATTGATTTGTTTATATATAATGTAACAATATTATTTCGCATATTAGTTATTTAATTCGTTGTAATAATATTTGTTCTGATCTTCATGATATTCTTTCACATGCCATGCATATTAATTAATGTATATAAATATAATCTCGTAGTTCTTGTAACAAAAGGGTATTTTGGATGTAAATGTTGTGGACCTTCTCTGAAAGATAGATGGTCCAAGGACCTACGAAAGCCAGTGTATGATTGCTCGAGGATATTCCTACCAGAACTACACCCTTATAGAAGAGCAGCATCCACTTTGAATGGTAAATGAGAGAGAACCCAAAGGCCTCCAATAATGACACCAATTGAATGGCTTAGAGCATATGAGAGAGAGAAGGAGAAGGAGTTCATAGAAATGTTAGATTCAAATGGGGAGCCTAAGTTCGATGATCTAGATTTCTTCAACACCTATGTTGAGAAATTTCCCATTGGGATGAAAAGGAAATCTGACTTTTATGACCTCACATATTAGGAGCATCTTAAGATTTCCCACTTATTATATCCCATGCATATATTTAAAAATGTTTCATATTATTTATGGAGGCACATATCATCGAAACAAAGGGACACATTGGCTATTAGGAAAGATCTTATTGCTTCAAAAACTAAAAAGAAATATTGGCCAAGACGATAAGAAAGTACGGGATCAAAGGCAGGCGTTGGTCCCTCTAATTCATGGTTTTTCAAAGAAGGTGATGTCCCATGGATTTTTAAAAAATATGATATATATTTGGCAAAGGAAGTTATAATGGATGTGAGGGTGCCAACTTCATACGGTTCTTCACTACAGCGTTGCTTCACCGTGGATGACCATTTGTCGGGGTTGAAATCGTATGACCATTTGAATATTCTAAGAGTACGTATAATGTCAAAAGAATGATTTTATTATTTTTTATATTAATAAATTTTATCCCATGCGGGGATCATAAACAATAACTAGTTTTTTATATTATTGCACTTGCTTATAACTTTGCAGTGTCATTATCCTTTTTTTGTGCATGGGTGTGTGAAACATGAATTCCCTCAAGACCTAGGACATGCCAAATATAAATTATCTACATTTGTACGTTGGATCATGTTAAAGGAGATTCATGTGGCTAGCATTCCACAGTGGCGTCAAGAGATAGTTGAGATTGTTTGTATGTTTGAGAAGTAACTACCGACGAGTTTCATGGACTTACAGGTTCATCTCCTAATCCACCTGGTAGATGAGGTTGAATTAGTTGGGGTTGTTTCTTGTTGTTGGATGTTATTCTTAGAGAGGTACATGAAGAAATTAAAAGGTTTTGTTTGAAAAAGGGAAAAACCCGAGGGGTATATGGCAGAGGGTTACATATCATATGAGTCTTTCTACTATGCCAGTGAATACATCAAGCAGATCGACAACAGACCAAGTGCAGTGATTTGGGATGATCAAATGGATGAAGACAAAAGAGAAGGAGAGCTGCTCCAAACGAGTGGAAAGAAGCGCTTGATAAAGAGTAAGCGACTTATAATTTTTCAAATTTACAAAAAGTAATTAATATTCATGTTGAACTTAGATATAATGTATATTTTGATCTCTAAGTACTATATAATGTTGGTTTGATCTCATCAGTGAATGTAGAAATTGAAGCAATTGATAAATTCATTATTTACAATTCTAAAGCGATACAACCGTGGGTCGCATTGTACGAACAAAACATGATGAATTGGGATAGTGACTAGAAAGAATTCAGACAGTTGAATGGTAGAAGTGTGCCTTATACCAATCATTTAAAAGAAAATATGCCAAAAATATGCCCCAACAGTTGGGTTTCTGACCAAGTCAAAGAGAAATAGAGTGCTACCGGTTGTTACCAGCGTGCTGAAGAGGATACACTAAACATATGGATTGGGTGCAACAACTCGGTAATAATATTTTTAATTTATATGTAAATTTGAAAATTATATTAAGACATCTACATTTCATATTTTAACTACTATTGGATTATTATTTATAACACACATGACACTATGACTTTTTTCACTTTTTTATAATAGGAAAATTTTTTCCCATCTATGTTGGCATATGGACACCATTTTCACACAGAAAATGTCGATGTTGGAAATGTCACAGAAGGCTATGGAGTGGAAGTTGATTTCGATCAATCTAGTCAATCTAGCCACCACGATCAACAACTAGTACGAGGGATGTTAGGTTACGTCGGAAAGATACAAGAGATCATTGAAGTGGATTTTTCTTCTTTCCAATGTGTTAATTTTAGGTGCAAGTGGTGGGACACCTTTGATCGGAATAATGTAAAGGAAGATAGCGATAGTAGGATAATATGTATCAACTCTAGAAAGATGTGGGATGAAGCTAAGGAGCCCTATGTTTTCTCTAAACACTGCAACGAGGTGTTTTTTGACCCAGATGTGTTGGATAGGGATTGGTTGTTCGTATTGACAGATGACCCTAGATCAAAACATATTTTTGAGAACAAAAGTGTTATCATGTCATGTGAGCTAGAAGATAATGAGGTTTATCATGAGAACCGAGAGTGATATGGTACATGTGTTATTTCATCAATATTTATACTTTTTAAGATGGGTTTTTTGAAATATTAATATAATATGTATTTTGAATTAATTGGTAATTTTCATTGTGTTAATGTTAAAATCAATAATTCACTTGATAATTTGCATTAATTATGTTGATCTAAAAAACAATGGCATACTGGATAAATTAAATCTTTTTTTTTTGTATCTAAGATCATAATAAAATAATGATAATTCTAAAGTACATGAATTTATTTGCATTATTTTCTAAACTTTATTATGTTACAATAAATCATATTATTCTAGATTTATTATTTTACAATTATTTAAAATTTACAAATTTACAAATTTAAAATTTTTAATAAATTCATTTCACATTAATACAATTAAAATTTTACAAATATTTTACATACAATTAGAATTAGAATTAGAATTTTACAATTTCACGTACAATTACAATTACAATTACAATTTTAGAATTTTACATATATACAATTACAATTTTACAAATTAAAAAATTACAATTACAATTACAATTTTACAATTTTAAAAATTACAATTACAATTACAATTTTAGAAATTCACATATATACCATTATAATTACAATTTTAGAATTTTAAATACAATTAGAAATACAAATATTACAAATTTACAATATCATGATCATTTGGTATTAAATTAATTAATAAACATCACTTTCATTATAACCATCGTACAAACATCATATTTGACTAAAAAACACATTCAAAATCTCTAACTGCATCATCATGATCATGATCATCGAACAAAACACAATTAACATTCTATATTAACATCATCAGTACAACACAAACATCAAATATACATCTCATGCTATCACGTACACATCTATCTGCAAGTTGCACATTAGATGAACATATCTAACATGTCCTAACAACATACACATCATGATGATCACCAACATTTAAATTAAGTACAACTGCAACATGAACATAAAATACATGGACGATATATATATATATATATATATATATATATATATATATATATATATATATATATATATATATAATGTTAGAAATATACAACTATCATATAAATTTCATGGATCAGCTAGTGGTAGTACAACATCAATATCAGCACAAGTGGCCAATGTTCCAGCCTCATCTCCATGATGACTGCTACTAGATGCTAGTGGAGGTTCATGCAAATCTGGCACGGCGCGAGGCTATGAACGGTCATGAAATGATGGTACACTGTGCCTTCCAGACTATCCATCATGTGCTAAGGCTCTATCATAACGTGCAACAGTCCTCGTCAGTCACGTAAAAGTTGTTGTAACTCCTACGACATCTCGCATCAGGATGTACATATCACACGAGATGCCTCTCCACATCCGTGATAGCCTATCATCAGCCTCTATATCCCTGAAATTAGTGGGCCTGATGACCGCCTCAAAAATCAATGCAATGAGTTGGTGGCCCAACTCCATCCTATATCTAGCATCACTAAGACGTTGACCATGCACCGGTGCACTAGCAAGAGCAGGTCTCTGATCTGGACTAGCCTCCTGATGATCCTCAGCAATATCTAGCATGCCCTCATCCTCATCATGAGGATCCACACCTAGATTAGGTGGTGGTGGCGGAATCTCCTTGCCATCAAAAGTGCCAATGTCTACAAAATATATACAAGTACACAACAATAATTATAGGATTTTACTACACAATTTAATAAAAACAAGTTAAAGAACATGTTAGAATAAATTTAAATAAAACAATAATATTACCTCTATCATCTGGTGGCTCATCATCTTTGAAGAAGATGTTGGCACACCCTCGCCAATCCAACCCCGCATAAGGACAGGGGATGAAAATGAAGGGATGCTCATCAACACTGGCTAGCAAATCCAGTGCATCATCTGATATCCTTGCTGGAAAAAGCGTCACCTCCCTATTGAGCATCATCTGCCCCCACATGTGGATATGTGCTTCATTAATCGGCCTATGAGGCTGCTGAAGAAAATAAAGCCTCGTCTCTGGAAACCTCTCAAAAAATAAACAAAAATATCTGAAGCAAAAGGGAAGTTGACCCTCGCTCGTGCATGAGCATGACATCTATCTAATTTTGTATAGAACTGCAGCAAAAAAATGGCAGTCCACCTGACAAGTCATGGCTATCGTAGTAAAGAATAAACATAATATAAAAGTTGGCAACTAATGCATTTCATGTCACTGGTGTTGTGCGAAATGGTCGAAATGATAACTGAGAGACACTAGACATCCTCACGACCAAACACACCAATACGTAACTGCCCTCCAGCTACCTGAAACTCTGCAGGAGATATTAAATTTTCTCTAATGTATCTCTGCGAGTAAACTAACTGACTCCCTGCCACATATCCAGCTAGAACCTCGAGGAATGAGGGAAAATCCATCCCTCTCCTCAATAGCCCTATAATAAAATATACATCCTCCTCAGTGGGCATGTACCATTAGTTGGTACCAACCCGGAAAACTTGTTGCTGGGCATTCCACCTTCGGATAAGATGTCTCAAAAACAAACTATGGGACTTTAGGGAAGTAGCTTCCTCATAGAATTTGAGGAGGACTAACTGCCTAAGGAGCCCCTACGTCACTACTGTAATATGGCATGAGGGTACGCATATCTCTCCCTCTCCCTTGCCTCCTACAGGCGAACCATGTTATACTGTTCTGCCTATTGTTGTTTTTCTTGCTCCTCTTCTCTCCTTTCACGTCTCTGAATGGTTGACATATTAAACACAATTTTTTTATTAAATGACACATGTATTTGCAAATATAAGTATATATTTATTTTTTGAAAAATAAATAAAACAAGATTTAGTGTGCAAAAACATAATCATGCACTGGTCCCAATGCGTCACACCACATAGCGCACCAGATACGCTACACCTCATGCTATTGACTGCACTAGAAGCGATGCTCTAGAAAATGTTTTTAGCGCACCGTTCACTATGTGCGATGTCAGGAGGACAGTGTGTTGACTTCACTATCCATCCGGGGCTTATAACTAAGATAGCACACTTCCCTTCTGCTACCGTACATGGTCGTCGGTGCAATATTTTAATATTCTTCACCGTTGACCTATGCCAAATACGGTAAGCCATGCACTGACAAAAATAGCCGGCCCGGGGCGGTTATTTCAGTCAACGTACCACTCCACCATAATTGAACTAGGTCAATGGTGCGACCAGATAGCTGACCGCATCGCTCTTTTTAAAGAAATTTAAGTAACACGGTGGACCTGTGGCATCTGCCTCGGAATCGGTGCGGATTCCCTTAGCACTAGTTTATCAGCCCAAACCATTAACAATGTCAAATTGCGGTTTTGGTGTACTAAAAACATTACCCTCCCCGAGGCTGGTAAGTCCGTCAATGCAACGAGTTGTCTCCATACACCATTTTCAACGGTGCTACTTGGTAACCGACTGTACCACACTTTTTAATTTTTTTTAAAAATAACACGATGCGGTGCGCGATACTGCGTCAGAACTAGTGCGGATACCATCAGCACCGGTTACAGTGTGGCCTATAAATTTACAAGCAGCAACGCAAACCGGTGCGAGCAGAATAGCTTGAGCGCACTTCACGATAATAATTTTTTTTTTTAATGATTAATTTTAAGGTTTTTTCAAATTCTAATCTGCTAAAAGGTTTAATTATGGAAAAAACAAGAAAAATACCTATACATTTACCCATAAAGGAGGCATATTGGCTGTACAATTTGCAAAAGAAATTTTGTCCACTGTTTTATAAAATTCAAGCTGGAGGATTGGTGGCAATGCACAACAGCAGTGCGTGCAATAAGTGCAATGGGAGCACGGATGTTAGTGCGGCTCAAACAAGAATAATTTGCACCGGTGCTTGAGAGTTCTATAGCATAGAAAAAAAGTGAAAAATATCGTATTCGGCTACAATTTTTTTTTATTTTAACCCTGTTCCGGTGCGCGGGGTTTTTGTTGGTGTACCGGTGCATTTGACCTAAGCCGCCCCGGGCGGTTTATGTTTTCACGCGCATTTAGGAGGCACCGAGGCGGCCTTGCGGTAATGCATCGGTGCTCTACACTAATAAGAGGCACTAGGCACGCTATCCGGTGAACCAATGATTTGTGTTATTTTTTGGCCGTAATTTTGTTTTTTTTACCCTTTTCCGGTGCACGGAATTTGGGGCCGCGATGCGTTTTGGTCAGTTCGCACTTGGTGGTTTCTATTCCATGTGCTTTTTATGAGACACCGGGGAGGCTTAGAGGTAACAAGCCGATGCTCTATAGTAATAAGACACACCGGGAACGTTGTCCGGTGAACCAATGATTTTTGCAGTTTTTTTGCCACAATTTTGTTTTTTTTAACCCTTTTCTGGTGCGCGATATTACTGGAGCCACAGTGCATTACAATAATTATGCATTGGGCAGTTTCTGTTCCACATGCTTTTTACGAGATACCGGGGCAGCTTAGAAGTAACGCACCGGTGCTATACAGTAATAAGATGCACTGGGAACGTTGTTCGGTGAACTAATGATTTATGTGGTTTTTTGGCCGTAATTTTGTTTCTTTTAACCCTTTTTTGGTGCACGGTATTACTGGATCCCTGCTACGTTTCAGTAACTCCACTTTTTTGTTCCACGCTCTTTTTATGAGACACTGAGGTGGCTTAGAACTAATGCACCAGTGTTCTATAGTAATAATATGCACAAGGAACGCTTTTGAGTGAACCAATGATTTGTGTTGTTTTTTGGGCATAATTTTATTTTTTTAACCCTTTTCCGGTGAACGGCATTTATGGGGCCCTAGTGCGTTTCACTCATTGTGCCCCGAGTGGTTTCTGTTCCATGTGCTTTTTATGAGACACCGGTGCTGACGGATTGACATGCTGCGGTGTTGTTACTTAATAAAAGGCACCGGCCGAGTGTGTAAAGAGCGCACGATTTCCGGTGTGACAACTTTTTATGCAATTTTTTTCCTTTATTTTTTTTATTTAACCATCTACAGGTGCACGTGTTTTATGGATGCCCTGGTGTGTTTTCTTGATTCCACGCCGATGCGGAATTTATGTAAAGTACCAGTACTTTGCAGAATTACAACGCACCAGGCGTGTGTGTACGGAGCTCACAGTATTTGGTGTGCCAAATTTTTAACCGCATCGGTGCTATGTCGTCTTGAATGCACCAGTGTGTTCTTAGGTGATAAGAGCATTAGACGAAATACATCCGTAAAAATCTCTGCCCGCCAACCTCTTCTAGGAACCTCTGCTAGAAACGTATGTATGGGGTATTTTTATAAGGGGTTCCTCGAAAACATTCACTAGAGGGTCTTTTCCTTGTAGTGTCAAAATATTTCTCATATCTTTGATAATTATAAATTTAAGTTGATTAATTTACAAAGTTCGAGTACCTCAGAATTTTTAGGGTGTTGAATCCATTTATGCATTTTTAAACAAAAAGAAATAACAATCTCCCCATAAATTATATTGCCTTATTATGGGGAAAGTCCATTTTGTCTATTAGTTAAAGTGTGTCATTTATAATTCTTCAAAAAAAAAAATTAATTGGTTATTTTTTTCGATAATGATATAAGAAAAATGATTTACATAATTTAAGATATGTATGTTACATTATCATTATTACATTTTATAAAATTAAATTTTGTATTGATCTTCTCAAAATTTGATGTTTTAGCATTCAAAAATAAAATGATATTTTTTTCAAAGATGTAATGTAAATTACACTTCTCATTTTCATATCAAAATTATTCGATTTGATATTACCTACTAGGGACATTTCGTTTCCATCTTATTCAAATGTAGTTCTCAATCCTACGGTTTTTCTTTTGATGCTACAATCAAAATTTTGATCAAATTATAAAACTTAATTTACTAACATTTAGATTTATTTTTCCACGACAATAGACCTAAATCATAACATTTTATTTATTTATTTTGGATTTTGAACAAATTATTTTTGTCCACTCAGTTTACTTAAAATTAATTTGAATGAAAACATGCTAACATGGGTTTGAGTACCCAACTTATTAATTAGTAAACAAAATCCCAACTAGCATTAAATGACAAAAAAAAAAGTATAAAATTTTTCAATCGCACTAATGAGGATGCATTTTATATTATACAATTTGTGTAGAACCATTTTAAATATATGGGACTATTGGGGATGATATTAATAACTCCATCATGGAATTAGAGGGTTATAATTGTCAGATCTCCCCTATAATGTCTCAATTTCATGTGCCACATGCATGCCCTAGTCATTTGTCACATGTTTCTTACCTTTAAATTAACATTTTCTACCTAAAACAAACCAAAACAGCATCGTATTTGGCCAAAGTCTTAATTTCCTCTACAAGACTTGATATAAGTTAAGATAATTCAAAATAAAAAGTAAGTTAACCAAATATACCCAATTCACTTGTGATATTTCTCTATAATGTTTTCAAAATTTTGTGTTTTCACTAATGTCTCAATTTCATGTGCCACATGCATGCCGTGGTCATTTGTCACATGTTTCTTACCTCTAAATTAACATTTTCTACCTAAAACAAACCAAAACAACGTTGTATTTGACCAAAGTCTTAATTTCCTCTACAAGGCTTGATATAAGTTAAAATAAAAGGTTGGAAATCCATTTTAAAATATATGACACTATGCTTCTTTGAGGTCTTATTATGGTATCTACACAAGCAATATGTTGTTTTAGGGCTAACATTGGTGGTGTGCCAATATTTTATATAAGCATCATGGTATTTGCATTAGTCATGTAATAATATGTTACATGAGCATATGGAGTCTTCACAAATTTTATTCTCCTTTAATAATTGACATTTTTGGCATGACACTATGTTACTTGCAACATGCTAGAATTGGCCAATTTTATTTTACTAATTTTAATTCAATCATTTCTCCTTCGCATGTAGAACTATAAATTGGTAAGGTAATCGAGAGTGAAGAAACTGGGTGATAATAATTCCTATTTGACCACTTGAAACTCTACTAGCATTTAGGAATCCATATGTTTCTTCTCAAAAACACTCTTTGTGTAATAAGATTAGTTTTCATGTGTTGATTTATCTCCATCTCCATGTTGCCATCAATGTATTCTTGTAATCGGGAAAACTTTGGCCCGCCCAAATATGTCCCTTTCACTATTAAATAATGTGATTTATCTGTATATTCAAGAGACAAAAAAATTAATAAACGCTAATGTATTCGAATTTAGAAGCACCTATCACTTATAAGTTCCACTATTTTGAGAACATAATAAAATGTATTTAACCATATTTCTTATAATTTATATCACACTATTAATTTTACATAAATATTTTTATAATTATCTTGAAAAAACTTTATACTTTCCATTAGACACATTAAACCATTATCCTAAAAACTACACTCTTCTCATTTTTACAATATATCCACATTTATTCTCTTAGTGTTTCCCTCCCTTCTTAGAGGGTATGCTAGTTATTTTTATTATATGGAAAAGTGTGTTACACGTTATTACCTAATTGGTATGAGGGGATACTGTTGTGTTATATAATATTATATAACAAATTATATTAAAAAATATATATTCAATTGTAAAGGCACACTCAACAACGTGATTAAATCCCTTGAAAGTTGCACCAAATATGTTTTAGCATGGAAGAGACATCAAAAATTATAGATCCAGATCAACGGCCACGGTTTAAACCCCTCGGTCGTCCGATCGAAGTTTAACAGGAAGGAGGATTGGTCGTTTAGTCAAAACCCAGTTTTTCATAATGGTATGTATAGGTTAATAGCGGGGACCCCTTCAGCAGTTTTCTAAACCAAAACCCACACCCCCCGCGCTCTACTTATTGTATTTGGGATACAACGCATGCAAAAGGCGGTATTGTGGATCGTATATTTGGAGACATCTGGCAGAGAGGTAGGATATGTACTTAAATTTATGGAATAGAAAGAGCTACCAGAACATTTTGAGCGACTTTTTGTGGGAGGGATGAATGAAAGGGTTGTATCCGATTGTTTTCTAATTCCTTCTCTATGCTGGAAAGCTCATAGACTACGTGGGAAATATCATATGGAGTTTGCGTGTTATGCATCAGGTTATTACCAGCTTCGAGATTTAACATTCTCTAGGAATATTTTTGGTTTGGTTTTCGAGTGAAAAATTAGAATATATTAATCATTAATTTTATGTCGATATATATATAATTTTTATTTTCATATTAAATAATGACCAATCTTATTACCATTTTGTTTTTTTTTCAAAATATAAAATAAAATAAAATAAATTTAATATTTTTTTGATACATTTATAAAGTGTTAAACATTGTATTTATAAAACAACTCTTATTCTATATATACTAAGTTCAAAGAAAAAATGTGGTGTGAGAAAGATCTAGCAGCTAAAAGAAAATTAAGATATTATAAGGAGGTCATCAAACCCACCCTAGAAGATCAAAAGTATCTCTCTGTTTTAACTAGCTCAAAGAAGAAAATTAATATAACCAAGATTAAAACGAACTCGCATGAGCTCCATAGTGAAACAGGTCGTTGGACAGTTCCTAAATAACCATGGATGGAAAGGATCTACCATCTCTGTGAGAATATGAACATCGAGAATGAAAATCGCTTCCTCTTAAGAGTGCCCCGAGTACAACCACATTAGAGCTCAATTTCATAATCTTTGTTACAACACTGACCTTCCTAGCTTTTTAAGATGTCAAAATTATAGTGAGCTCGGGATGCTTCTCTCCAAGCTTTTTGAGCATAAGAATAAAATCTTAAATCAAACAAAATAACTCTTTTCTTTAGGTCCAATAGACCAAAGATTGGTCTGAGTGGACATTAACCATCATCATCATCATCATCAGTAATGAAGTGTCAAACTTTTTTCTTATAAAACCATTCTTAATTGATATATATATTAATGAGTATTAAAACAATAAGTAACTTACTCTTTATAAAACAACTCTTATTCCATATATTTTAATTAAGTGTCAAATTTTTTTATATTAATGAGTATTAAAACAACTAGTATTTGACATGTATTAATGAATATTGAAAATATAACAGTTGATAAACTATATATTTATTAAATGAGTATCAAAATTATCAATGGAAAAGAATGAGAAAGTACTAAACATTTTAAAATTATTTATATAAAAGAAAATTGTCTATACATATTTATTTATGAAATGTTTTTAACAAGAACAAAATGATGAATAGCCTATTTTGTAACTTACAAACCTATTTTGTAACTTACAAAATTTAAGAATATATTGTTTGAAAAATATATTCCAAATAAATAAAACTATTCTTATTATGAAAAAAAGTAAACGATTTCATTTCATTAACATTCACTACACGAGACTAATCAATTTACAATGGACGATTTGATCTCCTTAACATTCATTACATGAGATAAATCAATTTAATATATCATGATTTGTTGAATTTATCTAAAACCAATATACTAATTAAATTTGAGATATTATTATTAGTTTAATTTAGAGTAAGCTATAATGCGACTTTTTGGGAGATTTCGATCTCCGAAAAGTCCATTATTTCGGCATCGGGTATAGTGGGCCCCGAGAGCCGTTATCTTGCTGGTCACCGCGACGTCTACGCTCTGTTAGTGCCCCTCCATTACTCCATTCGTCAACACTTCGTCCGTCAACAGGCTAGCTGCATGCACGCATTAATGGCACTGCCAACTCCGCCACCCTTCTCAGCTCTCACTGCCCGTGAAATCGATATAGAAATTGATTTTCAAATCTCTAAAACATTCTCTGAATCCCAGAGCACGAGCAGAACAGCAGAACAACAACTTGAAACCTTAATTGATCATTGCCCAGGTACGTGATCTGTGTGTACATAATCCTTAGATAATTTGACAAACCTATAACACATCAAACTTTCAGGGTGTTAGAGTTTGGAAAAGTGGACAGAGTCCTTTGGTTCTATGATAAACCTCCAAGGTTATTTGATAAATCTTCAACATGCCTAGCTATCTAGCTATGGGTGTTTGGAATGTATGCAAAAGTTTTTTATTTATTTTTATTTGACAAAGCTCCAACACATAAAACTGTCTTTTGGTTATATGAGAAACCTCCTAAAATATGAATTTGTCATAACTCTTTGGTAACTTGACTAACCTCCAATTTATGGACCTATCTGGGTGCAGAGTATGGAGATGTTGCTAGTGTTCATTAATGACTTGAGAAACCTCACATATGGACACATGGTAACTCGATAACTTGACTAAAGTCCCACACATGGGGTTGTCTAAGTGCAAGAGTGTTTTTAGAGTTTGCTAGAGTGTTTAAGTAACTTGAAAAACCCACAACACATGGAGTTGTCTCGGTACCAGAGTTTGGAGAGTCACCAGGAGTCCTTTGGTAACTTGAACAACACATGGAGTTTTTTGGATACTAGAGTTTGGAAAGTTTGTCAATTTCTTTTAACAACTTGAGTAAACTCTTGGCTCCAACCCATCGAGCTGCTATCTTGGTCATAGTGCGGGGTTTGGAAAGACTACCAGATCCATTTGTTAACTTGACAAATCTCCAACATATCCACCTAGTAATTAGAGTGCAAGAATTTGCAGAAGCTGCCTAGTGTAAAGACAATGGTATCTTTGGAATACTTGTAGGCATCAGATCATGTGAATTTGAAGAGCATACTGTAAAATCATTGGTGTCTTGTAGGCATCAGATCGTGTGAATGTGAAGAGCAATGGAACACTTGCATACTTATTTATATAATTGGTGAATCTTCGTGCCTCAATTTGTAAGCTGAGGTGTGATGAGCGAGTACTAAACACGTTGTCGCAACCAAAAGGCTACAGAAATAAATTTCTAGATAGTAAATTCAATACAATTTTTTCCATGTCCAATTTAGGACAGGAATTATGAGAACAATGATTTGTTTTGGTATGTTTAATTGTATTGAATGAGAAGGGTGATATACTTTTCATTATTTTTTCTGGTGGTGGTTCATCGGATTATTTATTATTTAAGATAATAATCAATTTTTTCAGAACGATGTAACTTAGGGCAGGAATTATGAAAACCAGTGATTTCTCTTTCTATGTTTAATTATATTGAATGAATCTAATTATATTGAATGGGAATGGTTATATAATTTTCATTATTGTTTCTGCTTCTAGCGGTTGTTCATGGGATTTAGGAACAATTTGTGCATTCAACTGTTCTAATCTTTTATTTATCTGTATTGAATCTTAATTTTCGATTTTCCCAACTCCCAGCTACAAGGAGGAAGACAGGGATTCCAAGTATTGAATGCTTAAATTCGATGCAAAAATTAGGTTTTTCAATTCTTCTACAGTGCTATGCAAAACCAATTTATTTCTATGATAAATTGTTCAAATTAGTTTACCAATAAGATCCATCATCCTCCCCTATTATCCAAACAAAAATGCTCAGTGAAATTGTATAACCATAGCTGAAAGGAGAATGTAGAATTTGTCAAAAAGCTAATCCTAATTTAACTGTTCAAAAAATATCCATATTTTCTTTAATCTGATAGCTGAAAAGAGATTTTATTTATTTAGATCTCAAGCTCAGAACTAAGGGGGGGAAATTGAAACCACAAAATCTAACATTTTGATAGTTACAACTCACCATACATGTGGCTTGTATTTTGATTTGGTGGCCCATATGTATAATATTACCATGAATTCGATTCACCCACTGCCCAAATTCACAAGCAATTACATATGATCTCATAGTAATTGCTGCATTTGAACATTTTGGATCTTCTTCACAGTGCTAGGATTTAGGAACTATTTGTGCATTCAGCTATTCTAATCTTTTATTTATCGGTATTGAATCTTAATTTTCAATTTTCCCAACTCCCAGCTACAAGGAGGAAGACAGGGATTCCAAGTATTGAATGCTCAAATTCGATGCAAAAATTAGGTTTCTGAATTATTCTACAATGCTATGCAAAACCAATTTATTCCTATGATAAATTGTTCAAATTAGTTTACAAATAAGATCCATCATCCTCCCCTATTATCCAAACAAAAATGTTCAGTGAAATTGTATAACCATAGCTGAAAGGAGAATGTAGAATTTGTCAAAAAGCTAATTCTAATTTAATTGTTCAAAAAATATCCATAATTTCTTTAATGTGATAGCTGAAAAGAGATTTTATTTATTTAGATCTCAAGCTCAGAACTAGGGGGGAAATTGAAACCACAAAATCTAACATTTTGATAGTTACAACTCACCATACATGTGGCGTGGATTTTTATTTGGTGACCCATATGTATAATATTACCATGAGTTCGATTCACCCACTTCCAAAATTCACAAGCAATTACATATGATCTCACAGTAATTGCTGCATTTGAACATTTTGGATCTTCTTCACAGTGCTAGGATTTAGGAACCATTTGTGCATTCAACTATTCTAATCTTTTATTTATCTGTATTGAATCTTAATTTTCGATTTTCCCAACTCCCAGCTACAAGGAGGAAGACAGGGATTCCAAGTATTGAATGCTCAAATTCGATGCAAAAATTAGGTTTCTGAATTATTCTACAATGCTATGCAAAACCAATTTATTCCTATGATAAATTGTTCAAATTAGTTTACAAATAAGATCCATCATCCTCCCCTATTATCCAAACAAAAATGTTCAGTGAAATTGTATAACCATAGCTGAAAGGAGAATGTAGAATTTGTCAAAAAGCTAATTCTAATTTAATTGTTCAAAAAATATCCATAATTTCTTTAATGTGATAGCTGAAAAGAGATTTTATTTATTTAGATCTCAAGCTCAGAACTAGGGGGGAAATTGAAACCACAAAATCTAACATTTTGATAGTTACAACTCACCATACATGTAGCTTGGATTTTGATTTGGTGACCCATATGTATAATATTACCATGAATTCGATTCACCCACTACCCAAATTCACAAGCAATTACATATGATATCATAGTAAGTGATGCATTTGAACATTGTGGATCTTCTTCAAAGTGCTGGGATTTAGGAACCATTTGTGCATTCAACTGTTCTAATCTTTTATTTATCTGTATTGAATCTTAATTTTCATTTTTCCCAACTCCCAGCTACGAGGAAGAGAGGGATTCCAAGTATTGAATGCTCAAATTTGATGCAAAAATTAGGTTTTTCAATTCTTCTACAATGCTATGCAAAACCAATTTATTGCTATGATAATTTTTTCAAATTATTTTACCAATAAGATCCATCATCCTCCCCTGTTATCCAAACAAAAATGTTCGGTGAAATTGTATAACCATAGGTTAAAGGAGAATGTAGAATTTGTCAAAAAGCTAATCCTAATTTAACTGGTCAAAGAATATCCATTATTTCTTTAATCTGATAGCTGAAAAGAGATTTTATTTATTTAGATCTCAAGCTCAGAACTAAGGGGGGAAAATTGAAACCACAAAATCTAACATTTTGATAGTTACAACTCACCATACATGTGGCTTGGATTTTGATTTGGTGACCCATATGTATAATATTACCATGAATTCGATTCACCCACTGCCCAAATTCACAAGCAATTACATATGATCTCATAGTAATTGTTGCATTTGAACATTTTGGATCTTCTTCACAGTGCTGGGATTTAGGAACCATTTGTGCATTCAGCTGTTCTAATCTTTTATTTATCTATATTGAATCTTAATTTTCAATTTTCCCAACTCCCAGCTACAAGGCGGAAGACAGGGATTCCAAGTATTGAATGCTCAAATTCGATGCAAAAATTAGGTTTTTGAATTCTTCTACAGTGCTATGCAAAACCAATTTATTGCTATGATAAATTGTTCAAATTAGTTTACCAATAAGATCCATCATCCTCCCTTGTTATCCAAACAAAAATGCTTAATGAAATTATATAACCATAGCTGAGAGGAGAATGTAGAATTTGTCAGAAAGCTAATCCTAATTTAACTGTTCAAAAAATATCCATAATTTCTTTAATCTGATAGCTGAAAAGAGATTTTATTTATTTATATCTCAAGCTCAGAACTAAGGGGGGGGAATTGAAACCACAAAATCTAACATATTGATAGTTACAACTCACCATACATCTGCTTGGATTTTGATTTGGTGACCCATATGTATAATATTACCATGAATTCGATTCACCCACTGCCCAAATTCACAAGCAATTACCTATGATCTCACAGTAATTGTTGCTGCTGCAGCAGCCCAGACTGCTATATACAATATCTCAAGGACTGAATCTGCAGGAGATGCAGGAACTTGCAGGGCACAATAGGAGGTGCCCTCAGGCTCATTCTTGGAGCAAGGTACATTGGAGTGAATTTTGTTGTTGTTGGAAGTTGGATGATAATACATACGCGAATTCTGAGGGTAGCGAGAATTAAACCTGGCAGCGATCCTTATACCTGCATCCACCATTTCTAGGTATTTCGCCATCTGGGCAGCTCTGCCAATAACTCGATTCTGCTGCTCCTATAACAAACTGACTGCAAGCAATCACCAGAGGGATATGAAAACAAGATAAGAGCAGCAGTAGGTGGACACATACTCAATTAATGCCAACCATGAAGGCTTCCTCCACCATCAGCTATCATTGTGGGCATCAAATTCACTATAATTCAGGGCATCCACAAATTCAACGGCTGCAGAGAGATCCATTAGTACATATACAGTGGAAAACTACAGAAAATACTCTGCATCCCAGTGGCAAACTACAACAAATACTTTGCATCCACTTACAAAAACAGTAATTCTATGAAACTAATAATGCTTACCTTGTAAGAAAACCAGTAAACATATTAAACATGGTAATACAATGTTATGTTATAGTTTTTATACGATGTAATACAAATCACTTACCAAGTTATATAAAAAAAAAAGACAAAACATAGCATATCCAAATACACCCAGAGAACAAGGTGCATTGTATAGCCCAAGATAAGGGGGGTCTGAGGAGCCATCAACTTTGTGTGTCTGTATAACAATGTATTGAATATCCATAGTACAGTGGGTGCATTGAATATGAAAATTAGCACAAAGACATCTAAGGGAATATAATGAAGGAAAAAAATATTATAATAAGAATTACGTTACAAGGTTTGTCAAAAAAATTTAATCTTCAAAAAAATTAAGGTTTTCTTAATCTTATTAAACTTTATAACCATTGAATACTCCAAGTTATAAATAGAATTTCTAGTTTGTCACTATAAATTGTTAAGAGCTGAATCAAAGATTATAGTTCTGAAATGCAGTGCAGTTCAAGATATAATAGAATCTATGACTTCACCATCCAGATCTAGTTACGTGTTTATTCTAGTTTGGTTCATTATTTATTTTGTAATGACTTCACCATCCCCTTTCTTTTTTTTGGAATATAATCCTATTTGTCTAATATGAATTTAATATCATTTTATTTTCCAAGTCTTCTAAGAATACATAATGGTGCAAAAGTGAGAGTTGTACATCGAAGTGTCTTGTCATCCTAATCCTGGTGAAGCCACTATAAAATATGTGTTTCATAATGCAGAAAGAAATCATGTGTTGCATAGAAATATAGAAGTGCACGGGAGGACAACGAACAACGAAGCTTAGTACATTGCCCTTGTTGAGGGGTTGAAGGAGGCAAAAAATTATGTTGTCAATGATATTACAGTTTTCACAAACTCGCAGCTCATATGCAATCAGATCAAAGGCATCTTTGAAGTTCTAAAAGCGAATCTCAAACCTCTTTACAAGGAAGCAATAATGTGGATTTCTCAGTTTCAATCTTTTAGCATACATTACCATGAAAACATTCATAAGATGTCCACTAATATACTTTCTAGAGGAACGTCAGCTATAGATGGAGATGTCAGAGATGTCATCGCATCATCATCTTTTGCAAGAGAATTCATTGATCAGCATCAACATATTTCCCCAATATGTGAATGTGTTATTGTGATCATTTTCCTTGGGGCTATCAGGACATGGTTGTTTCACTAAAGAAGAACCATGATTGGAGTCTTTTGTATGGGTGACAAGTTTTTGGACAAATGTTTGATATTCCATGTATATGAACAAATGTAATATTTTCATGGTTTGTGACATAATAGTTTAAGGGTATTGAGGTTATTTACACTCAATGTGTTTGTAAATTTCACTGTGGATCAAAATCAATTCAATTAATGAGCAAACAGTAATGGAAATTCTCATAAGCATACAACTTCACCTCCAATAAACATCAACTAGTGTATGGTGTGTTACCCCTTACATATATTTAGAGGCTTGCATGATGACACAAATGGATATTTCATAGACTATGCGTACATGGTTGTTGCATGCTTTTATGGATATTGTTTCCACTATGATAGTTTTGCTTGCACCCATGTGCTTAGTTTGGAGTATTGTACTATTAGTTGATTGATTTGGATGGAGGAGACCAATCTATTTCATTTTTGGATTGGTCATCATGGCTTTGTTAGTGGTGCTCCTCTCATGTTGCACACTTTTCATTTATGGATCAGCCTTCTAGTGGGTATTTTTTATCTTTCATGAGATGCTTAACTTGGTGATGTTGCACCCTACATCACATGGATATTTTCAACCTATTAACGTTATGTTTGGCATATTTTCTCATCATTTGTAGATAACACTACACTTCCACATGGTTTTATTTCAATCTAGCCCTCCAAAACATTAAATGTTATGTGGTGATTCTTGACTCAATTAGAGGAACACCCCAGTTTTTGAGATTTGTTTGGCATTGAAATGGCATCTTGACATTATGTATGCACTGTCCTAGGAGAGTGCTTCTCATGTACTTGCATTTCCACATTGATATATCCCTATCAATGGCTATATGTCGATGATGTGTAATGATTTGTGCTAGTTTTTTTGTCCTGCTGTAATAACTTTCATTTCCAGCATTCAAGACAGAGTTCTATCTTGCTTTTCTATGGGTTTTTTTAGTTTCCTGAACTTAAAATCATTTTTATACATAGTTTGCCATAGATTTACCCCTATTTTTGGCACAGTTTTTCTTAGTTTTAATCTACTTTTAAGAGCCAAAACTTCTATGGAGTTTTAGTTTACTGCTTGCCGGATTTTCATTTCATTAATATACAACAGTAAGTTACAGCCATCAACTAGTATATGGTGTGTTACCCTTTACATTGTACAATTTTTACATTGTAAGAAGGTGTATCTCAAGAGGACAAGTGTCTTATATTTTGGGCTTTGAAGTCAAGGCAGCAAGATGAAAAAGAGGCTTGGAGTGGAATGAACAACATTAATGAAGCAATTAGGAAAGTACGTTACTATCAAAATCAATTCAATTAATGTGCAAACAGTAATGGAAATTCTCATAAACATACAACTTCACCTCCAATAAACATCAACTAGTGTATGGTGTGTTACCCCTTACATATATTTAGAGGCTTGCATGACGACACAAATGGAGATTTCATAGACTAATGGTACATGGTTGTTGCATGTTTTTATGGATATTGTTTCCACTATGATAATTTTGCTTGCACCCATGTGCTTAGTTTGAAGTATTGCACTATTAGTTGATTGATTTGGATGGAGGAGACCAATATATTTCATTTTTGGATTGGTCATCATGGCTTTTTTAGTGGTTCTCCTCTCATGTTGCACACTTTTCATTGATGGATCAACCTTCTAGTGGGTATTTTTTATCTTTCATGAGATGCTTAACTTGGTGATGTTGCACCCTACATCACATGGATCTTTTCAACCTAGTAGCATTATGTTTGGTATATTTGCTCATCATTTGTAGATAACACTACACTTCCACATGGTTTTATGATAATCTAGCCCTCCAAAACATTAAATGATATGTGGTGATTCTTGACTCAATTAGAGGAACACCCCAGTTTTTGAGATTTTTTTGGCATTGAAATGGCATCTTGGCATTATGTATGCATTGTCCTAGGAGAGTGCTTCTCATGTACTTGCATTTCCACATTGATATATCCCTATCAATGGCTATATGTCGATGATGTGTCATGATTTGTGCTATTTTTTTTGTCCTGCTATAATAACTTTCATTTCTAGCATTAAAAACAGAGTTCTATCTTTCTTTTCTATGGGTTGTTTTAGTTTCCTGAACTTAAAATCATTTTTATACATAGTTTGCCATAGATTTACCCCTAGTTTTGGCATAGTTTTTCTTAGTTTTAATCCACTTTTAAGAGCCAAAACTTCTATGGAGTTTTAGTTTATTGCTTGCTGGATTTTCATTTCATTAATATACAATAGTAAGCTACAGCCATCAACTAGTATATGGTGTGTTACCCTTTACATTGTACAATTTTTACATTGTAAGAAGGTGTATCTCAAGAGGACAAGTGTCTTATATTTTGGGCTTTGAAGTCAAGGCAACAAGATGAAAAAGAGGCTTGGAGTGGAATGAACAACATCAATGAAGCAATTAGGAAAGTACGTTACTATCAAAATCAATTCAATTAATGTGCAAACAATAATGGAAATTCTCATAAACATACAACTTCACCTCCAATCAACATCAACTAGTGTATGGTGTGTTACCCCTTACATATATTTAGAGGCTTGCATGATGACACAAATGGAGATTTCATAGACTAATGGTACATGGTTGTTGCATGATTTTATGGATATTGTTTCCACTATGATAGTTTTGTTTGCACCCATGTTCTTAGTTTGGAGTATTGTACTATTAGTTGATTGATTTGGATGGAGGAGACCAATCTATTTCAGATGATCGCAAGAACCCTCAACTGTTTCCTTTGTTTATAATGGGAGCTGCAAAAATCCATACAAGTTTCAACCAGATCTTTCATCTTTTGAAACCCAATTCATTGTTAGGTCAACCAGACTTCAAAATAATTCACTCTAGCTCATAGAATAGGCCAAATAACTCTACTGCTCAGATAAGATACCAATGATGTTGATGATTTTCAGATTTATGGTCACAAAATTTCTTCAATCAATATCACAATACTGGAGAAATGGAGGTAAAATACAGGTGTATTATTTCTTAGATTAAAGGTCAAATTTATACTGAGCTTTTCATCAAACAGTAATGGGACTAGATCACCAAAATATGCATAGGGCTTTGAACTTGTGGGCCAAATATTGAACAGAAATTAGGAATGTCTGTGATACAAAGAATGGGAGCCTGAAACCAAAGTTGAATCATAGTATTTAAATGAGACCGAAAAAGAACTTAACCTTTGTAGTGTCGAGAACATAGTCAAATCACAGTGTATGGAGGTTCGAGCCTTCTCTTTCTATCTTGATGGTGTAGTATCACATGTAAACTGAATAGGAAATTTAGGACAGAGTAACTGAGCAATTTAAGACTAATTCATATACCTGTTAGCTCATGATGATAAGAACCATATTTTAAGAATGATTTAATTGGTTAAGAATCTTATATACATATTTTTGACATTCTACTCACATCAATTTCAATCAAGCAAAAATTTGGATTCAGTCTTTGTTGTATACAATGATTGATTGTAGTTTGTCATGTCAAATTGTCATTATAAAAAAAAATTCAAGAAATTACCCAATGAAGAAAGGGAAGACAAGATCATTATCAAATTTGCAAGTACTCAATTATTGGAACACTAAAACACTTAATTTATATAGAAAGGATGAAGTACATGTAAATGTTTTCAACTTATCATAAGATGGAACAATTTCAAGCTCTCATCACCCTAGTAAGGGAAACCAAGAAAACCCTAAGAACCAACTCCTCCTGGATAGGGATCACACGTAACAAAATTTGGTCACTACACCAAGAATCCTCAAAAAAATAGTATCATCAACTTCATTGACATTTATGACATGAATTTTGGTATGTGGGAGATTAAAGAAGAAGACGTTGTAGTTTCTCTCATAACTTGTTAAATGAGAAGCCTACAAGTTGGCTAACCTTTATGTCCTTTCCTCAACCCTGCCGATTTATTCTACCCTGGTTCAATATGCAAACATTCATACACCACATTAGCAACATCAACAACAACTAGTACACAATTTACGAGAAAACTAAGAACAAAGACCTAGCAACAAACCTAACAAATCACCAATTTGTGTGTTGTCAATTAGACAATCATGTTTGAATGGAGGCTGATCCATTGAAGAAGTTATTGTATTTGTAAGATAACAATGTAATTTTCATTAGAGAAAATAATATAATTTTTTATGGTAACTTTCTCCCTATGGTTAAGTTTCCTTGGTTTCACTGACGATTTGTGTCCAATACTAGGTGGAAGATTAAAGATATTGTAATGGAAATATGTATTTATTCTCTGAGATCTAATCATCCCATTACTTCTAATTCTTGTAAGGTTACCCTTGCTTTTATTACAAGAAACTTTCACAAAACTGATTTCTTCTCTAACCTTCCATTACAAATGGTAACAGTTCTTAAATTCTTTTCAGGGAGTATTCTTTCAAAGGGTTTTACAAACACTTTATTATGTTTTTCTCAAAAAAATACCTCTTTAATATGCACTACAGTAAAGGAGGGTTCTTATACTTTTGAGGGAGTATATCTCTGTAATCTGCAGTACAGTAAAGAGGGAGGGTTATTATACTTTTGAGATAGTGTATCTCTATAATCTGCAGTGCAGTAAAGAAGCTTTTGATTCACTGCAGTACTTTGGAGTTCGTTTTGAAATCCTTTCAGCGTATTTTCTCAGGCTTATTTATCTATCAAGGTGAAGTATTCAAGATTAAGTTTGGTCTGCTCTCTTTATTGTATACCCCAGATTAGTAAGCTCTTCTATAAATAATCTCTCAAGGCAAACAAAGGAAATAAAATTTGGAAAATGACCAAACTGCCCACACAACCTCCTGCATTCCTGGTTCTTTGTTCCTTTGGTGCTAGATACCATAGCACATTTGCATGAGATGTTCTTACCTAACAACAACATTCTCATTTTCATATAGTGCATACCCCTCACTTTAACAATTCTTCTTTATAGATTCATATAGATCATAGCTTACTCCTTAATGGTCTGATTTCTATAGTGAATGACCGATTGGTTGACAATGAATTCATTTAGAAATCAGACCATTCTCTTAAATCATTTGACGACATAAATAGCCACTACCAACCTGGTGAAGCACATTCGTTTCGCAAAGTTCAGATTTCCCAATCTACCAACCTTCTATGCTTTTCGAATAATAAGCTTTTTATGGTCCAATTCTGCAATCAATGAATCAGACCCTTTACCAAGAAACATTTGATTAATGGGTAAATTACACTCAATTTTAAAATCAGGATTCGTCAATGAATTGGGCCCTCTCAAGGTTGGCCTGCCTTCTCATTCAAATTAATATATCATCATATTCAATACCTCTCATAAATGAACCTCATTTCAAAGCTGTGTAAAGTTTGGATGCTCCGATATTTTTTGGAATAGTTTAATTTACAAGATCACCTGACTTAGTTTTCAAGAGAAGACTTATAATATTATTGCTGAGACAAATTCTTTCATTAAATCATAGCCACTTTCGTATGTTGCCTGGAAATGATAGTGGAAATTGAAAAAATTGTGGATAAGAATCCCAACACAAAATGGAAATAAACTGAATTACAGAAGATGAAATTTGTAAATTTTAAGAATTCATTGTGAAGAACCATAACTTAAAGTAGAACAACCATGAGATCTTAAAACATAGAAATTGTAAGCATTGTTTCTTGGTTGTTTTAAGTTGATTGTTATTTGTCCATCTCAACTGAATGCTGCAATTTTTCTTCATGTTTTCCTGCTTGTAAGAAATGATTGTCTGCAGTTGTTGTTCTTCTTTGAAAATCTCGTGTCCCATATTTAATTATTTAAAATCAGAAAAGGAAAAAATGATACCTGAGTTTCAATAGTCAGGAAAATAAGAAGGGATATGGACACCGCACTTCTGAAAATTATAGGATAGGCGTACTAGAAAATCGGTTTCCAAGCCATATACAATAGAATCTCAAATATTTGGCATGCCTTATGAACGATAGAAATGCAGTGTATTTGACAAATTTGTCTTGATTTTGATCCCACCATAGACACTAGCTCTTTCAATATCTGGAAGTCTGTTTCCCGTGATAACTGTATTGGAAAAAAAAAGGTTTACAAAGCATATAATACAAAATCTGAAATATGTAGCATGCCTTATAAATGATAGGAATGTAGTGTATTATATAATGTGGTGTCTCTTTGATTCTGATTCAACCATACACTAGCTCTATCAACAACTGGAAGTCCGTTTCCTGTGGTGTTGGGGCTAAAATGGTTGCATAGTGCAAATGGAAATTTTGATCCGCACTTGCAGGATTGGAAACACAGATGAGAATCCAGAGAGTAATCGATATCTTGTAGAATAAATATATATGGTAAAAATGGAACCTAGTCACTATCATCTCAATGTGGTTTGTCTAAAGTGCATCCAAAACCGCAGATTAAGTTTGCAAACCTGAAGCATTCTAGTCCTCAAGTTGGGAGGGTTGGTGCTGTTGCAAATGGTAATGGCATGTCTAAGCCTCCTATTACTACGAGGCAGAAAAAACATGAAAGTTATGTAAAAAGGATATCTGAGAGGAGAAACGAAGATGCTTCTTATTCCAGTAACTCCAATAATGTTAAGAAAGATGAAACATTCGTTAAAACACAACATTCTGAATCCAATTATGAGTCTGACAGTGGAAGATCATGCTCTTACAAACTCTCCGATTTTGATAAGTTCAAAAAAAAGCTTTTTCAGGAAGCACGTCAATATTTACAATAATTTTAATGGATCAACCTTCGATATAGGCGTACACACAGATCACGTATTTGGGCAGCGATCAATTAAGGTTTAAATCTATTGTTTTGATGTTCTGCTTGTGCTCTGGGCTTCAGAGAATGTGTCAGAGATTTGAAAACCAATTTCGAAATCGATTTCGCGGGCAGTGGGAGTTGGGAAGGGTGGTGGAGTTGGCAGCGCCATTAATGCATGCATGCAGCCAGCCTGTTGACGGATGGAGTGTTGACAAAGGGAGTAACGGAGGGGCACTAACGGAGCGTAAATGTCGTGATGACCAGCAGGATAAAAGCTCCCGTGTCCCACTATACTCGATGCCGGAATAATGGACTTTTCGGGGATTGAAATCTTCCAAAAAGTCGTATTATAGCTTACTTCGTTTAATTTGTCTAAAATTAATTTACTAATTAATTGTTTTGATGTGTCAAAATTCTAATTCTTATCTCATAACACTATGTTATTGATTGATGCTTAGAGTGAGAAGTTGTTATCTCATTTACAGTGAGAAGTTGTTATCTAATTTATTGAATGGAAAATTGATCATTTATTTTTTGAATTGGTTCTTAGAATTGTAAAATATACACCTATGTTGTGATCTGGTTATGGAAAATCACTTTTTGTTAAATAGGATGGCCCTGAGCATCACCTTATATTTTGTTCAAATATCTTCAATGTCGGGTCATTTTTTTTTGGTATCCAAGAGGCTTATGTTGGGGTTCGTTTCGTGGTATATTTTGGTTACTCATGGCTCATGTTCAGCTTGATGATCATCCATGGCTCTTGTTTGGATCCATATTATCATGGGTATATAGAGGGCGACAGATGAGTGTGTTTTGCAGGGACGACACAATATCACAATGGATTTTGGCATGGTAAAGGATTTTTATATCCATGTTTTGGGGCAATGTTCTTTTTGGCCTTCTCCCGTTTTTGGACTTGGCCATGCTAGAAATTATGGTATTTTCTATATATTTTTGTGATTTTCAAATATACTCGGTGTTGGTTTATATTGATTGATATGGCTCAATTGTCTTTGCATAATTGGATTTTAGTCTCTCAATTATGTAACGTTATCCTGATATGGATGAAAATGATGCTCATGATTGTAGTAATGGTATGGACATTTCTATTTTTAGCCTCTTTCACTATATGTAAACACTTTTGATTAATAAAACCATTAACATTAACTCACAAAAAAAAAAATGTTCCTAGAATTATTAAAAATATATAATAAAAATTTAATATGAAAAAAATATTAAATGTCTTATTATTATAAGATCTTTTTCTTTCCCATAACATATTTTCTTTCCCACTCCATACTTTACCATAAAACACAATACTTCATTCATAATTTGAGATTATAGTGTTTCACATATAGTAAAATCACACCAACCCATCAAATTATTTAAGGAGGAGCTCAGTATGAGGAAGCAAAGATAATATCAAAAATACTATTACTTCCAAGTTTAAGGACAAGCTTTGGGAGGATCAGGAGTTGGAGGGCAAAAGGAAGCTAAGATACTATAAGGAAGTGATCAACCCCACTCTTGATAATCATAACTGTCTCTCTGTGTTGTCTAGCAATAAGAAAAAAATGAACATCGGTAAGATATGTGCTAATTCCCATGAGCTTTAGACTGAGACCAGGCGGTGGTCTATTCCCAAGACCCCTTGAAACGATAGAAGTTGTTAGATTTTTTATTCTAAGCAGCTACAAAAATAAAAGCACTTCCTTTTGGACTCCCCTACTCTTACTCACATTTGCTCTCAATTCCCTACCATCTGCCACACTTCCAATCTTCTTGACCTATTAATCCAACCCACCTATAGCGACCCTAAAGCACTTATTTCTCTTCTCTTTGACCATAGGAACAAGATTTAAAAAAACAGACTTATATTATTTCTCCTTTCTTAAAGTCCAATAAACCACATTACTCTTAATGGAAAGTAACCATCATCATCAACATCAATATTTTTTCTAATTTTTATTTACTTTTAAAAACTTAAAAATGATATAATACTTTTTTTAAATTCTATAATATTTTTTTATTATAAATTATATGAAATTTTAAATATTATTAAATAATTTTTTCTCTATTTTCCATAACCGTCAAAATTTCAATCGCTTATCAATCATTAATCATCTCATAATGAGAATATATGTTTGTTTTTTTAATTTAAATAATATTTTCCTTTTAGAATTAGGCATAACTGTATCAGCCACCCCATAGTGGCCAAAAATCCTTTTTCCAGCCAAAAAAAAAAAAAAAAAAAAAGAGAAAGAAAGCCTGTGTATACAGTATTATAGACGCGGAGAAGAGAGTGGCAGTCAAGGAACAACATTATGAGAATATGTGTTACACGAAGGAGGCGTCAGACATTATTGTTGAACTTGTGGAAAATGATTAGCAATACCATTTCTATCAATCAGGCCAAAAACTTCAATGGGCAGTTGCACCAATAAATTATGCATAAATCAAAGCTCAATAATGGTTTGAATTCATCAAAGTGGTGCTAATGATTAATTAGGCATCACATAATAAAAATTAACAGGCTCAATTTTTAATTGCAACTTCACTCCGGAGGAGAGTAATACCTTTTACAAACTTCATTTTCTTAGACATGAGGGGGCATCTATGCGTTTCTCGAACCAGAAAAGCGACGAATGGTTTAACTTTTTTTTTTTAATGGCATGTGTGCAATTTTTGGTAATAAATTGTGTCGGAGGCAGGGGAGAAATTACATTTTATTTATAAATAAAAAATATCTACAACGATAACTATTAAATTAAATTAAAAACATTTTGTTCCAGTATAAACTTTGACCATAATATAAAAGTAGGACGATAACATGAAATGAGTAGATGAAACTTCAACTACGATTATCAATAGCCATTATTAATTTTGTTCACATTAAGATGATAAATAAATTATCTATCAATTCTACTTACTAAATGTTGCAAAGGAAATGTCATAAGGGGTGCTAGTAGTAATGGTAATAGTATCATAAATTAAATAACTAAAAAAATTATGTAAATTTGTTTCTTTACTGAATTCAAAAATTGTTTATTTTTTCATCTAACAAAGAGTAACAATTAACTTTTCAAGTGAAAAGAATGGTACAAACTTTTAAATGTAAGAACTTTGTTATGTGGTCATAGTACATTTTGTTTTTCAAAGAAACTTCTTTTTTCTGGACTTTTAAGTAACATATTGCTCTCCTATACACCTTTCAAAAAGAACATTTTTATTCAAGTGATTAAAATAGGTGTGTGTCTTTTTTCTAATGCTTTCTTAGTTATTGAAATTAAGGGAACCTGTAAAGATATTGCAAAGGGTGGAGTGAAATCTATATGAGGAAATCTGAATGCTTATTTTGCTGCTACATGAAGGATGCACTTGATTTTTCTCACTAGGTTGGGTAGACTTCACCCTTCCATGAAATGACTTTCTTTTATCACATTCCCAATGTTTAATTGGTCTAATACTGCTCATGGAAATTTAACTCTACTTTAGAGCTAGAATGTTTTTATGGCATAAAAAAATTATCACTATGACATGTTGTACTTCATAAGTGACTACTAAGAAGTGTATATAATTCTAATATTCATGTTATCCAACTTCACCAGTCATTTGAACATAAACCATAGAGTTATCTTAATCATCATTTTTTTATAGATAAGGGAAATTTGGGTATTTTTTAGGCCTTGGGGATGCTTAATAAATCTCAGTTCAGATAAATGTATATTTGTAAATTATCTACAATCATATTTCCATAATTCATCTTTGAATGACCAATATTACACTTCTTTGGAACTTTGCACGTCAGACATAATAACCACTCTTTGCAAATTTTGTGTCCCCTTCAAAACCCCAAATTTAATCAGTTCCTTTGCAGTTGATGATTAATCGCAGTGATTTTCCTTTATACACCAATCCTCATTTTGAGGCTAATCTAATTGATACAACTATTGTTTTCTTGCCCTACTTAATATTCCATTAACAGTGCACTAGTGCTACACTCCAGATATTCCTTCTTAATCGAACATTCCCCTTCATGGTTTCTAGGTCCTCAAATCTCCCATTCCCCTTTAGAAAATCCTTATGTGAATTATTTTAAGTTATTAGGAAATATTGGAGGATGCATCCTCCTTAATCCAACTTTTCCCTTCATGGTTTCTGGGTCCTCAAATCTTCCATTCCCCTTCAGGCATTCCTTATGTGAATTTTTTTAAGTTATTAGGAAATATTGCAGAATGCATCCTCAAGCTATTTTCCTTTTTCTATTTGGTTTCTCCAATATCTACAGAAAAAATCTATGATATATAATAAATTTCATGTTCATTCCCAACTGCAGTGCTAGAGACTTCTTCATCCTCCTCTCTTTGACTTTGGAAGCCCTTAAGACTCTCTAAATTGTTTTATGGCTCCACAATTCGTTCATTCTCCCTATGAAGCTTCTCCCTATGAACCATATTGACTTTCAAAGAAATACTGTAATACTCTGTACCCCTCTCCTTATGGATAAAATTCAGTCTTGAAGGAATTGTTGGCCTATCAAGTTCCTCTATGTTGCCGCTCAAAAGTTGATTCAACCAATGTTGAATCATTGGCACTGGAATTACAAACTACTTAGGGAAATAATTCTTCCAAAAGGAGATTATGGAAATTATTTTCCTCTTAGGTGCAGAAACAAGCTTCTTTAGGTCACAAACCATGAACGCTAAGTTACCGTGAATGTCAAATCTCATATATCCAAGACTCTAAAATTGCTGATTTTTGGAGAAATTTATTAATGTGTTAATTCCAGCAGTGATCCTGCCTTCTCCAACCATCAAATCCTCTCCATGTTCTTTTGTAATTTGGTGCCCAAGAAGGTAGACTACATGCCCAAAATCAAGAAGGAGATCAACAAAATTCTCGAGGTAGAGTGGTTGAATCACCTCCACCTTAGTTGGATCACATGCAACAAAAATGAGATCCAGAAATAAAATGGTGAAGAAGAATAAGGAGATTTTCCCCTCATATATTTAGAGTTTTTAATGTTTTTGAAATCTAACTTCAATTCTAGTTTGACAAGACAAAATTTAAAATTCTAATGTTAATGTTAAAGTTTTAGAGGAAATAGTTTAATGTTTGAAAGGATTATAGAATTTATACAAGTTAAATTTAAAGTTCGAGAATACAAAAGTTAAAAGAATAAGGTAAATTTGAAAGACTAAGGTTAATGTTAAAGTTTCACAGCATTTGTAGTTTTTTCCTTTCTCTCCAAATTCTATCGACCAGAAAAATAAACTTGCCTAAGGAAGGGATTCATCTCTTTCTTGTCTGAGAGCCTATGGACCTCATTTTCAATATGCTTGAAAGAGTCAAATTCAAATTCATAAGTGTTGGAGAAGCTACAGTTTCTTTCGCAGGTTGAAAATTATCTTAGTTCCTTGATCCATGATCCTCAAATTGTTGATATTTAACTTTTCAATATTGAAAATGCTCGAGCATGCTAATACTAAAAATTCTCTTAGTTCCTTGATCCATGATCATTGAATTTTTGATATTTAAATTTTTAATATTCAAAATGATCTCAGTTCCTTCATCGATGATTATTGAATTTTTGATATTTAACTTTTGAGTTACCCGAACTGGTGGGGGGGAAAATGCTCTTAGTTCCTTGATCAATGATCACTAAATTGTTGATATTTAACTTTTCAATACTCAAAATGATATTATTTCCTTCATCGATGATCATTGAATTGTTGATATTTAAATTGTCAGTTACCCGAACTTGTGGGGAGAAATTTAAAAGTTAACATTTTAATAAAAAGTGAAAAAGTGGAGATTAACAAAAAAACGATAACTATACCCTCTATCATTTTTTTTTTGTTTTCTTAATACTATTTCATAAATCTTGCCTATAATATCTAGTTGAAATTGGAGATTAAAGACAAAGAGATAGTTGTACCCTTTATTGTTTTTTTGGTTTTTTTAATACAATTTTATAAATCTAAAAAAAAAATCCTACCATGTTGTAGGAGAATAGAGACCTGATGTTTAATTATTTATTTTAGGGTACAAGTAAGAGTAAGTGTTGGATATTGGGCATAGCTTTCTTGATCTTGTATATAAGACTGTAAATTTTCATGTAGCTTATACTACATTAACCATAAAATTGTCATCATTTGGGGCACACTTTCCATAACATTTGTATAGAAATTTACAATAGAGTATCACATTTTTCTTATCATATCTAAATGTTCATATATGAAACAACTACCTTGTGCCTCATATTTTAAATTTGTGCAAGGAGGAGGAGAGGAGGAGTGTGAAGGTGCAAGCTAGAATAAGAAGAGAAAGAATAATATTGTTTGGGACTTGAGATAGATTAATTCTCTTCACATCTAGTTATCATATCTAAATTTTCATATATGAAACAACTACCTTGTGCCTCATAGTTTAAATTTGTGCAAGGAGGAGGAGAGGAGGAGTGTGAAGGTGCAAGCTAGAATAAGAAGAGAAAGAAGAATCTTGTTTGGGACTTGAGATAGACTCATTCTCTGCATATCTAGAGTAAAGCTTAATAAAACAAAACTCGCCATACTATGAATTTTTGAAATAAATGCCTTAAAAATTAGAATATCAATTTAATTCATTTTACTCTATTTTTTGGTAAGTTGTGCTACTCTATTATTTTTGAGAACATAAAAATGCATATGCTACAGGCAGGGTTGGTGAGTTGTGCCTAACCAAACCCTACCTTTGTAACATTATTTTTGCGCCACCGTAGGGGTAGAGTTTGGCCCAGAAAAAATTTGAAAATAATCCTTACATTATGCGCAACAACGCGTATGCATCTAAAATATAGAGAGTAGAAAATTACAAAAAATCCTTGTGGGCACATATGACAAAAATAGTGTAAAAATGAACATCTGTGCAAACATTAATCCTCATCATCATCCCTGCCATGGGGATTCTCCTCGTCGATGGGACAGGCTGGGGCCTGCGCAACAACCACTTCCACAGTAGCTTCCACTTCGGCAGCAGGGCGCTTGGGGAGATTTCAGGAGTGCAGAGGATGGGGGAGTCTGGGTCTACGCCTTCAGGAACCTTCATCCAAATGTCATCAGATTCCATAATCCATATATCTATGTCCTCATCAACCTGTGCGGGACTGTTCAAGGGAGTCGGTGTGTTGTGCGGAGAGGGTGCTCTGGGAGAGGAGCAGGACCTCCTCGCACCTCAACTTCCCCTGTGTGCAGAATACTTGGAAGATTCTGCTCACTTCTCGGGAGCAGATTGATGGCTAGCAAAGGTGGTAGGCAGGTATCCTTCAATCCATTCAAGGGGGTTATCCTCACCGCGATGATAACAGCCAGGGAGGGCTCCTCTTTGACCTCTACGAGTAGTGCGTTGACATATTTTGGGGGCCATTGCACACTTGGGAGAGGAGACTTGATAGACACTAGGGCTGTAGAGGCTACATAGGCTGGGTTTCAGATGCATAGAGTGCAGTGCATCATGCAAAGGGAGTCTATGCAGCTTCACTATGGGACTGATACTTTGCACCTTATTGGAATTAGTTGGAGTGCAAAGCAGAAGGAGGAGAGCTAAATGAAAATGAGAACAGATGATGGAGAAAAGGGGCAGAGGTCTGGAGGATAAATAGTTGAGCAGGTGAATATTTTAAATGTGGCCATGAATGATCTTCACACGGTACTACGTGTGGAGCTCAAGCAAGTGAGTAGGCACAGAGGGGTAGGTGTGACTACAATATGGATTATACATCATGGAAATTAATGGCAGTATGGGCGAGGTGATGATCAGGGCTAGATGACACCATGCCTGTCTGATCTATGTTATATCTGGTTCTGCGAGGAGCATGCGAAGAGTTAACGGTAATTAGATCTGCTGCAGATGGGGAATTTCATTGGAGATTGCCACAGTCTGCATGAATTGTGATTTCATGTTCCCTCGTGTCAGGCATGTCACGTGCATTCAGGGGAATTCATTTTACTCAATTACATATTTAACAATATTCATTTAAAAAAATACAAATACAAATTTCTATTTTAAATAAAAATGTTACTACACATTTAAAAATATTCATTTAAAAAAATAGAAATACAAATTACTATTTTAAATAAAAATAGTACAAATAATCACATTAATTACCATGGCCCTCGTGTACATTCCTCTTACTACTTATGTTTCTAACTTTTTCTTAATCACATAGTGTCAATTTTTTAAAACTATAATTTACTGGTCTCACTTTTTATAGCTTTGGTGGATGGATATAGTATCTAAATTCTCTTACACTTTAAGAAGTGTCCTCAATTACTATACCACCCCACCTCATCATCTAATCTAGACATCTTAGTTTATTCTAAATTGATCAAGAGTATAGAATTTTTAGGGTGGTGTTTTATGTGCACTAAAATTCCCATGAGATCCATCATTGTGTATGGGGTTCATTGCATCCTTGGATATATTATGTGAGTTGTTGTGATTTTTCGCTTGTGGCTACAACTTAGTTTCAATTGTCTCCTAATTATCACGATTCAAATATTTTTTATCATCTCAAATCCTTATAGCATTAGATATATTATGTGAGCTAATGTGATGTCTTATTTGTCATATAATGATTCAAAAATCAGTTATTATACCACAATATTGACTTTCTCATTGTCTTTTTTGTTTATGGAAATTATATAGTGAAAAAATTTGTTTAAAATTTTTAACTAAAAAGTTGAGTAAGTTTGACATCATATAATAGGAAATTTTTTTATGATTATAAAGTTTTAAAAAATTAAGATCTTTTAGCTAAAATCATGTAATTAAATATATGTATATAGTTTTTCTAAATGGAATAAATTTGATATTCATTAAGAAAGAAAAAAATCCTAAAGATTATGTATGTAGTTACAAATTGTTATGTAGTTAAAAACTATTATAATTAAGTAATTAAAGGAAAATTTAGTGTTATTTAAGAAATCAGAATTATGAACATTCATCATTATTGCTCAAGATAAATTATTTCTAATTTGAAAATTTAAAAAAAAATCACATATTCTAAAAAATTTCATTATTAGTTTAATATTTTACATATTAATAAACCCTACTTATGAATAATAAAACATATGTAACATAAATAATATATAACAATAAAAACCATGTATTTTTGGAATAATAAAATAGTTGTAACAAAAATAATATAGAATAAGAAAAACTATGTATATTTCGATGTATGAAAATTTAGATGTATTTTATTAAGTAATTTTTTTTTAAAATAATGGTTATAGACCTTTAAAAATTATTTTATTAAATAATTAGTTTAGATCTATATTATTTATGAGATGGATCAATTCTCTTGGCCATCTTCTTTTCCCCCTTTAAATAAACTACATTCCACATGAATACCAATACCATGGGTTGTTTTTATAGTTTTTTATTATTTTATTATTTTTTATTGTATTTTAACCTTCTTAAAATGTTCATTACATTATGCCAATCTCTTTATTTAATTTACTTTTATTTTAACTTTGTGTAATTTGACACAGTCAAAATGTTAAACATGACATTACAACATTTCTATCATACTTTGTTGGAGAGCATGGTGACAAAAAAATACTTATTAAAAATAAAAAAACTAACATTATAAAAAACATATATAAAACTATTTACTTTTGGATGTAATGGCCTAAAAAATTTCAATCGTCTAACATTTGATCCAATGGCTCAGACATGGACAAGTGGTAGCTTGGTGAGTTATTTTCAAATAAGAATGCCTTACGGCTTAATAAAACTTTGACTAATTACACATATTTATATTTGGAGATAAATTAATTATTAAAAGAATACTTGTCACTTCTAAGATAAAGTCAAATTAATTCAAGGAAGATATTTGGTGATGCAATGATATAAAGTTCTTTGAATTCATTCATTTCTTCTCCAAAGTGACATATATTTTTGGGAGAGTGTGTATATTTGTGGCATTAGAAGAAACCTACATGTTTGGCTGCCTCCCATAAGAGGAAGTGCAACTATAGTCCTGTGGAAAATTCTCCATTTTTTTAGTTTGGTGGTCACGTCAAAGAAACGAATATGAATCTCATGTATTTGGAAACTGCAAGATGAATTTAGAGAATCTATAATCATACCATAAACTTAAATTTATTTTTAGTTACTCATTCAACATGTGAAATTCTCGTTTATCTCAGTGACATGATCAAATGATACAAATATGTCAAAGGCGAGGGACAAGTTATTTTTAAAACCCTGTTCAAGTCTCTCTATATATAAACACAAATACACATGGAGGAATTAAAATAGAGAACCCACAAGGAAACTCTTCTTACATTTGTCTTAACATCATGCTAAACTTTAGGTCATAGCCCACTTTCTTTTTCAAACCCTTTTTTCAATAGTGCTTGTGTCTATGAGCACAACCATAATACCAAGTTTGAATTCGAACTTGGATTCGAATTCGCTACCACAAGATAAAAGTTCAAATGAAAAATTTTCAATTCGAAAAATAAAACTTGATAATATACATCTTAAATACTTTTCTATAATAAATATTTTAAACATTTTTCACTGTGTAGCAACTATGTTTTTGGTTCAAACTTTTTTCTAATTTATTTTGAATATTAAATAATTTCTAATTGTGGTCTAATTTATTTTGAATATTCAATAACTTTATAATTATTTTGAATATTGAATAACCTCTAATTGTAGATAATAATAAGAATTTCTATAGAAAATTTACAGAGAAAAAGTTTACAGCTTCCCTTTAAAACATAAGTTAAATTTAAGATATTTCCCTGATTTCAAAAATTATTTATATAGAATATTTCCATAAAAAATAGGAGATATATGTATACAAAATTGATAATAAAAAAATATTTGATAGAAAAATCAATCACCTCTTTTAGCCATTTTTTTGGAAATTTTCCAATTTTACAATTACTCCAATTTCCTTCTTTTTCTACATGCACAATTCCACTTCACCCATTTGGGTTATCTAAAAAAAATAATGGATAAGAATTTTTCTTCCACTTCTGTGTGCATGTCATTCTACAGCTATCAATTTGTGTTTAAAGATGTGCTACCGTGTAAACCATAAACTATGAAATCTCTTTTCAAGATGATCCATTATATTAAGCACCTATTCTACAAACCGGAATGTATTTTGTTGATATATTCAGTGTTTGAATCGTACTAACGAATTTTCATTTTTTTGCCTTGATTCGGGCGAATTTTGGAACTATGAGCACAACTACAATCTCAGAATCACAAACCCTAGCCTTTTTCTATTGTGCAATTTCAAAACTCCCTAGGAGAAAGCTCAAGGGGGTGGATATTCCCCTTTGTCAATTATTGCTGGAAAGGAAAATGATTATTGGAAAGGAAGAGGAGATAAAAAAAAAGTATTAACACATAAAACACATGATTTGTTTCTCTTCTATTGATCACACAAACTTGATTGATTGCAATGAACCCAGTGAAGGATATTTAACCTTTTCCAACAATTGAATCACCTAATATAACTTGACATGCAACCACACACTAAATTCAACTATCACTTAACTCGACTTGACTCACCACACAGTTAACTAACTCTCTAATTTTAACCAACCTTTTCGTGTGGAAGATAATTAGTTATTTTAACACTCCCCCTTAATTACGACAGCTAAACTAAGACATGACCCATGACAACTTAAACATGCTTGTTGGTCTATATCTTAACTAGGCTTACAACCCCCAAGTTTCTTTTGTGAAACTCAAACATGTCTTTGGTAATGACTTAGTAAATATATCAGCGAGTTGATCAATATATTACAAGACTTAAATTCAACTTCTCTATTTCTCAAAAGTTCTCTAATAAAATGATATCTAGTATCAATATGCTTTCTCTTTTGATGAAACACACAATTATTGGATAGTGAAATCACTAAGGTGTTGTCACAATAAATTGTTGCTGATCCTTGTTGTTTCTTCTTGAGTCCATCAAATCCTCTTCTTAACCACACTGCTTGACTTGTTGCTGATGTTGTTGCTACATATTATGCTTCTACTAATTATAGTGTCACAATAGGTTGCTTCTTAGATGCCCAAGAAATTACACCTGAACCAAGATGGAAGACATAACCGGAACTGCTCTTCCTATCATCCAAACTTCCTACAATATAATTTTTTGTATATCCAATAAAATCCTTCTTTTCTTTACTTGAATACATTATGTCATAATCTCTAGTTCCTACTATGTATCTCAGAATTATTTTTCCTGCACTACAATGTGTGTCTTTTGGAGTCTTCATAAATCTGGAAATCAAACTCACTCCTTGCATAATATTTGGCCATGTAGTTTTGAGACAAATGAGGCTTCCAACCAATATTTTGTATAGAGTTAGATTGACATTAGATCCTTCGTCATCCTTTCTTAACTTTATACATGTTGCAACTGGTGTAGGTACATTTTTGCAATTATCCATCCTTAATATTTTTGCAAATCTCTAGAATATTTGTTTTGGAGAATAAAAATACCTTTTTCATATTTCTCAAATTTTATGCCAAGAAATTATTTCATGAGACCAAGATCTATCATCTCAAATTCTTTCATCATGGCTTCCTTAAATTCCTCTAACTCAAGATTACCTCTAAAAATAATTTCATCAACATATAAGAAAAAAATCAAAATTTGTTCATGCTCATTTACCTTTCTGTACAAGTTAGGCTTAATGCTTCTTTTGAAAAATCTGTTCTAGATCGTATAGTTGTCAATTTCGTTATACCAATCTCTAGGTGTTTGCATGAGTCCATAGAGGGCTTTCTTCAACCTGCAAAATTTATATTCTTTACCTCCAACTTCATAACTTGGAGGTTGCTTCACATAAATTTTTTCTTCTAGAAATTCATTCAAGAATGTTGATTTCACATCCATCTGATATACTTTCTACTTGTTCTGAGCTGATGTGGCTAGAACTGCTCTTACAGTATCCAATTTGGCTACTGGAGAAAACTTTTCTCCAAAATCTATTCCCAGCTGCTTTGAGAATCCTTTTTCTACAAATATTCTTCTAAATGTGTCAATTTCACCTTTCTCATTTAACTTTTGTCTTGTACACTCATTTTAAACCAATGAGATTTTTTACTCTTGGAAAATCAACCAAATCCCATGTATCATTCTTTTCAATAGCTTTAATTTCTTCATCCATGGCTTGCACCCAATTTTTATCTATAGTTTCTTCTTAAAACAAAGAAAGTTGGAATGACCACAATGCCAAATTTGAACTAACATCTAAATCATCCTAAACATCTTTCAGACTTGTCATCTTACTCTTACCATTGCTTGATTCATCACCTAATTGGTTGTTGAGAGAATTTTTTTCTGTTGATCTAGTTGAAGATACATGCTGCTCATAAAATCTTAGAGTCCTTGTTGGTGTCTTCTCTTGTGAGTCTTGCTGCTCCTTCTCTGCCACATCATCTTTTTCCATCTATGGTGCTTGTGCATCGACTATTTTGTCTACAACACCATTCCATGACTCTTGTTCTTTGAACACAACATCTTTTCTAATTATGGCCTTCTTGGTGACATGGTTATACAATTCGTAAGCTTTTAATTGCTCACTATAACCAGTAAATACGCAATTTTCATTCTTATAATTTAGGCTCATGTGCATAAGCTACACATCCAAACACTCGGAGATGAGATACGCTACAAGACATACCTGACCATACTTCTTCTGGTACTTTATTCATCACACTCTTTATAGGTGATCTGTTTATCATGTAAACAACACATGCAATTTCTTTTTCCCAGTACTCATTAGACAAGTTACCTCCTTTCAGCATGCTCCTTGTCATATTCATAATGGTTCTATTCTTTCTCTCTGCTACACCATTCAGATATGGTGTGTATCTAGTTGTAAATTGTTTCCTAATTCCATGTTGTTTGCAGTAGTCATGGAATTCCTTTGAATCATATTCTCCACCATGATAAGACCTACCTTGATCTTCTGATCAATTTGGTTCTCTTCTAAGGCTTTATATTCTTTGATCTTGCAAAATTTTCAAACTTTTCTTCAAGAAGTAAACCCATGTCTTTCTGTTATAAAGCCATTTCCTTTGTCTCCTTCATCTACAGACATTCAAAATATCACCTAGTAATCTATGACTCAATAATATTGACTTTGGCCATACCTTTATATCTTACTGCCAAGGTCTCCCATGTTGTTTTTGATGAAGGCATGATCATAATCTTGTGGAAAATTGCTTGGTTCACTACTTACTAGATAATTGGCAACACTTATGCATACTTCCTTTTGTCTTTCTTCCATTGTTCCCTCTGCATTAGTGATAGCTTATTCTTTTGTTTCACTCTGAGGTTATGAAAACCCAAACTGGACCTGATCCCAAACATCATGCGTCTTCACTGTGACCTCCATATTAATGGCCTGCACATCATAATCCTTCCCTGTAAAAGGAGAAAATTGTGGTTAAAAGCTTGTTGTTTTCATCATTCTTCAAAAAAAATATTCTCTTATAAAACCCTAAATTTCTCTTTTTATAAGCTTTGCAAAGCTCTTTTTTTTTTAAATCTTAAAAAAACACTTCAATTTTTTTTTTTTTAAATAATAATAAAAAATCCGTAAAGTGTTTATGAACCTCCCACTTCACATGTAATAAATCCTTTTAAATTTATTTGAAAAGAAATGGAACGTATTTTCCGCCACGAGATGGAACGTATGGTCATAGGCAAGGGTCCCACATGACCTTTTCAAACTTTAAACTCTTTGACCTGAGTCAAAATCCACACGACGTTAAAACCTTTGAAAGCTACACTGCACCTTTTGACAGGCTAGGGCAGCGGTGAACCGCTCCAAAGTCGAAAATTGTAACTTTGCCTAAGTCAACGCAATTTATCACTTGCAGGGGATATAGTGGCCAATTTTCGTTAACTCGGAAACGAATTTTTTGCTATTTTAATTGTTTTACAATTTTTCTACTTGAAAATTTAAAAATAAAATCAATGGTCTTTCTTACTTGTTCTCTTTTTCACTGGTTTTGTTGACTCCACGAATCTTGTGATCCTTCCTAGGCTCTAATTTTATTTGTTGGGAAGGAAGAGAAGATAAAACACAAATATGGACACACATTGTTTCTTTTCTATTCATCACACAAACTTGATTGATTGCAATGAATCCGGTGAAAGATAATTAACCTTTTCCAACTAACAACTCGCCAAATAAAACTTCACATGCAACCACACACTCAATTTATTACAACTTAACTCGAGTTAACTCAACACACAGTGAACTCACTCTCTAATTTAACCAACTTCCTAGAGTTAATTATGTGTTTTAACAACTACTACACTGCATTTTGTCTACGTTGACAACACCGAATCCCATGGTTTTTAAATCGAGTCACTTGCACCTCATTCCAAAACTTCTAAGATAAAATAATCGAAGAGATATTTCCATCTTGTCTATCAATGTGTTTGTTACCTCGACGTTTCTAAAGTTTTTCCAAGCCTACGTCACACGTCACATCGGCGCTTAAAGGTACACGTTAGCGTAACGTTTTAAATTACATCACCTTGGCACCTTGAAAGTCCATGCCACGACGTTTTAAAGTATGTCACCTTGGCACCTTGAAAGTCCAAGCCACCCCGACATTTAAAAGGCGAGCCTCATTTGGAAACTCCCGGGAAAGATTTTATGGCGAATTTGTCCATCGATGGAAATCCTCAACAGATCTTTGGTTTTGTTCCCGAACGACCATTAGTTAATGCAATTTTAACCTTTTCAAAGGAAATATAAGTATTGAATTTCCTATGTTCTCAATTCACTATTCAAGTTAATAATGTGTGAATAATCAAAATTTAATTTAATTTAATTGTCAAAATTCTGTTGTTGTACAAATTTTAAGAGCCGATGGGCCTACATTTTGAATTGAATTAATACAGGTGCTTTTTCGTCAACTAATTCGTTTTGATAATGACACATGTCACTAGTAAGACGTGTGCAAAAAAATCATAAAATCATAAAAAAATCATAAAATCATAAAATCATAAATTACTAAATAAATTTTGCTGAAATTTAGAAACGAATTCGCTAAATAGTAATTTCTATTTAATAGTAAATAGTAATTTCTATTTCGAGGGCTATACATGATAGAGTTTTATCCAATTACCTTCTACAGGTCATCCTAGAATAATTCACAGGGATATCAAGGGATCGAACATTCTGTTGGATGACAGATTTGAAGCACAGGTATGGTTTCTTCAAGAATTATCATCACAACCAGATGGATACTTGTGTGTCCAAATTTTATATGCCGTTATGTTGAGTAGAGTCTTGTTTCTGATGGTTTTTTCTTATTTGCAGGTGTCAGATTTTGGACTTGCAAAACTAGCATCAGATACACACATGTGACAACCCGTGTCATGGGTTTCTTCAAGAATTATCATCACAACCATATGGATACTTGTGTGTCCAAATTTTATATGTCGTTATGTTGAGTAGAGTATTGTTTCTGATGGTTTTTTCTTATTTGCAGGTGTCAGATTTTGGACTTGCAAAACTAGCATCAGATACCAATACGCATGTGACAACCCGTGTCATGGGAACCTTTGGGTAAGTTGTAGATGTTCTCATTTTGCAGGTTTCCCAAGTATTGATTTTTGTGGTTGAATGGTTTCCTAAGAAGGTATAGATGCTGCCCTATGAAGTGTAAATTTTCTTGACATTGATTTGATATTTCAGGTATATGGCACCGGAATATGCATCAAGTGGAAAGCACACTGTCAGGTCCGATGTATTCTCATTTGGGGTTGTGTTATTGGAGCTTGTGACTGGGTGGAAGCCTGTTGATGTATCACAGCCTCTTGGTGATGAGAGCTTAGTTGAATGGGCGTGTATATACTCTAAAACTATCATTAATGTGAGAAAATACATTGTAAATGAAAGAAAAATGCATCGTTTATAAGGACTTTTGCAAGATTATTGTTCTGTGCTGCACTCTATCTTTCCAAAAAGTTTTTATTTTTATATGGTACTTGATGCATGTGCATGTCAAATTTTCATCAGAAGAATGTTTCGTGAGTCATGAATTGTTATGTCATGCTTTCATGCAGTGTTAATAGAATATATTAATCATTAAAATGATTTTTTTTATACACATTAATATAATATATTTATATTTATTTACAACTTTTTTTTATTTAGAACTCCTATACAATATATTTATTATTTAAACTTCTAAAAAATATATTTCAACTTCAATAGTATTTAAAGTGAATTTTAATCTATTATTTTTATATAGCATTTTTTACTATGCAAAATTCTCACAATAATAATTGAACATGGCTCGAGAATTCTTCTACAATCTTACTAAATTGTAAGTGCATTTGAGAAAAATGAGCCCTCTCCAATATTGCTTTTAAAATAATTCCAAATTTAAATAGAGAATCAACATTTTATATCTTTCCAGGGTTAGGATGTTGAGAAAGGCTTTGACCCAAGGATTTGTTGTTGTACACTTTGCATGCTAATTTTTTTATATAATAATTTGCTTAAAAATATTTGTGTGATTAAAATTATTTTACCATAATGGAATAAGAAAGTTTACCATTTTCTTAAAATAGAGAAATAAAAATAACTTATGTGAACTAAAAATAATAGAAAGTTAGTTTAAAAATAGAAAGTTCACATATTTTCTTAAATTTTTAGGAATTTTCCCTCGTAGCTTATTTTTTTTAATAGAATTAGAGATCTTTCCAAAAAGATTATTTTTCTTTATAGAAAGTAACCATAAACTTCTAAGTTGCCCAATTTGAACTCACATGTCACTAGTAAGACTTGTGTAAAAAAAATAGTAAGTTCACATATTTAATTAATATTTAATATATAAAGTAATATTTAAACTATAAAGTAATGAATAAATCTTTAATTCACATATTTATTTTAACGAGATTTACTTCACATTTTTCTATTATATTGTAATTGAATTTCCACGAATCTTTCTCCAAGTTGGGTTTTTTACCATTACACTCTAACTAAATTTCAATTCATCTTTTGCAAGTTGGGATAATTATATTAGTTGAATCCCACATGTTGTTGCTATACTTAAATATGAATTCGATGTCTTTGCCTAGTGATTTGATTCCTAGATGTCTATTTTCTACCTTTTTGAATTTGAACTTTTAACCTTTTACAAGAAGACATGCATTCTTAACTATTAGAAGTTTAGAACCACTCTATGTATAAATGGATCCTTGAGACATTCAATTTTTGTAAATTAAAATATCATCTCATCTATTAGTTAGATTACTTTAAAATATAATGTAATCAATTTAGTATTTAATATTCCACCATGCGGTTCTAATGACATTGGAGAATGTTTTTGTTAAACAATTCTAATATAGTTACATATTATAAACTTAAGAAAAAAATACAAAAAATTAACTTAAATTTAACGTATCAATTGCTATTTTCTTGTACAACTTTTTTGATTTTAAAATCCTATCGAATTGTCAAAATTCTGTTGTTGTACAAATTTTTTATTTATAAATAAAATATAGTTTCTCCCCTACCTCCGATATAATTTAATAGTGATAATTGCACACATGCCATTTTTAGATAATAAAAAATATATATTAGCATTTGCATCTAGAAGTGCAAAGTAACGCTAGGAGTGGGGATACATATTTCATATTAGATTATTTTTCTTTTGTAGACACCTTTATTTGTTAATGTAATCAAATATTCTCGTTTTCTTTTAGGTTTCCATAATTTATGATGATTGATGACCAAACCTCTACTGCAATTAGCTTGCACTGTGACCAATTTTTCATTGTCTTTCTTTTCCTTTTTGTAAAAAATCTGTTGCATCCTCCAGCTGATCGATCCTTGGGGCAAGCGTTATCTCGAGCTGAACCGAGGGAATCTGAAGTAGAATCATTGGAAGGAAGAGGCGTAGGCTGTCAATCGCTGCCCCAGGAGGAATTGGACTCACTCGGTGCTCGTCTATCTGTTTTGGAGGTCTCTAGAGATGGAAATGTGCAAGTGACTTTGGGAGGTAATGGCTCAATTGTTGTTGCTGAAAGGAGAATAATATTCCACTTAAGGGGGTATGATGTCAATGGTCAAAATCGATGTTGAGTATGGTGGATTGGTTTGTGGGTGGTGTTTTAGCAAAATATGTTTTATTATGTTACTTTGTAAATTTTGTTGTTTATTGGAAACTTTTTGTAGAATTTATAGTGAACACATTTTTATACTAAAATGAAATTGTAACGTGAAAGCTAGCGAGCTACATAAATAGAATACTAATAATAAAAATCTTGTAACGGACAAACTATATAAGGGTTCTTGTCCCTAATCCAACGATTGTTAATATAAATCCACTACTCATTTACTTTAAAAAAAAACATATAAATATATGCATTAAATTTGAGATAATATGCATATTACTTAAATTTGTATAAATTTAAAAACAAACTAATGATTCATCAAATAAATTCTAATAACATATATACATTTAAATTATATAAACCTTTCATATTTAAAATTTTAAAAATATATAAAGTTATATTACTTAAATAGATATTTCATATAAAAATAATATGAAATGATTTTTTTTATAAATATTAATTATTTGGTTTTAATTAATATATTATATAATATTTTATATATTTTAATAATCATTATTATTATATATAATGATGAATAGGTAAAATAAAAATGAAAATGAATTTAAAAGTTATCATAATAATTATGTTTAAGATATGCGCACAAACATAACACTTAATTAATAAATTTTAAGGGTAATACTTTTTGATATAACATTCAAGAAATAAAAATAAGGTAATTTCTTGTGTTATAATATTTAAGGTAAAGTAGCTAATACTTATAATAAGGAAAAAAACCAGTAAAATGATAATACATAGCAAAAAATTGTATTTTAAAATTTTTGATCATTTAAATTAGTTAATTTTTTTTTTTTAAATTTATTGTTTTATTAAATATGAATTTTAATCCAATATAAAATTAATTTTTTCTCTAATTTTTTATCATTTTTTAAAATGAAAAGAACTTTATTTTCTATAAGATTAACCCGTTTTTTCTTATTCATTCATTTCTAATTTTCATCTTCTTAAAAAATAAAGTATTGAAATAAGAAATTCAAAACAAAAGGAAAACTCTAATAACTATAAAAAATTTGTCATATTTTAAATTGAGTTTCTTTCGTTAAATAAATTTAGACTTATTATCCAATAATTATGTCGATAAACGTTTTCTTTGTTGGATTCGGGTGGGCAAACACTTTTCACCCAAACCAATCAGAGGCTTTATTTCCGTCCTTTAGGAAAATATAAATATGACACGTGGGTGCCATCTGTAGAGAGATTTGTCGTTGTATCGGTCTGCCAAGTGTTTATTCGTGTTTCACAGGCTCCTATTTTTTTTTTTTAGCTCCAAGTTTCAGGTGTGCTAGGGTTCTGCTACTACTTTATCTATGTCTATTCCAAGTTTTAGGTGTGCTAGGTTGCTTGCATCAGTGTACACTATTTAGCATCATCATGGAAATGACCCAAAGAGTTTGAGGTTGGTGGTCAATATTATGCTCAGGCAAGTGTTGCATTGACCTAAAGCCCAGGGCTCTTGGGTTTTCCTCCTATGGTACGAGGTCATCCTTTGTTACAAAGGATGTCTGATTCTGCAAGGCACCAGATGGTAACCCAGGCACAAAAGAACGCAATTCAATCTGGTCCAAAACCACAATGTTCTGGACAAATACAGGGAACTCAAAGCCCTAGTTCTAGTGAGGGAAGAAATGTCGTAGATTCTATCTGGTAATGGAAGCCGTTATTCTCTTCCCATTGGCAATTCTTTCCATAGCAATACTCAGCCACCTTCATCCTATCAATTGAATCAAAATATCTTCCCACTCGCAGTTCTTCCCATAACAATACTTTGCTACCTTTCTTCTAGTAATTGAATCAAAATGAAATTCAGACTGTGGGTCATGCAAGGGCCGTGAAAAATTTGTGCCTAGCCAAAATTTACCACACCCAGTAGCTTTAGCACAAACCACTCTATCCAGTTATGGGGATCGAACTGAGAAGCTTCAAGCATCTGAAGCATCTCCACCTTTTACAAGCCAAAATGTAAAACAGTGACAACAGTGTGATCAGTGGAAAATAAATAAGTCTTCGAATACCATCAACTATGCCCATGGTTGTAGGTGCTCCTTCTGAAGTTTCTCTCGCTACAATTGAACTCCTTTTCCACCTAGTGGCCCAGTTATAAAACAACTTGATAGCCAACTAGGGGTTATATTTGACCCTTCAAACCCGCAACGTGAGATATGACTCAATCCTTCTATAGTATTCATCATAGTCTCAATGTGGTTAGCCCCATTTCCATGAGTAATAGGTGTTGATGTGGCATCCTGCTAAATTACAGTGATCAATCATGATATGTCAACTTTCAAGAGCATAACTTTCTCATACATGCTTTGATTTAAGTGATTGTTGCATCGTTAGAAAGGTATCAATGTGTAGATTATGGAATCTAAGTCCAAAATAAATTCAAGACCACACGAAGGGATCATTTAAGGGCTCGAAATGGCTCTAGAAAGTTTTCACCCAAAATTGCATTGTCACCTTGATATTTTAAAATTGTCATTCTTTTTTTACATGTGACATATTGAACTCATAATAAATATTATTTCTTATAATAACTTCAATACTGCTTGTTCTAACATATTAAATTAAGAATTGAAAACCCTTTAACTTATGTCCATTTTTTTGTTGAAACTTTCTTTAAAATATACAATTTGAAAATATATTCTTATATTAACATAAACAAACTATCTTGATCTATCAATAAGTTTGATTATATAACTCATTTTACATCATTCGTCTTAACAACAGTCAAATATCTAACCAAAACAGTGTAATCAAAAACTTATTATCGCGCAAACATAACATATAAGATTCTTCCAGAGAACAAATTATGATATATGCATCCTGGTGCAAGAGTAAAATCCATAAGAACTATAGAACTTGAATCTTCTCTCAATTCACCAGTGTCGAGCAATCTTGATGTTGTGCTTGATACAAATGAAGCTTATTCTTGTTTTATACATGGCCATAATTATAAGCACAAATGCATATCGAAACCACACACACCCAACAAGGCCTCCAAACAAGACATAATATTAACATCCAATTTTTTAAAGTAAAAATCCAACCAAAATTATTATAATTTTGCAACACAATATAGTACAGAATATGGTACAATTTGTGCCACTAGAGAAGCAAAAAACTTTCAGGAAAAAAGAATCCATTAAAATTTAACTCCTGGAAAGTTTTCAGTGTGGTGCTTGAAGGAGAAAATGATTAAATAAACAAGGATAGTATTGTAAAGCATATAAATGGAGAATTACATCCCCACATTTTATAAATAGTGCTGCAAGATGCTCCTCTTTCACCTAATTTGGAAATATCGAAAAGAGTCATCAGTGTGACTTGATAACAACTGGATAAAACTTCACACGAAATTATCTATGTTTTTGCAATCATGCATATGTTAGTTGCTTATATAAATACCAGTAATCTTTTCAGTAAACATTGACAATTCTAATTATAGGGCAATGATAGGGAACCCTGGCACCAATATCATTACACTAAATTTTGAGCTTTTTTCTATCCATTGTCATGTTCGGATAACTTTAAAAACCAGGGATTAATCTCTGGCTGGACCATGAATTAAATTCAATTCAACATAGTTCCTATGGTTACACTGAAATCTCGAATTCTCTTAAACATGAGCCTTACATAACCGTGAAAATAAGTTAGACAATGCCCTTCGGCACCTAGAAGGGCCAACACATACATGGGAGATAGATGGATCACCGAATATCCCAGTGGATATTTAGTGCTCAGTATTCTGCTACTCAAATTCATCCAAACATAATAATTATACCAGTATTAAAATTCGCATTAAGAAAAAGTCAATACCATAAAGGTGTTGTTACTTGAAGTCGTCCTAATACAGCAGACACAATGTTATTGAAAATTATTGTTTCCCTAATTTCTGCCATGAATTCACTTACTTGTTGATTAATATCAGAAAAATAAACCGTTCTTCTAACGTTGTCCTCCTGTTGAGCTCTGATGTTCAAACCGTTGAGCCTCCTTTTACGCTGATTGAAGTTGTTTTTCTTGTGATGCACCACCAAGAAAAGATGAGTGTCAACAATACAACAGAATAATCAAACTAAAGTGACAAATGGGAAAATATAAAATATAATGTAACGGATAGACGATGATCATAATACCACAGTACGAAATCCTTTAAAGGATATGCCACTATGATTTCTACACAGCTTCTACATTTAGGAGATAATCGTATTTATTTGTAACGAAATCCTTAATGAGTGTAAGGATATGCCACTTTGATTTTACTGAAAACTTGTGAATTTAGGAGATAATCGTCATAATCTTGGAATGAAATACTTTGATTTTTACTAGATGATTGTGAATTTAGGAGATAATAATATTAACTGCATATGAACTCCTTAAGAAGGGTTGTGCCATTTTGATCATTATGAGTTTTAAAATGCAGGAGTTTGTTATATTGGCAAGTAGTGAACAAAATCCTCAAAGAGGAACAAGTCATTTTGATTTTCAGTAATGTTGTGATGGAAGTTTGGAAATGTATGAGATATTCATATTAAGATGGAAGGAAATCCTCAACAAGGGGTATTCCATTTTGATTTTATGTAAAATTACAGATTACGTAGACATCACATAGACAACAAGGGAACACATGAAGCATGCAAGCATGTTTATACCACCGTCCGTTCCATTCCTAAGTCGATCAAGCCACAGTTTGCATGCGTTACTCTCAGCACCTTCCCCAAACAGTCTACCCCAATCTCCCTCACTCCTCTCCTCCTCTGCTTACAACCCTGATTCAGCGAAACCCAAGATCTCCCAGCCGACTGTCTCATCCAATATTTCAGCCTAGATGACACCGAACCCTAGAGAACTGCATCAAAATGACATGGCTCGCAAACCTCCTTCCGCCATGAGCCCGTCTTCCTCCCCAAACTGCGATTCTTTTACCGTAAACAATAATTTCAATTTTCATCTTACCCAACCATCGTTTGATAGGTGTGATAATAAATTTTTGGCTCATACGACATTGGGTTGCGTTGTTCCTTTATTGAATCTGAATCCGATTAAGATGGATTGACCTCAGACTGGAATCGAGGTGGGTGTTTTCCAGTTTCTTTCACATTCTTTATTTGGTAGAGTTTTCCAGGAGTCTGGAATTGAATTATTATTTTTTCATGCCTTAGCAACAATCATCATGCAGGATTATGGTCAGAAGATTCGAACTAGAGCAAACTAGTTACTCTTGCGAGAAGGATGGTCTCAAGCCATACAACTTTATTTTGAATACATTGACCACTGCGAATCCCACGAGGAGCTCAAGAAATCATTGTGCATACCCTTATCCAAGAGGGTAGATGCTCGAATCCAGTTGCGAGATTGAGAGAATGTAATTCGAGACGTGAACAGGTCATTGGAGGCCGTTCCAGCCCACTCGAATAACATCTATCACAAGGGAAGAATTCTGTTGGAGCTTCAATAGTATTCAAAGGCTTCCAAATGCTTTCAATCGACACTCGAACACCAACCTAACACTGTCGAATTCATGGAGTCCTTGGAAAGGAGTCACAGGTTCGAATCACTGTCGCGAAACGGGACATTCAATTTATCAGAATGGATATCGAATGGGTTCGCGGGGCGACCCCGTGGATGTGCGGAGTATGTGGGTCCTGCGGAAATTCAATCCTCCAACGTGGGTCCTAGAGAACGAGGGGTGTTTGTTACCAGATATGTTGAAGATAGTACGCTCTTAGCAGTTTTCAAGCCTGTTTCCATAGCTAGGGGTATTCATCTCAATATTTTACTGGTTCTCATCTCCTCATTCACACCCTGCTATGGCGACAGTCTACCAAATGTGATGATAGCAAACTTGTGAGTTTTACAACTCATGCCACTGTCCACAATTATACTTCAACCCCATGATGAACGATATCAACTCTATAGTGCAGCGACGGTTAGGTAGATAGGTCAATTCAAATATGGACTGCTATAGCATTAAATGTTGCGTCTTCGGGCGGATATTACCACTATTCATGACCCTGATGGTATTACATGTACTGCAGCTTTCATGGGTAAAGATAAGAAGTACGGGTGAATGTATCTTCTTGCTTCATTTCGTATGGATGGCCATATTTCCTTCAAACATGTTAGTTTTATTTAATCTATTACAATATTCATTTTGTACACATGTCAATATATAATTGGCAAGAAGTGCGATAGAGAAGTTTTTTGATTGGATGGGGTGAACTATGTTAAGCCACTCTATATCATAAAGAAAATGCCTCCGACTTAATTAAAGCGTCTGTCGATTTTTTTTTTTTTTTTCGGTTAGAAAAACGCACATAGACCCCTTTGGTTTAAGAAAATGAAGTTGTTCTATTTGTACGCCTGCTCATTAAAGTTTCTCTCATGATTAATAAACATAGTAATGCTAATAATTTTTCATAAGTTAACTCTAATGCCTCCTTGGTGTAACATATATTCCCATCATGATATAATTAATGACCAATGAGGGATTGAGATGTGCGATCAACATAAATTTGGAAGGCTATGGGAAATGAAGAGATAATTACTCTAAAGCATTTAAAATAACTAGCGAATTATCATATAATTAAAAAATATATATAATATGAATTTCGTTTTTTTTAAATAAAATAAAATAGAAAGAAGAATTAATGTAAAATTATGATTAAAATATTATTAATTTTTATTTTCTAATTATTTATGATGTAAATTTAGAAACATTTGTTACATGCCATTCGTGCATTTCCTTATATTCTCATTGAAGATGTGTAATTATTTTTAATGTAATATTATAAATATATATTTATATATATAATTATGTTAATAGGTGTGGTTTATTTTAGACTAGAACTTCTAGAATTCTATCCTTAAAAAATACAAATGTATGGATGATCTAAGAATATTCTCCTTTTTATATACAATATAACATGAAATTGAGACATTATAAATTGTTTAAATGTTTCAAAAATTATGTGATGGTATTGTAAATTTTGAGTGTTACATAAATTAAATGACACACAAATAAGTATTTTAATAGCTATCGATTCTTATCAACTATTTAATTTATAAAACTATATTAATTTATTTATCAATTAAGTCTATGGGGCGTAGAATAGATGATGATGGGTTGTACTGTTAAGTCACTTTGTGATGTGAATGTCATCAATCGAAATTATGTGGGAAAAAATCCAATCATGTTAAGGGTTGGTGTGGCTGAGGCTCAATGGGATCCTCAAGTGATTTTAATGATTTACATGATCCTAGACCATGGTTTCTCAAGCCACATGACAAGCCTGATATAATCTATGATAAACTCAAGAAACTTGATAAAAATAATAATTATCAGTTAATATTAAATATATTTATTATCAATTATTATTTAACTAAATAATATTAATATAAATTTTCAATAATAATAATAATAATACCCTCGTACATGCACGGATGCGGGTGGGCAGTGACGTGATGCAGGTGGTGATCGGGCAGGGGTGCGCGTGGCAAGCCCACTGGCCTGCTTGCGGAACGCATTTATTCAATCTCAGAACAATTAATATGAGGAGTCGTCACCCTACGCGGCATTTACGCCTGTGGGGAGGCCGAGAAACCAAGAATTTCAATATGAATCCTCTCAATCCTTCATCCCATTCCTCAGTCGAACGATCTGGTGTTTTGGTCTGGAATTGTGGTCGTTTGCAGGTCCTCATGTCTATGCAACTTTTGCCAGTGGGTTCAAACTACTCGCTGGAAGCTGAAGTGCACAGCCTTCGAACTACAGTTGGAAGGCGCTACCCTCTGGCCTGCTGCATAAGTTTTATCCCCGGCTTCCATTTTTCGCACAGCCCTTTCTGCGCTCTGCACCACGTCCCTTACTTTACCCCCCCGCCTCTGGTTCCCTCTGTCTACTCCGCCTTTTCACACAATTCCGGGGCTGCTATGCCAAGATTGAGGCATCATTTAAGATGTCGCAGGGGAGGCTCCAGGTGTCGTTGCTCCCCCTCCTCTCCCTCGCCCTCTTCTTGCAGCCAAAATAACTGTCCTCCCTGCCATAGAGCGCGTCGTTTGCCTCCCTCCTCGCAACGTGATGCTCTTGCCTATAACCACCTGGCTGAACCGCGACCTACCACTACTGCCTCAATTCAGACTCCCTCAACCGCCGTCTTCCATTACCAATGCAGCTATTCCCACCCCCTAGTCATTGCAACGGTTACAGTTTCTTTCAAGGAGATTCTCGAGGCTGCTCCTGCCCCCCCTCCCTCTGCTCTCCTTGGAAATTCACAAGCCTCACCCTCTGTTTAGCCGGTCTCTCAGGAGGTGGACAAAGGTTCTTCTCGCAAGACGGGTGACTACAGCTCGAGCTTACTCCAGGACATTGGAACGCAAGCAAGCGAGCGTGAGACAGGGGAAGCTGCGACTCAAAATGCATCTGTGCCGAATGACGTAGAGGAAGGCTGGTGTCGCATTGTAGAGGAATCACCCTCGAGTGACTATGGACTCTAGTCTTCCTTCTTTTCTGTTTATCATGTCTAGTCCATTAAGCATTTTGCTGGTTCAAATATCAATGAGCTTCTGCTTGTTCAAACTGGTTTTTCATGTCAAAATTGTCCTAAACCTATGTATGGGTCGGTTTCCCCAGATGGGCGGCTCAGGTTTTTGGTTATGTTTTGTTAAGTCACGGCTGGTTTCCTCTTGTGAGGCAGCCTTCAAACATTTCTCGGGCTAGTTTCCCCTTGTGGGCAACCCTATCTTTGATATTTTGCTGACTGTCTAGCGCCTTGACGCCTTGAACTCTATGTACCATATGTTACAGTAATAGAATTAAGCTTACTTAGAAAAAAAAATAATACCCTCGTACAGCATCAACATTAAAACTATGTGAAAATGGGTATAGGCTTCCTGTTAACTCCAATGTTAGAGCCTATACCCTATTTTAATTATAATCTATATCTATTTTAAAATAAATCTTCCAGGAAATCACATGAGAAATCTATATCTATTTTTTTTAATAGGGTATATTTATAATAATAATGTTTAATTTGTATAAATTTAGATATTAAATTGTCATGAAGTTAGATATTATTTTTTTAATAGGTTATATTTATAATAATAATTTTTAATTCGTATAAAGTTAGATATTAAATTTCCATGAAGTTAGATATTAAATGAGTGTATACCATATTTTTTTATGGGAAAGGATTTTTTTATTATATATATATATATATATTAGGAAAAAATAGAAAAACAATAAAATATACTATTTTTTATTTTATTTAAATAAAAAATTTCTAACATATCGCATTATTAATGTATATATTATATATTTCAATGTGATAGAATTGAAATATATAATAATATTGCAATTTTTTCTCTGAAAACGAAATGAGTTGTCTACTCAGGTCATAATTTCATCTAGACTGTAAAATTCTAATCAAAACGTGGTGATTTTTTTTTCAAGAAATCCAATCATTGGAGTGTTTAAATTTTCATTTTATGGTGGAAATTGATTTACCATCATCAATAGTCCTTGGGGAACCCAAAATACTGAATATTGAAATCTATTTCCAAAAAATCTGCGAGACATTTTTCACAATCTTCCCATAATTTCCATTATTTTTCGAATGAAATTGTGACCTCATTAGAATAATGTAAAAGCCTTTGTTAAAAATCCATGTAATAAAGTTAATAAAATAAAAATATGACCAAGGTAATGGGACACGTATTCCAAGTCGAATGTTGGGCAAAAACATAGCGTTGGGCATCATTGGTGGTTAATTAATGGATAAGGAAATTGGATAAGCTATTGGAAAAGGAAAACAGGAACTAATTGGCATTTTATTTATGAAAATCATGGTAAATATAAGACAAAGAATGGGAAAGGTCACATAATGGCATGTGAGGAAAATTGAATGAAAAATGAAGGAAAATGAAGAAATTAAAGGACTCTATGATAAAAAGATTTCTAAGAATTAGTTCATGGCTTTTCACTTATATTTTTGTTATTTTTAGCTTGGAGCACTCTATATTCTCCCTCTCTTGCGCTCTTTCACACTTCACATTTTCTTGGAGAATTCTTGGAGCACATTGGATTTCAGGAAAGAAGACAAAGAAAAGAAGGAAAGCGCAAGGGGACGTCGTGATCAACTACTACAACTGGATTTCTTTGCAGGTATCGAGTTGCAAGTCTAGTTTACTCACTAGTTTTGGCATGCATGGTGTATGCACGTGGTTATTTCTTTATGATATTTACTTAACATGGAGGGTTTCCTGCATTTAAAGTGGTTTTGCCTAGCCCTTCCATTCCTGGATAGACATGGTGTTATGGCTTTTCCCTTTTTTTTTTATGATTCATGATCATGTTCCTTATGGATTTGGGTTGAGTTATTATCTCCTATAGCCTTGGTTGGATAAACGCTCTCGAAGACTTGGAACATCTTGGGTCAAGTAACTAGTCCTAGAAGCCTTTGTTGGACAAACGCTCTAGAGACCTTAGTGGGTTGAATTACTAGTCCTGGAGCCTTGGTTGGACAAACACTCTAGAGCCCTGTTAGGGTCCTATAATAATAGGGATCATAACTTTGAATTGGCTATGTTAAGTCTTGTAATATTGTACATACCTTTGGATTTCTGTAAATGTTTTCCATATTAAAAAATGAAAATAGGGTATGTCCAAAAAGAATAATAAAAGGACCAAATGAAAGAAAGTTCAAAAAGATATAAAATGTGAACCTCATAAAAATAACAAAAAATAAATTCTGAAAGTGTTGCACATTCAAATGCCACTACTATTAGTTTACTTTATTTTGAAAATAAATTGTGTGCAACTTGTTCAAAATTCCACAATTCATTATGATTATGCAATCTAATCTTGATCATTCATTCCTTTAAATTTTATGTTATGATAGTTAGTGAATAAAGATTTGACCAGAACATTTAATCTTGGCAGATCAGTAGTTAGGTAGAGAATAAAAATGAGCACATAAGTTTAATCTTAACCATTGGAAGATATAAAGTTAGAAATAAGTTAGTTTTCTTATCAAAAGAAAATAAAAGGGTCAACAAGCAAAAAATTCACCCAATAAAGGAAAGGAAAAATGTTAGCATGAATAAAACGGTACGTATAATATTTTTCAAAAGTTATATAAGCATCATTTTTCTTATCCCTTATCAAAAATATCATTCTAACCCCTTCCCCTTGCTAAAAAACTCTTTTCTCTCTTCATTTCCCCCTTATCCTAACCCTTTTCCTGTCTTCAAAATCCATTTCCCCTTTCAAAATACTTTCCCCTTGCTAAAAGTCCCTTTCCCCTTTGAAAACCCCCTTCCCTTTACTAAAATCCCCTTTCCCCTTTGAAAACCCCATTTCCACTTGATTAAACTTTATGTTTTCATAAAAAATCATAAAACCTACTTTTAATAGTTTAAAAGCTCAAAAAGATTAAATGGTCCCACTTTGGTTTAAACCTTCAGCTTACTATATTTCCCAACCCACTTTGATTTAAACCTTCTACCTAATCTATTTCCCGAGCCCACCTCCTTTGAAAACTCCCAATTCATCCTACCTTCTGATCATCACCAGATAGATCGAATGCCTCACAATCAAGTTCTCATCCCCCAAAGTTATATTTTTAATGTCGATTGGGGGGGGGGGGGGGGGTGCTAAATGGGTGGTTTTATCTGCTCGCTCCCCTGCCATGCATCACCTCCTCGTTTTATCACACCGCCTCCTCCCCAAACCACCCTTTCACCATGCGATAAACCCCCAATTTTCCAATTATAAAACCCTGTTATTTCATTCATTTCCCTACCTCTGCAGACTTGTGAAAAAGACCAAAATCGCCACTTCTAACTAGATTGAAGCCCTTGCAACTACTCATAACCCTTCTACAATCAAATCTTCGGTATTCTAGGTAATCCTAAATGCCCACCATCATCAATTAATCTCATTACTTAATAAATTTAATCGAATAATTGGCTTCTAAAAACTTCCAAACCGTAAACCCTCTGCAACCACCCCTGTTAGATGTCAACCATACTCTATTGGTCATTAAATACTCTAAAATAGTAGACACAGTCACTGAAAACAATCTCTTGGAGCTCCATTGTTGGAGCCATGACAACTTTGTTGATCAGGCAGATGATATACATATATGGAGCTGTAACTTTCCAAAATATACATTTCCATAGACCTACCAGTTCCTTGAAATCATCAAAATTTTCTAACTCATCAATTTTCAAAATGAAAGAGCCATAGTCACCCCTAACCAAGAAATTTTAATTACTATCACTATCCAGTCCATTAACCAAATGATGAAAAATCCATCACAACCAGTGGGAGTGATTTTCTCCATTTAAACCCTTACTGAGCTTTACCTAAAGCTAGATTTTCCTAAAAGGTCTCAAATATTTCTAACTTTCCTCCCTAAATCAGGTCAAATTTCTAAAATAAACCCACCATACTCTGCTACCATGTTCGTAGAATGAACCAAAAAAATTGTGACCATGTTGTCCTATATCTTATGATATTTTACTGATGAGTGTGTAGATGAATCGATCCTTGGTTACGTCTCTACCTTTTGCCCAAGCCAGCTTCCATCTATACTTTTCAACTTTTCCCAATTCTTGGAAGATACTATGCATGATCAATTGATCAAACTGCAAGAAGGAGTGTTCAAATACTCCTCAGTATTATTTCATTTGTTCATATATTTTTAGTCAGAAATATTTGTAGTCAACCTACAAACACTGGACAGAGAGGGTAATCCCCAGTCTGTTATCTTTTGGACATCCTTTATCAGAAAGGATTCCAATGAATTTAGCTTCAAATAATTTATTGATTCTTTTGTATGCCCAGTGGTTAATATGCTTAGAAACAACATTCAACCCAGAATCAGTGATGAAATCAGAAAATTTCTATAGTTATCTGATCAGAGCAAGATAGGAGACTGGTATTTATACCAGAATCACATAGAGATCAAAGTGTATGGAAGCCAAGTAGTCCCTTAAAAGCTTCCAAAAGACCTCCAAATGAGGATATTTTCCTTAGAGTACATTAGACAGATCTTGAATTATGATGAGATACATTTCCTTTTAGCCAAAAAGAAAACCTAGTTCAAGATAAGAAAAAACCAACTAGGGCCCTTTATATGAACAATAGGAATGTTGGAAAGGAAGTAGACAGATGCCTACAAGAGTTAAAGTTCAGCAATAGTTTCAAATGGTCATATGAATCCTTGGGTGTCATAAGAAAATTAAGAATTAAGGCTAAACTCACCGCTTTCATCCATGAATCTAAGTCTAAGATTGAGAAATATTCCAACCATTCAGAGTGGTTGGAAAACACTTTACTAGAGGTGGAGGAGAAGCTTGATACTAGTTCCATCCTGTTATAGGAATTGAAAAGGGTCTAGAGAAGAAGGCTCTTATTCAGCAGAAGCTACATCTGATAATAAATTCAATCTTATGTACAGAAAGAAAATGAAGCTGAACCTAGTAATACAGCAGGAAGAGACAATTGAAACATGAATATAGATTGTTATCAGGGATAATGCACCTACAACACATACAAAAGAAACACCTCTACCATCATCTTCCAAGGTAGAAATCATTCAAAAGCAAAATAGTGCAGATATTTCAACGTCCGATAATCTAGTTGAGAAGGAAAAGGATATCATTGATAAATATAAAGAGATTAAAATAAAAAATGAAGAATTGGAGGCTATTACATATACACAATACTAGAAGCAAACTCCCAGTGATCCGAATAGGTTGCTTTCATCGTTTGACCTAAAGACAAGGAAAATGTAGATGGCATTCCTATAGTTGAAGGTACAGGCCCCAAAACTTTAGAAGACTATAAAAAGACAAGCTTTAAATTTCATGCCAAGTATGTGCATCAAATTTACCAAATTGAATTCCCTAAGCAGGCAGGAGAGATGATATATTCAACCATGACAAATAAATCTCTAAGTGTCAGAAGTTGCAGAATTCCCTAGCAAATATACAGTCACAGTTAAAGCTAGAGAGAGCCTCATCACAAGCAAAATACAACAGGATTAAGTCATTCGAATGTTTGGTATTTGAAGTTGTCTATAATCCAACTAACATCAAAGAAGAAGAAGAACTTATAAAAAACAAAAATGTAGACATAGCTACACTGAATTAATAGTTAAAACTACCAACTATTGAGCATCCACAAACCAAGGAGATTTTGGAGACAGACAATCAAAAGGATGAGATGATGAATTTAATCATCCAATTGATAGCTAAACTAAGGGAAATGGAGATAGAGATGGATAAATTTATACAGGAAAAAAAAATCTAGCATGGAATTAGTTCCCATTACTGCTATTCCCATGGTAGATCTACATCATCACCAGTATCTACATCAGCACTAGAATCAACAATACCAATAGACCATCCCACAAATGAGGCCAGAAAATTGATCAAAGCATTAGAATATATGTTCATTAAGAATACAGAGATTCATAAGATAAAGGAATAGTTAAAGAGATTAGAAGATGGAAAGAAATTGGCAGAAGTAATGCATCAAGATAAAGAACAAAAATCCAATAGATTGATTTACATAATCCACAAGCTAGAGAAGTAGTTTTCACTAAAAGCACATTTACCCCAAGAAAAAAAGAAATTATGGGCCAATATCATTAACTCAATTAATGATGTTTTTCCTTATATACAGATTATATTTGAGAAAAATGCTATGGTGAAGGAAGTTGGTGAGGCAATTCAGAAATTCAAAACCAATCTTGGAAAGAAACCAGAGGAAGCCTCTCAAATAATAAAATTCCTGAATTCTAAAAATAAGTATGGATTAGAAGAGCTTGGGATAGCTAACAAAATAGAGACTATACTAGAAATGAAGAAAGTGATTTCCAAAATAAATATGATGATACATCTTGAGGATAAATTTCAAACCATGGAACTCGCAGTAAACATATTTTTTAACAAGTTTGATGTATTGAGACAGAAGGGTCTGCCTAATCCTCTAGTAATAAATGACAAACTCATGAGACATGAATATTATGACAAGAATTTAAGGGAATTATCCAAAGGAACTTCCAACATTTTCTCAATGAAGAGAATTCCCACAGGCAAAGTTCTCCTTCAAACTCTAGAAAACTTCTTTTACCTCCAGCATTAGGTAAATCACCTTTTTGTAAACAAGCCTACATTTTCCAAATATTCAGAGGCAAATGAGATTTACCACAACATGATGAAAGTCAGAATCCCAGATGAAGAAACATGGGAGAAATGGTGTGATTTACTATAAAGGGTGAAAGAACATACAAATGAAATAAAAAGATAGATGAAAGAAACAACAGGTAACAACAACTAAAGAATTAGGGCCAGATATCAGTCAGTTGAAAGGTGTCACTATCTTTTTGCATAAAGATATTTTATTTTCGTAGAATAAATCCTAATCAGTTGACATGATATTTTTTGTAAAGTTTTGTATAAATAGTTATCATTTGAAGTATCAAGTGTGGATTTCTGAAAATTTCCATAGCTGACTGATTTCTTGCCAGAGGGTTATTATACTATTTCCAGTCGATAGACAAAACAAGTTATAAATAAACATCTTTATAGGATTCATGTTTTGAGCTATCTTAGTGAAATATAATTTTCAATTGTTCATGTTTGCTTACTAAGTATTCCATAAACCTATACGTATTATAAATACAAATGATATAACAGGAGTATTACTGTAGAATTTTCTTCAAAATTACACTCTGGTTTTAACTGTTATAAATTTATATGTTTTCTTTTCATATCCGGTTTAGATAATTCTTAATTTCCCTCTTATCCTAACTTCTTCATCCTTCTTCATTATCTGGTTTAAGGAATTGTTAATTTATCCTTGATCTCGATTGAAATATCACTTTACCATTCAGCCTTGAGATCTGATATTGCTCACCTATCTTGCCCTATAACACTTTCTTTATAATTTGATTTTGTTCTATTCCAGATCATATTGATTCCATAGACCAATGGAAAATGGAAAAGAACCTATTCATATAAATCATTAATTCCACCAACCAATCAAAACCAATCCAATTAAGCATACATAACTAGCATAAAATCAATTAAATAAACCAAGTTAAATCATATAGAGAGAGCCCTCTTTGAGTTTAGGAAGGCTAGATCCTAAGCTCCAAAGTAGGTTTGTAGTTACCTCTGATATTTCTTTTTAACGCAAGAACAACCTTTGGAAATTTCGGAGTGATAACACTTGGTGCTGCTTTTTCCACGTGTTAGCCTTTTCTTTGCTTTGATTTGGCTTGCTTAGCAAGTTTTTGTTTCATTTCAACTCCCTTTTATTATAGGCAATTTATCACTCAGAGTGGTTGGGATGTTTCTTTAAGTCCCTTTTACTTTACTTTGCTAGGCATGACATGCATGGGACTAGGGTGATGGCCTTACATGAACATTGAAGGGATAGAGCTCAAGTTACTTAGATTTTAATCATCAATCATCCCTTACCAATTTTTTTCACTTTAACAATCGACATATGCTTTTATCATTCTTTCTTTCTATAGTTGCATCAACCTCTGGGCCTTCGAGCCACTCTTCTCATTGGATCAGACAAATAGGGAACCAATATGAGCAACTGACAATAACCAAACAAAAGAAAGGACAACAGATCAAGTATAAATGCCAAGTGTTAAGTATGGATGGGTGTGGATTCGCTACATTATTCAAGGCCTCTTATTTGTGCCCCTCTTGGACAATTGAAGAAAATCCCCAAGAAGTTTGCATTATACTAGAAGGAAGAGATGACCACCAAGACGAAATGGGGCAACAAGTGTAACTTCTAAGCGTCATGATCCATTATCTAATTTTAGCTCATGATCCTTACTTAAATGTCAAAAGCATTGAATGAAGGCACTTCGTATGACACAATTGTTGATTTTTTGTGTAGCATCGAGAGGTATTCCTGCATGCCTAAGTTGGCCTAGAAAAATGATGAAAGGTTAAATTACAAAATTTGATTTTTGAAGCATCAAGTCAGTCCAGCAAGACAAGTCGGCCCAGTTCATGAAGGGACGTGTCCCATGGGGGTTTTCACCCCATTCAACTTGTATAAATAAGCATTGTGATACCTCATTTCTAGACCATCAAAGAAAGCAAGTATGGGCAAGAAAAATCGGTTTTGGAAATCATCCTTTTCTCTCTCTTGGTCGCACATGTGGAGTAGTTGATCAAGTTATGCCTCTATATGACTAAGTTGAATGGGCATTCACTGAGCTATTTGACCCCAAATTTGACTGCATAACCATATAGCATTGACCACAAGAACTGACTGCAAGTTGATTGTAAGACCAGTGTTGACTCTTGACTATTTTGGCTTGTTTGACCAGTGTGGACTTGTTGGAGAATTGACTAGGTTTGACTAGTATTTGACTTGGATTATGGGCAAAAATTCCTAGACAAAATTGTTGATTTTGTAAACCTTCCTGAAGAATAATTTCTCCTAGAGAAAAGTTGTTGGGTTTTCTCCCAAGATTGGGTTTCCAAGGGTAAAAATATTGTCTCTATTGTGCATCGCTATCTTTCTATGATCTTTACTTTTTCCACTGCATTTACTATTGATATTTTTTGAAGTGTAATTGTTCAATGATATCAATGGCATACGAATGTTGTGTGAAAATCATTAGGTATTAATCATCTGGAACAAAATATTATTCTACTGTACTCTTGTAGAAAAATTCAACATGGTATCAAAGCCTTGTTGAAAGAGGAGCCATTGAAGTCAACTTAAGGGACAAGTGTCCAACAACTTGATTGGATTTTTTAGATCTCTTGTCAAAATGGCACCAAGTTTCAAAATGGTGCAATCAACTTCAAATCTTCGAAGACCAAAATTCTCCTTATGTGGAGAAAATAATTTCAGAGCTAGAGGGAGTTGAGGAAAAAGTCAAGTATAAGAAGAATGAAGCCAAGGCCAAGAGAATCTTAATAGATTCCATAAAGGACCACTTGATTCCTCATGTTATTGCATTGAAGATTGCCAAGGAAGTGTATGATGCATTGGTAGGGTTATATGAGAGCAACAACACTAGCAAAAAGTTAACCTTGAGAAATCGTCTCAGTAGTGTCATGATGACTAGATCAAATTCTATTGTCTCTTATCTTATGAGAGTTTCCAAGGTCATAGATGAGCTTGTAGCCATTTTAGATACCATTGATGATACAAAGCTTGTTACCGTGACTCTCAATGGAATCCCTCACAGGAGCCATTTATTTAGGGAATTTGTGCATGAGAAAAACTACCCAAGTTTGATAAACCATGGACTAATTGTGTCCAAGAGGTGGGCATAATGTTGTCCAGGAACAACTTGCAGAATCCGCAGGATGAAGAAACTCAAGCCCTTGCAACTCATACAAAGAAAGAAAAAGGAAGACAAAACTTTGGAAAGTTTGATAAGAATACAAGTAGAAGACCTGCTCATGATCGGAAGAAGAAGGAATGTCATGATTTTTGGACATTATGTCTCCTAGTGCCTTGAGAAGAAAAGAAAGGAAAAACAACATGCATCAACAACCAATGTTGATGATGATCTAATGTCCCCAATTAAATTAATTTTACTGAGAATAATTTCCAACTTTGCAATTTGTGTGTTGGGAAATATTTTGGCATGTAAACTTAGGAAAAGTGGGCAGAGGGAGTCCCCACTTAATTTTTGGAAAGATGGAGGCCCCCAACATTAGAGAAAAGGAAATATTAAATTGGTAGTGGATGGGGGGCCACCCGAAAGGGGAATTCGAACCCCTTAGGAAACTTGAGCTAGGGAGAAGGAGGTCAAATTGGTGGGGGGCATAAGGAGAGAAAAGGGGGCAACAAAGATAAATAGAAGAGGCATCATTTTGGGGGCTTTTTGACAAATTGAATTTCTGATTTAGAGTACTCTTGAGCCGCTTAGCCAAGACTACGAGTGCTGCTTAGCACAAGGAGATTTCTAGGTGGAAATATCAGCTCTTTCTTCGGTGGACTTAGAGTGCCACCCTAGGAGAGAATTTTAGAGCTTATTTGAAAGGAGATTGCTAGAGATTGTGGGTTATTTCCAGCCATACTTTAGCCAATTCGAACTTCCAGGAGGACGCAGTGGCAGAATTTGATTTCCTTGGTTGAGGGGTCTTCAAGGGAAAATTCAGCTAGCGAATTTGGGAGAAAGTCCCTTGATATTGGACTATATTTTGTGGAGAGTTTCAAGATTGGAGATTGTTGCTCCAGTGAGAACTAAATTCAGCATTCTTAGAGTCTGCGCAGTCTTTTGTTGGGCGAAATTTCGTGGAGTCATTTTTAGCTAAGTTGAGAAAGGTTGAGGAAGGGATTTCCCTCTTACCTTCTAGGTGTAATTTGCAGAAAATTCTACAGCCATCTGAGGGTGGAAACAGGGCCAAATTTGCAGCAGTATCTTGAGGGGGACGCAGAACCAGTAGAGGAGGGCGTGGCACCAAATTTGGGTAATTCCAGGATATTTGAATTAGCCCAAAACATTTTTGGGTTTTGTTGGACTAGCATCAAGGAGTTTGCTCCGAATTTTGCGGAATTTTTGGCGCAATTTTGGTGCCCCAAAACAACAAATTTATTTGGCACCCAGTTTAGAGGAGTGGGCTTAAATTTGGGGTCCTGGGTGGTCGATAAAATTTTCCCAAACCCTTTTTGGGTTTTCTGGGTTTGTGGAGGAGAGCCTAAGATTAATTTTGCATAATTTTTTGACCATTCTAGGGGGGCTCAAATAGGGGTTCTTTCTAGCCAGCAGTTGCAGAATTCTAGGGCCAGCGCAAAACTTGAGGAGAAAACATTTTCTTACATTCGGGCAGCATATTTTCTCACCTGAGGTTGTTTAGCTTGTTTTGGCAAGCCTAGGTGCACATATTCCATATACTTGTACTCTCCTCTTGATAATAAAATGGCTCAGTTTGGTGCAATTCTAGTGTAAATTTTATGTTTGTTAATTGTTGTTTGAATTTTCTGTGTTGCATTGTGTTCTTGCACGAATATCACTATTAAATATCAATTAGGAACATTAGAGTGGTATCAGAGCATGATCTTGGCCAATTGTGGGGAGGCTAGCAAGATCATGGAGGTGCTATACACACAAGCTTAGTGATTGGTGAACTTATGGACACTCCAATGACTCAAAAACGGAAGAGTACACAGGGGATCATGGAGGAGTTGATGAGGCAAAGCTAGCAATTGGTGAGGCAGAACTAATAGATTTTAGAGGGGATGCAACAAATTATAAATAACCAACAGAGAAGCCAAGCACGTGCACGCACAACCCAACAATACAACACCCATACATATGGCCAGTCTAGCCATCCTACCATGCTTCATTTTCCGGATGAGTCGGAGAAGGAGAGGGTTAGGTCAGAGGCTGGATCATCATGTAGAGGAGGGCAGTTAGAGGGTGAGACCAGTGGGCATTTCTACTGGTGGAGATCGGGCCTTAGATGCCAAGAGCATGAGGAGGTTGAGTATGTGGACACACAAGATGGTGAGGAGCACATCGATATACCTAGTGGGAGAGAGTAGAGCATACACACATAGGGCCATCCATTGATGAGGTGCCAGCAGACATAGAGGTGTTCACCATTGAGGAGGTGCCATTTGTTTTCGAGGTATCCATTGGTGAGGTATCCAGGGGCTTGATCGAGTTTTCAGGTGATAGCTGCACATAACAGGTTGATGAGGTGCCGAGAGGCGTCACCACCGTTGATGAGGAACCGATAGGTAGAAAGGCACCTAGATTTATAACAGAGTTTCCGGACGACAGTCACCTACAATTGACTGGTGAGGATATTTTATATGATGGGTTGTCGATGGAGAAGCAGTTGGAGGCTCAAGTTGAGGCCATGATGGAGGAGGATGCGTAGCTGTCCTTTGGGCTAGACCTTGACAAAGGGCAGTGCAGAGAGCACACGTTGGGATTTCTGCACAATTTGCTTCAGAGGCGTGCAGACGGGGCCTACAACATTATTATCTCACCCTTATGCATTGGACTGAGAGTGGCAGAGTTGTCTAGACAAATCATAATGGATGACCAGGTCAGCAGCGGCCAACGACTTAAGATGAGTGGGGCACAACATCAGCATGGAGGGCTTGTCCGGTACACAGGAGATTGTACATTCAATCCCTCATTTGGGATTGGATGGCGAGAGGTGCTGAGATGGTACTTGATGGCATAGGTCAGGCAATTGGGTACATCCATGATTGCATTTCAGTAGAGGTCGTGGATTACTAGAGAGGCTCGAGGGCCAAACTGTTTTTGGGATCAAGGTGGGATTTCCCATCATATCATAGAGACGATGGGTGACAGTAGTAGCTGCTTGATGGATCCGATGATTAGGCACACCCACATTTACAGATCTACATCAACACTAGTGACAAGATGGTTGAATAGGAGAGCAGACAAATTTCACAAGTCATATTAGCATATTGATCGAGCATGGGATCACAGGGTGATTAGCATACTCTAGTAGGAGTTGGTAGGAGGAGGTGGCATTAACAGGCCACTGGACAGGGCATCATGTGGAGACAATGTTCTCCCATTGATGTATTGGGCACTGGAGCTATTGAGGTTTAACATCGTAGCATTATGCTTGATTGCATGTGAGGTGTTGGGCCACTTAGGTGTACCTGAGCATATGAGGAGGTGTAGATCACTTCGTGGTGGGTGTACTAGCAAAGTGGTAGATGCATGGGCGCATGTGGGATGCCCTATGGTACATGGTGGCATGGCATGGAGTGTTGGTGTCCAGTGTTGCATGGAGTTGTGCCACATAGTTCATGGCTATGTAGAGGAGTGCAGGGATATGTATTTGTGTGCAACGGAACATGATGATGCACAACACGTTGTTGGGGTGTTGCCGCCAGAGAGATCTCCTGACGAGGGCATCAGACACTCCATTGGGTTTGGCACACTCAAGTTTTTAGAGCGAGTTGATCACAAGGCCAACCGTGAGCTTCCATTTATCACTCTCCAACATTGCACACTAACGCTGGGGACTTGGATATCGTCTCTTAGTGCTCTCATTGTGAGCAACAGAACTCAGCAGGTTCATCTAAGACAGTTGGACGAGACATGGTGCATCGGGAGAGAGGCTTTATAGATGTGGCATATGGTCAAGGCGTAGGTTGGTTGATGCAAGCTTGGGGGTAGTTCGATCTTCTACAGAGGTAACACTTGCACCACCCTTGAGCCCACACTTAGGGAGAGGCATGACCCTCTTTGGGAGAGATATTCTGAGGTGTCTCAGGAGCATCTACAACAATTTATGGACCTTACATGCAGGAGGATGTTTAGACTCCAAGAAGTATTGGGGATCGCTTTTAAGAGGCAGGATGACAGATCCCATTGCATGGTATGGTCGGTGCAGGGCAGTTTCACACGCACCAGATTGGTTCGTGATGTATGGAGTCTATATATTGATTGCACGCAGGGGTCTGAGACGTGGTACAGGTTGGTGCCAACAACTGTCAGGACTATGCTGCAGTCGTTTTGGCTATGGGATCCAAGGATTTGGTTGGTTGATTGGACACTCTGTTTCATGATGAGCGGGAGCAGGACAGAGGATGGCCCAGCTCACACTAGGTTTGACATGTAGGGGAGCGTTGAGGCCTTTCTCGCATGTCAAGGTTGGTTTTCCTTGTTGCTTCTATGGATCAGAGTGTGTTGGATGGGTAGGTTGTGACATCGTGGGGATGCTTGGGCTAGATGCATTGGGACTCGATAGATATTTTACCATCAGGTCCCAGGAGAGGTGGATACAACTTGCGTGTGACGGCAAACCGTCATGATCAGAGTGGCGCAGCGACAACATGGTGGCACCCTTTTTGGACTAGCTTGGGATTCTGGCATAGCAGGACTTAGCAACTTAGCTACCCATAGACGTGAGCTAGTTTCTACAGGAGAAGGTCATCCAGATCTTCCATTGGATTTTAGTGGTTCGTTGATGGTGTTGGGAACTTCAATGTGGCAGGGTGATCAGGAGAAACTCAGGTAGACGAGGGTTCAATCCCACCAATATTGGATTGCATCATCTGGAGTCCATTCCTACAGTGCACGAGAGGGACTATTCGTTAGAGCAGTTACACGAGGAGATGATCAGGATTTTATACTACCATGATGCTCTACTTAGTGGTGGTATGTAGAGGGTGTTTAGTGCCTATGTTGAGTTGGACAACGAGTGGATCAAGGGATGCCTCACGCTGATCAGGATGGTTTGGGATCTTGGCAGGATTGGACAAAGATCAGGGATAGCTGGGTGGTACATTTGGGACCCTGGTATTGTGTGCAGAGACTGTTAGGGTGAGATGATAAAGAGGGTGCTCGTTCAAGCATTGCTTGAGGACAAGCAATTTTTGGTAGGGAGGACTGTAATGTCCCCAGTTAAATTAATTTTGCTGAGAAGAATTTCCATTTTTGCAATTTGGGTGTTGGGAAATATTTTGGCATGTAAACTTAGGATAAGTGGGTGGAGGGAGTCTCCACATAATTTTTCGAAAGATGGAGGCCCCCAACATTAGAGAAAAGGAAAAATGAAATTGGTAGTGGATGGGGGGGCCACCCAAAAGGGGAATTCAAACCCCTTGGGAAAATCGAGCTAGGGAGAAGGAGGTCGAATTGGTGGGGCCCACAAGGAGAGAAAAGGGGGCAGCAAAGATATATAGAAGGAAGAGGCATCATTTTGGGGTCTTTTTGACAAATTGAATTTCTGATTTAGAGTACTCTTGAGTTGCTTAGCTAAGACTACCAGTTCTGCTTAGCATAAGGAGATTTTGGGGTGGATATCTCAGCTCTTTCTTCTGTGGACTTAGAGCACCACCCTAGGAGAGAATTTCAAAGCTTATTGGAGAGGAAATTGCTGGAGATTGTGGGTTATTTCCAACCATACTTCAGCCAGTTCGAACTTTCAGGAGGACGCAGTGGCAAAAATCGATTTGCTTGGTTGAGGGGTCTTCAACTGAAAATTCAGCTGGAGAATTTAGGAGAAATTCCCTTGATATTGGACCTGATTTTGTGGAGAGTTTCAGCGTTGGAGATTGTTGCTCCAGTGAGAACCAAATTCAACATTCCTACAGCCTGCACAATCTTTTGTTGTGCAGAATTTCGTGGAGTTGTTGCTAACTGAGTTGAGCAAGGTTGAGGAAGGGATTTCCCTCTTACCTTCTGGGTGTAATTTGCAGAAAATTCTACTGTCATACAAGGGTGGAAACAGGGCCAAATTTGCAACAGTATCTTGAGGGGGACGCAAAACCAGTAAAGGAGGGCATAGCACCAAATTTGGGTAATTTCAGGAGATCAGAATTAGCCCAAAAAAAATTTGGGTTTTTTTGGACTAGCATCAAGGAGTTTGCTCCTAATTTTGCAAAATTTTTGGAGGAGTTTTGGTGCCCCAAAACAACAAAGTTATTTGGCAGCCAGTTGAGAAGAGTGAGCTTAAATTTGGGGTCCCAGTGGGTCAGTAAAATTTTCCCAAACCCTTTTTGGATTTTTTTTGGGTTTGTGGAGGAGAGCATAAGATTAATTTGCAGAATTTTCTGAGCATTCTAGGGGGGGTCAGACAGGGGTTCTTTCCAGCCAACAGTTGCAAAATTCCAAGGCTAGCGCAGAACTTGAGGAGAAAACATTTTCTTACATTCGGGAAACATATTTTCTCACTTGGGGTTGTTTAGCTTGCTTTGGCAAGCCCAGGTGCACATATTCCATATACTTGTACTCTCCTCTTGATAATAAAATGGCTCAGTTTGACACAATTCTGGTGTAAATTTTATGGGTCTTAATTGTTGTTTGAACTTTTTGTGTTGCATTGTGTTCTTGCCCGAATATCGTTGTTAAATTCCAATTTGGAACATTATAGATGAGGGTGAACATCCACCTCATAAGAACTCAAAGGAATTCTTCCTTTAGGATCTACTACCAATGTTTGCGGAAAGTTGTGCCTCTAGGCACATGACATATTTTTGAGTTTCTCTCACAGATTTGTTAGAGAGGGAGTTGACAATCCTCGACAGTTTCTTCCTTAATCAAGAGATGAGTACTTCATGTTTTTTCCTTGATTATTATTATTTTGGTCAACCTCTTGTCCTTGTATTCTGCTTGGTTATAATTTTTTCTTCCATGGCCTCCTAACTAGAGTTTTGCAAAAAGGAAGAATTGTAGAGACTACCATTGCAATGAGTCATGCAGTAGATGGCAACATCGAGAAGTACAAAGTAAAGTTTGTGGAAAAAGTGTTCTCCCAAAAAAAGGGAGTGGATTATAAGGAGGATTTTGCTCCAATCGCAAAATGCTCAAGTTCTTGCATTGGCCTACGAGCTCGAGCATAGACTCAGTAGGAGTGATGGATTTTCAAGAGGGAGGATTGTACAGATTGTTAGAACATCAAAGACCATGCTAGATGACCAGAATAGCTTCTAGTTCCGAGGAAGTAGACAATCAGGAAGAATGGAAGGAGTAGCCTTCCAAGAGGATGTCATGGTTTGAGATTGTCGGACTAGATCCTCAAAGACGGGAGGTCTCTAGGAGCAGTATGCCTTCTATGAGGGAACCATGCCAAACAACTGAATACGCTTCAGTGACAGAGGGAGCAGTAGTGGAAAAGGGGGTAACCAGGATTGCCACAGCAAGATCTGTTTCAGTGTCAGAGGGAGCACCTAGTTAGGGTGACCAGAAAGTAGTTGCGGTGATGGATCCAGTGAAGGAAGCTAGCTAGATTATGGTTGAGCCAAGGCATATAGTGAAGCATGTGGTGAGGTACTTGCGTGGTATAGTTGGATGTTGGTTTGAGATATGTCTCAGGTTGTGAAGTGAGGTTGCATGGATATACGGATTCAGATTGGAGCAAAGCAGTTCGATCTTCTGGCCACTCATCGCTGCACAGAGCTACGCCCCTCGGTCCAGGCCTTTGGCCATCAAAAATTCGTCAACATTGTTGTCGTCGAAGCGTTTCGCTACCAGTCTTGGAGTTTCTCCATTTTCACCAATAGACCTTTGGCCAAAATTAAAAATTTGAGGAAATTTCACCAGTAGGCCTTTGGCCAGAATTAAAA